>JAOTQQ010000041.1:6577788-6602749 GCA_026546715.1 Gallinago undulata | reverse complement strand
ACCGAGTTTCTCCAGAAGAATCCTGTGGGACACTGTATCAAAGGCCTTGCTAAAGTCTAGGTAAATAACATCCACAGGAAAGTAACATGGGCTGAAAATTGGCTGAGTTATAGAGCATAAATGGTTGTGATCAATGGCAAAGTAGCCACCCACCAGTGGTTTAGCTCAGAGGTCTGCATGGGAGGCAATACTGTTTAATGTTTTCATTGATGACCTGGATGATGGGACAGAGTGCACCCTCGGGTAGTATGCAGATGACACAAAACTAGGATGAGGGGTTGCTAGACCAGATGATTGTGCTGCCTCAACAAGCTGGAGAAACAAACCAAAAAGGGATTTTACGAAGTTGAGCAGCGGGAAATGAAAGTCCTGCAGCTGTGGAGCAATAACCCCACGCATGAGAACAAGCTGGGGGCCAGCCAACTGCAAAGTAGCCTGGCAGGAAAGGACCTGGAGGTTCCAATGGACACCAGCTGACCAGGAGCCAGCAATGTGTTCTTATAGTAAAGGCAGCTGACAGCAGCCTGGGCTGCACTAGGAAGAGCAGCACCAGCAGCTCAAGGGATGCAATCACTCTTTTCAGCACAAGAAACTCAAAGACAGATGGGAGTGAGTCCATTGAAGGACCACTAAAATGATTAAGGGATTACAGCACCTAATATTTGAGCAGAAGCTTATACAACAGGGATATTTAGTCTCAAGAAGATAAAGCTTGGGCACCTTATTTATTTAATATGTATAAAGTCTGATGTGAGGGCAGATTCTTCCCAGTGACAGGACAAGAGGCAGCAGGCACAAACTGAATACACAGGAAACTTCACTTAAATCCTAAAAAAAAGGTTCATCAATGTCAGAGTGCTCAAACATTGGAATTAGTTGCCCATTCAAAAATCCTAATTTTGATTTAGGATCAAAATCCTAAATTCAGGACAAGACCCTGAATGTATCATTCTAATTGACACCGTTTTGAGCAGGGAGGTGAACTAGATGGATCTCCAGAGGTCCTTTCCCACCACAACTATACTATGGTTCTCATATTCAGGTGTTTACAGGTGTGCAAGTTTTTAGCAAGCTCAGGGCAGACAATAAGATTTCTTATGTTTAAAAAAACTAACTAATTAAAGTAGATGCTTAAAAATACAATTTGAGTTTAATTTTAAAAGTGTTTTAAAAACCAGAGTCTGTAAAATAAGAACAAAAAAGTTTAAAAAGTTCCTGGGTACTCAATTAGAAAAATTTCTATCTGGAAAGGGAATCAAGGACTACAGCTCCTTCTTCAGCATGAAGAAAGAAGATTAGTCACTGAGTGTTCCCCAAGAGAATATTGCCACAAAGGAGTTTGAAAAGGAGGAGACAGATTTACATCTCTCTCTCCTTCATTTGCACTAGCCTGAAAAACACGGCAACAGAAGCAGAAAACAATACTGTAAAGACAACTGAGGCACAATGTTTACCCAAGCTGTACCTAAAGCACTGTCTTTATGAACTGACTTTCCTTTAACACTGTGGCTAACTCTTACCAAGTTCCACAACGTTGATTTGCTAAATAGCCCTTGTTGAACCAACCAACCACTGGAGTCTGTGCTTTGCATAACTTAGCTTTACAAACCTAGAAGTTCTGATGTATGGATACAGAGGATTACAGTGTTAACGCCCCATACATAACATTATTTTCAGTACAAGATTCCAAAATGTTCTCTGCTGGTCTAAATCTGCATTGGTTGAAAACAGTAGAAGTAGTAAAAATTTAGCAACTTCAATGAGTGATGAATTAGAATAACACTTAATAAATTATTCAATAACTAATAAGGTATTAGGAAAAAGAAATTCACAAAGAACATTATCAAACATTGACAAAGTGTGTCCAGAGGTTGGGGGATCCTTGGAGACATTCATAACTCATCTGGACAATGTCTTGAGCAACCTGATCTAACACTAAACTACATTAGACTTGGAAGATGGCCCTGTTTTGAGCAGGGCATTGGACGAAATGACCTCCAGAGGTCCCCAACCACCTAAACTATTCTGTGACTGTGATTCATAAATCCTAAACTTAATTTCCCATTCATATAAAAGTTCAGTATCTGACAGGATTTAGCCTAAACAATAATGATTCAATAGCAATTCTCCTTCCAGGATCCCTGTTCTCCTGCATGATATACTGGTTGCCAAGGCAAACAAGAAATTCAGATAAAAATTTCTGTATATGACATAAAAGTATTTGGCCCATAAGACTTCCTTAGACAATCTTTTTTGCTTTTATTGTGAAGATTTTTATATAGTGATCCGTCCTATGCGGACTAGGAGACAAAGACTTAAAATTTATTAAACTGCTTTCTACATATTACCCTTGCTAAGTAAAAACTAATATTTTACAAGTCTTATTTTTTAACTTAGTCTTTGCATAATTTTAGGGCTTTGATAAAATAAAGTGGAAAAATTCTAGAAAGTAAAAATATGTCTTGAAATCACAAATATTGAGTGATTAAGACCAATTTTCATTTCATTTCAAGGTGAACAGTTCTTTGGTAAAATACAACCTGGTATTTTCTGTAAAAGTACAACGCTTTCTTAACACCGTTGTAAAGAAGTAACTTTCCTTTTATGTTATGTATGCTCACATTTTCTCTACACTTCTGTAAGCATAAATTAGATGTTCAGATACTCCTGTTACATATTTGACATATGCTGGTAATAAGTATATTAGACCCGGTCCCATGGAAGGATCTGTCATTTCATTAAGATAACTTCCTTTAAGAGCCTCAGTTGAACAGAGATTGAGAAGCTTGAGCTGTACAAATATTAACACAGTCTTGAAACTCTGTATTAAATGGGAGATTTTATAGACCATATAAGTGCTGTATAAAATTGTTTGTACATTATCCTCCACCATGTTTCAAATGGCAAAAAAACCCAAACAGGTACTTGGAATCAAAAATTATGTTTTATCTGACAATTTGCCCTAAGATTTGGTATTGTAGAGATATATGAGATATTTGGGGTATATTTAAAAAAAAAATACCTGATGTATTAAACTTCTTAAATTTCTGGTCTTGTACAGTAACTGCTAAAAAAAAAAGTGTTCCTTCTCAAAAAAGCTAGTATAAGAATTTAAAAAAACATTACTCATTTAGACACACATATACATCATTACAGCTCTATGTATCATAATAACTACTTTTTATATAATAACCCAACCTTATGTATTAAAATATAATATTGGGGCTCCTAAGCTGAAAGTGCAAACTTTCTTGTCTGTCAGAAAACCTTCTGAAGATCACAGTCAGCTGGGCACCATTTGTAACAGCTGGAAAGCTTATTTAAATTGTCCTAAAAACCAAAGGCCTTCTTCTGCATGTACTAATACACTATAACATTTATGTATGCAAGCCTTCACATATATAAACTTTATGATAATATGCAAGATTCAAGAACAGGGATATAAATCAGACTTCTACGTAAGTTCCAGACTGTGATAGAGCTGAAGAAGCATTAAGCAGCTTCTGTCTTTTAACCCCACCTTCCTTCTGTTACCTGTCTAGCCTAAGCAAGTAAAAAAAAAAACCAAAAACTTGTATTTTCAGGCTTCTATAATTTTGCTGAAAAAAAAGATTGAATAAAATGAATCCGAAAACATAACTCCTGATTAATATCATTTTCAAGAAATCAGAAGTCCTGATATCACCATATCAACATTTCCTTGCAATTGACATTGTAACCCTTTTATATTAAAATCTCATTTTCAAAACCACTTTCTCATTCTGATCTTCCACTTCAAATATATGTGACTGTGGCTATTTTACAGCACATCTGAATAATGTCTACATAACCTATATATTAAAAAAGAAGAAATTAATCTGATCTTATTACATATCTGAACACACACCATTACACACAAGAATTCTAGTGCAATTACACTAAGAATGGAAACCCCAGATTTAGCTGAACACTAATTTTGTATTCACAGTAACCTTGTTTACCAGGATCAGTATGGTTAACTGAAGTTTCTTATTTCTGTTTACTTGCTGAACAACTGTGAAATAGAGAAAGGATTTCTAATTCATACAAATACTTCTTTCTGTTCCTGAGCCAAAACAAATATACTATGACCACACAATAATTTCACCTTCCTGATATCATCAGTTTCTGTGAGGCTAGACAGTAATTACTATGAAGAAAACCACTGAGCTTTTCTCCTTTGAATTTTAAGAAAAGTTTCAAGAATATGAGAAGTGCCTCAAAGGAACACATTTTTTTTCCCTCCCAAGTATTATCCTAGTATCGGCATTACTACTTCATACAAGATAAGCATTTCCTCTTCCTTAAATTACTTATAACACATGCTGCATTTTTATGGTCTCTGAGTAGAATTCATCTTGGTGTTTTTTATTTTGAGTCTAAAACTGAAAAGTAAAACCAGTCTTTTCACTGATAATGCAATTTCCAATTCCTAGATGATAGAACAAAAATGATAATAGCTGATATTATTTTCCCTTCTACCCAGTCCTCATTCACTCAGAATTTATAATTTTCACTATCAACAAGATCTGTCATTTCACAGCATGCATAAGTTTTCTGACAAAGTACAAGGCCAGTAATTATTCTACACAGAAAGTGACAGAATAAAAAGTCACAGATGCTAACCAAATTCTAGAAGGGCAAATTACTTCTGGTGACCTAAATCTATCTTATAGTCTAAATTAGACACAGGATCTCTTTTAATTCTCCAGTCTTAATTTTTTGTATCAGTGTATTTCATCCGCAAGGTTAGCTATTTGTGGCATGAAAGAGATGAACACTTCAAATGACCTAACAAGTATTAAAAATCTACTTAGTCTTCTTCAGCTCATGGGTCTTATAAGTGTGGGGCATTATAAACAATAGATTGAAAAGCTCCCATGTTATTACTTATCTGTGTGTATTTCTATAATGCATTCTCATCCTTTCGGAACATAATGTATTCCATCTTGTACCAATTCTTTTTTTTCATAACAACTCTATTTCAATAGTTGTGGAAGTCTTCTCAGAAATATTTAAAGATTCTTGATCCAGAAAGCAGCATTTTGATCCAGAAAGCAGCATCTGTACATTTCAACCTCTCCTTTAGAAAACAGATTAGCAGGTCAAAAAAACCAATTGTCTATCTTTTCAAGATTTATTGACTGCTCTTAACAGAAAATATCACTTCCCTTCACCTCAACCCTTGCTATGAGCCATTTAAAACTGAACTGTGTTCTATTAATTCCATTAGGAACTCCTCTGCATACCATTAGGAAAAGCACATCAAAGATGAGGAAAGGAACTGTTACTGGTCTATTTCTCTGTATCTGCATTGCTTCATAAAACAGTCTTTTATGTGTAATAAGAGTTTGTTTATTGAAGACCATGGTAAAAGACTGAAATAACCATAACCTTCTAAGACTTAAAGTACAAGCAGGTCTTTTGAGACATCTTCCAAAACATTCAGACTTCTTAGAATAGGCTTTTAAGATCCAGAACAACAAAATCTAAGTTCCTGCATCAACCACTCTAACATAGACAAACAGTACACTAAAACATACTTTGTACATGAGTTGACCTTCCATTTTCAAAATTATACAGAACGGAACAAAAGAAAATGCAAAAGACCAGTAGAGATATTCTAAAGCACACTGAGTACAGAACAAATGTAAGTACAGTGAATGAATGAAAAAAAAACAAGAAAAGAAAAATAAAAAAGGATACAGAGACTGAACCCAAGGGTTTGAAGCTATTGCTCACAGCGTTTCCCCCCATATGCAAGAGAAATATATGTATGTATCTGTAGGGATAGAAATATATCTATATATCTATAGGGTTTAAGTCGATATAATATACGATAATCTAAGCTGAATTAATGTTTTAGCTTGAAAACGATGGGAGCAAAATTGTGAGCACCGAAAAATACATGTGAAATTTTAGAAATTCTTTTGAAATTTAGCTGTAGAAGCAGCTCTTTTTCGCAACAAAGAAAATCAGACTGTGATCTCTGAACAACTTCAACCAGTTAACACTAAATTTCTACCAAATTATTGCTGTCATACTCAAAGGGCCTGGTGACTCAAAGGAAAAAAAATAATTAGAAAACGAACACAAAACTGTGAATTTACTCCTCATATAAGCTCGCTTTTAGACAGATCAGAATTGGAGAGCCTTGCCTGTTCGCCTTCTGTTCATTATTCAAATATTTTCAAGTAGTATTGAACATCTCCTTGAGACTGAAGCGGTACATGCATCAGCAATACAACGTCAGCCAACTCTAGTGTCGTTTCCTCATCCATCAGAAGCAACCATAGATCAAAGTCAGCTTTCTGAGGTGTACATGCAAATAACTAAAAATTACTTCAATTCCAAGCTGTTGCTGATTCACGTTGTGTCAAGCAAAAAAGTGCTTTACTTGATTAATGTTCATTTTGGAAAGCAGGATGCAATTCAACTACTTAATTAAAATGAAGAAAGAGTGAGAGTCATGTCTCAGAAATATATGAGATTTGTTCCATTGATGGTATACAGCTTAGAGTGGACAGATAATCAAAGCAGATAATGCAATCAACACAATAAACAAAATTGAAGTGATGACACAAGTCTTGCAAATTTCCAGTTCTCTGGCCGAATGATTTCAAAGAGCAGATAAAAATAAGTATTATATATATGGATAATTCATCTGTATTTATATTCCTGTTAAAGTCATTACAAGCACACCATCAGGATCCTCCTGCATACCAAACTAGGTTTAGGTAATTATAATTCCCTACCTTCAAAATTACTACAATGATCTTAAAAAGCCTTTTGTTAGACTATTTTTTCTTCACATACTCATATTTTAAATTATTTCTAACGGTACAATTATCCCAAAAAGAGTTTGACATTCTGCAATGGAAAGAATAAATAAAGCATTTACCAGTAATTCCACCCACATTTCCTAAAATTAGTTCAGAGTCATCTCTGGAAGAAAAGAATATCTCTTTCCTTTGAATGCATGTCAAATATGCTCAACTGCATAGATCCTTCACAGCATACCAGCGTTAACCACCAGAATATCTGGCTTATTTATTTACTATGTTAGTATCAATATCCTTCTATGGAAGAAAAGGTAACATGGAAAAATAAAAACTACAGTAAAGCAACCATTGATACAATAACATTTACACACCACTTCCCCCCTCACCATTGGTTTGTTAGTTACTGAAAAGGAACAGAATTAAATGTCACTAAAAGGTGTGGGGCAGTAAGTTTTTAGTCTAAACTCATTGTGGAATATTAAAATAAATTATTATTTTCATTAATAATACTTTTATTACGTATCTGGTATGGTATCCACGCAGATGGATACCTATGGGTAGAATTTACCTTAAAAACAGCACACAGTGCTCACAATGTCAATGTTATTTCAGTGCATCCAGAACTCCAAAGTTCTGTATGAGTATCACAGGGCCAACATAGTCTTTCCAGGCATCACACAAACCAACTCAACTGCTTTTAAGCGTGTAGTCTCATGAACATAATGAGCTCAAGGTAAACCCTCAGCTATAGTGATGATGGCAAAGAAAAGTAAAGTAAGATCTATATTCTTGCAAGGGAAGGAATAGTATTTGGGCAAAAATAAATCAGTCTTCTCTATGTTGGACTCAGAAAGGGGGAGCAACAGAATAAATTAAAAAAAAAAATACAAAACCCAACAAGAAATCCCAAAAAAGCTATTAACTGCATCCTTCACCAAAAACCATGTAAAATGAGTCATGAACACCTCAAATGACCTACCAAGTACTAAAATCTACTTAGAAACTTCTTCAACTCATGGGTCTTAAAGGTGTCCGGCATTATACACAATAGATCCAAAAGCTGCCACTTTCCAATAGTTCATTTAAAAAAAAAAAAAAAAAAAAAAACAACCAAAAAAAACAACCAAAAAACCCACCATATATCATCTACCTGATCTACCTGGACTTATGCAAAGTGTTTGACACTGTCTCACATGACATCCTGGTCTCTAAATTGGGAGACACGGATTTGATGGATGGACCACTCGGTGAATAAGAAACTGGCTGGATAGTCACACTCAAAAGGTTATGGCCAACGGCTCAATGTCCAAGTGGTGACCACTGATGAGTAGCATTCCTCAGGGGTCAGTACTGGGACCAGTGCTGTTCAACATCTTTGCCAGCAACATGGACAGGAGGATTGAGTGCATCCTCAGCAAGTTTGCTGATGACACCAAGCTGTGTGGCACAATCAACACGCTGGATGGAAGGGATGGCATCCAAAGGGAACTGGACAGACTTGAGAGGTGGGCCAGGTCAACCTCATGAAGTTTAGTGAAGTGCAAGGTCCTGCACCTGGGTCATGGCAATCCCAGGCACAAATACAGGTTGGGCGGAGAATGGATTGAGAGCAGCCCTACGGAGGATTTGGGGGCATTGGTGGATGAGAAGCTCAACATGAGATGGTAAAGTGCATTCACAGCCCAGAAAGCGAACGGTATCCTGAGCTGCATCAAAAAAATTGTGGCCAGCACACCAATGGAGACGATTCTGCCCCTCTACTCTGATCTCATGAAACCCCACATAGAGTACTGTCTCCAGCTCTGGGGTCCTGACCACAAGAACGATGTGGGCATGTTGGAGCAAGTCCAGAGGATGGCCATGAAGATGATCAGAGGCCTGGAGCACCACTCCTATAAGGACAGAATGAGAGAGTTGGGGTTGTTCAGCCTAAAGAAGAGAAGGCTCTGGGGAGAACTTACAGCAGCCTTCCGGTATCTGAAGGGGCCTACAAGAAAGCCAGAGAGGGAGTTTTTACAAGGGCATGTAGTGATAGGATAAGGGGTAATGGCTTCAAACTGGAAGAGAGGAGATTTAGATCTCCTATCAGGAAGAAATTTTTCACTATGAGGGTAGTGAGACACTAGAACAGGTTGCCCAGAGCAGTTGTGGAAGCTCCATCCCTGGAAGTGTTCCAGACCATACTTGATGGGGCTTTGAGCAACCTGGTCTAGTGGGAGGTGTCCCTACCCAGGGCAGGAGGGTTGTATCTAGACGATGTTTAAGGTCCCTTCCAACCTAAATCATTATATGATTCTATGAAAAAAAAAAATAAAAAAATCCTCTCCATTTAATCACAAAGTAAGATGAGGCACTGGAAAAGTAAGTACTTAAAGCCTTCGGAATTGGCAATAAATAAGAAAGATATGAAGATCTGGATATTAATTTTATTGATCTATCTATTCTCTAACACATTGCCTTTAAGTAGGAGGGACAGATTAAGTGTTGATTAAAAGTTGATTTTTCCATACCAGTATGCACCTAATCATTTACTACAAACTCATGGTACAAATATTTTTTGTGTGTGTAATACAACAGGTATGCAAGGTTCAAAAGAAGTTACAAGTAATCCTTAAAATGCATTTATATTTGGCCTTACCTGGTGATAAGAGGAAATAGACATACTCTTGGGTTAAGAACTGTACTAAAGCAGCAGGTTACTTTTAAGTAACCATCATTCTTTTCTCCATTGATTTAGCAGTTAGCACTTACTGTAGTTGTAAAAAGCAAAATTAAACATAAATCTTGCCCTGAAGACTACACCCTAAATAACTTCTAGCTCTCAGAATGGCAGGAAAACAGGTACCCTAATCCTGAGCTGTTAAATGAAATTACATAAAGGAGATTAACTGTTCATAACAGAAGAATTTTGGTGCAAGCAGCAATGAGTCTGTGACTCATGTTTTGCTATTTAATATGGACATAAATTCTCCTCCTCCTCAAAAAGCTCAGTTACAATTTCAGCAGTGAAAATGGCATCTTTTCTGTTTCTCTGTTTAAAGCCAGCATTTTTATCTCAAGGTCTGCACAACGAAGTAAGTAATATTACCATGTAAATATGTATATTAAAGCAGATACACATTTCTCTTTTACATATGTTTATTCTGTCACAGACAATACGATCAATTCATACTTACAACAAAAACATAATTAGCATTTTTAAAGCATTTCCTTACTGTCCCTAGTCTAGCCTTCTCAATAGACTCTTGGTAACAGAAGTTAGCAAACAACTTCACTAGGAGGAAAAAGAAAAAAAAAAAAGAAAAAAGGGAAAAGGAGGGGGATGGGAAGAAGAGTATATACTACTTTAGAAAGTCAGACCACCAACTGGTCAGCTGTGCTTCTCATGCAGCACAGGCAAACAGTAAACCATCTCATTTTGCAGACATAATCCCTTGCAAACAAAATGTAGTGGTATTACTGAGTGCAGCAGCACCTCTCCTACTGTGCAGCTCTGTTTATGTCACTTGAGTTATCAGTGCTTCGACTCAGCTTGAATCCAACTTTCCTGCTCTTCTCCAGCTGGTAAAGAGAAATGTGTTGGAGTTATACAGGTAGCTTTGAACAACTATTCAATCTTAGCATAAACTGATGGCTCCAGTGCTTAATATTGTTCTTTGTTGCTCAACAATAGTCATCGGGGGGAAAAACTATTTGATACCTAACCAAATTAACTCACTGTTTTACTTCAAGAAAGGTGGACTCAAAGCTTTTTACTAGGGGCACAACTGACAATTTGTATACAAAGCTATTCTCATGCAAAAAAAGAAAAATACAACAGGGACATAATTAGGAGTTTGTACATAAAGCTATTCTCATAAGCAAAAAAACAGGGACTCAAAGATGTTCCGCTTTTACCCTTCCTCCTGCTCATGGACTGCCCTGTTGCAATTTTATTCCAAGTTAAAGTGGACTGCCCTTTGAAAAAATAAAAGCAAGGTCTATCATTCTGATTTAAGATACACTGGGGAAAGAAAAAAAAAAAAGTCCTATTTTTTTTCACCATCAAGTGGAAGACTTAACTTCAAAAACCTATGAGAAAAATGCCTTTGGTAAAAAATGTCTATATTGATTTATTTGCAAAGCCAAAAAAAATTCTCTTAAACTGAATGATTATCGAAAAATCAATAAGGACAAGAGGCATGGATAAATTGCCTTTTTTTTTTCCCCATTAGAAAGAATGTAAGACTATGCTCTTTGAGGCACCAGTCCTTCTTCATCATTATACATTATTTTGACCTGGTGATGCTAGTCACTTTTATTTATATAATCTTAGAAAAAATGTACATTTAAAAAAAAAATAATGTCTGAAGATCATCAAATACCTTCCTGGCTACTCTAGGTAGATAAAGTCAATAAAACAAGACCACTAGTTACTATATGCAGCTTGGATTCATACACACTTAAAATGACTCGATTCCATTTATGTCAGTTCATCTATCCCTGCTTACACACAGCCTGAATCTGACTTTCTTATGCTGTAGTAAAGAACAGTGGAAGAACAGGAAAGTAGGAATTACAGAGAAATGCTGGGACTAAAAATCACTCAGTTCAGTGTGTTTCTGTAAATAAAGCGTGTAAGTTTGGAGTTATACAATGACTAAGAAGCACTGTCTATCTGTAGGGTCTGTTAGGAAAGGGATAGGTATCCGAAACCCATCAACACGTGAGGAGTAGATGGGCAAGATGTTAACTATCATTGGAAACAAGTTCAATAAAGCAGAGCAACTCCCCTTGGTGCTGCTCTGAATTGACACGACTGACAAGGAATGACTCAGCTAATCTGCACAGCAGAGTTGTACACATTCTCAGAACCTACAGCCACAGAACAACATGGAATAAAGAAAACTGCTCCTCAAACAACTGCTACCAAGATACGGAGGAGTATATCCAGAGCCTGATATTTTTATTCCCTACCATTAACCCCTCATAGCGTGATGCTTTGCAAAAAGAAACATCCGGCAACATTTATTTGCATGCAAAGGAAGCAAAAAGGTAGACTTTAAATAAGAATACCTGCATCAACAAGAGTCTATTCAAATAGTAAAATGGATATGAAATACCCGGCACATTTTCCTGCTTGTATAAAAGTACCAGACAGCAGCAATAAAGCATGCCTCAGACAGATGTATCTAAGAGATTTAACAGAAGTTTCCAAGTGTTTTTTTGTCTCTTTGCTCATTCTGTTTTATTATGACTCATAAAGCAGAAAGACATTTTTCTTCCATAGATAGGAGTGTTCATCTGATAAACTACAGGGAATTAACATTCAATGGAAAACGACTCCATCTTGTCAACAAGTGTCTCCACGAGACCAGCAAGGTCATTCATCGAGAGAGGAGCAACTCCAAGAACTTCAGTGAACATGATGAAAAAACAGCTTTAACAGACTGAGGCATAAGAGTTTGAGAACCCCTATTTTCAAAGCCTGCGGAGGATACTGTTGTTGTTCCAACTGGAAAGATCCATACACAACCTGACACAGGCAGGCAACAGTACGCTGGGGGGAGCAAGGTAGGAATCAAGATGCACGAATGCCAGCAACATGTTAATTCTCAAAGTGTGAGCTTCGAGAACAAATCAGTTATGTATCCCATCACTTCCGCATGCAAATGAAAAGGTTCTTGCTACTTTCGCATCACTAACCTATTTTTAAAAATCTTTCCCTGAGGACATAACTCTGGCAGGAAATGTCACTTGTGACAACAGTTTTGGAATCTGAACTGACCTTCTTTTTGAGGCACAGGGTCCTATAACTGTGTAAAATTTAAATAGCCAGTCCTTTAGGCATAACATGTTTTTTGCCAGGCTACATCAATAAAAATCCTCACAAAAGAAATCACTTGTAATTTCCCCTTTAGTTTGTCTTCAGGGCCTAAAGATTAAATAAGACACCCCTACTGAAGCAGGAGAACTTCTCAATGAATAATGGAGACCTCCTTGAATTCCTTAGTCTCAAGAACTGCCTACATTCTCATCCTGTTTTCCAAGTGTAAAAATTTCTGTTTAAGAGATGAAATAACCCTGGTTTCTTTCCTGGGACACAAAACTTTGGGCTCTGAGGCTTGACAGAGATTCAGTGTAACTTTACCACAGTGTTGGCATTTGGACTACCAGCTGGAGGAATAAAGACAAAAACATTAAGATTATTAAAGTTAATTCTAAAAATAGCTAAATAAAACAGTTCTACAAGTATACCCCAGAGAACAGGATTAATTTTAAATCTCAGTGAAGCTATTCCTCTTCTCTTTCCAAATTACTCAGCGTATCAAGTAAGGCACAGACACAGGCCCAAGCCTGCAGTCACAGTTCTTAAAGTCCTTAAATTATGATCAGAATTTCACCTCAGTAAAATAACTTCTCTTCACACCAAGTTTACTAAGTGCAGCAGCAGGAACCAATACGTAAGGGAATGTTATCTGCCTCGCTTTGTGGAGATTCAGAGGAGTATCTAAAAGAGCTCTGAATGTCGTGTATCAGCCCTAAGAATCGTTATTCTGAAGAGTCTCAGAGTACTCAGATTTTTGGGACAGGTAATGGTGCAGGCTACTATCCCAACACTCACAAAATGGAAGTGCCTACTACTGCTTTTCAGATAAGAGTAGCTGGACCAGTATTAACTGCTGCTTCTCCCTGTCAGCAACAAATGAATCCGAGTCAGAGTGCAGGACTGTGAAAGCATCACACCATGACACGTGAAGGGCTCCCTATGCCTACAGCAAAGCAGTCCTCCAAACACCAGGAGTTTGCAAGAAAATCTGCTAGGAACTTGTTTCGGTCATTAGCACGTGATAGTTACTCTATTACAGGGTACCATCGTTGGAAAGTGTTCTCAGACTTGCCATAAACGGGTTGCTTAACTTACTCTTTCAGGACTTTATACCTTTGATATATTCTAACACAAAATACTACATTTTCCCATCTACATCCTCATGCAGTTTCCACTGGATGCATCTCCAGGTCCTGACATAAACTAGCAGAATGCTATTATCTCTTGCCAAATCAGGCAAAGGATACAAACACAAATTAGTAATATTGAGCAAGCATGAGGATAAAAGCTCCTTACAAGTATAAAATGTTGTTGTAAACACTTGGGAGCTTTCTCAGGAAGGTGGTATAAAGGAGAATTATTATACTTACACATTAATCATGTGCCATCTCAAAATGGACTGTGCAGCTGTTAAAGTTATTTATTAAATGCCAGTGCTCATCTAAACAAAAACAAAACAAATTCAGTCTCCTGCTGGGCAACATGCTATTCCTGTATGGGGTTTGTCATGCAGAAAGAAAAAGACATTGTAAATATTTAGCTGTATATTGCTATGCAGATCTTTCTAGGAGAGCATGGTAAGGTTTCCCCAGGGCAACAGAACAATTTTTAGAAGTTAAGAAAACCCACAGTTCTTTCAATTGTGTTTACTATTAGGAAAAAAGGCATCCACACAGCTACCCGGTTTCACCTTATTATGTCATGCGCAAAGATGCTCTGAAACATAAATATTACTGACATCTCCAGAGGAGAATTTGACAATGCATAAGGAAGAGACACGACTCATCTCATGCATCGCAGCTGTCACGTTGACTTCCAGAAGTCCATTTAAAGTCTCATTAAATACACTACATCTGATACTTCATACTCTCTCATCATTTCAACCAGTACTTGACTTCACAGACTCAAAGTATAGATTCAAGATCAGCGTAACCCAAACTAAATCTATTCTGCTATTGATAGGAGTGACCTACCAGCTGTGACTTCTCTACTGATACTACCGCTAATAGCAGTGCCAGCAGTCATGCAATTGCACGTTTTGTTGGAAGCAAGTACCTGAGACATTTGTTAGAATTAGTATTGGTTCCCTAATCTGACCAAGGCTGCACGGCTGCACTAGCATGAAGGCTGGCTCACAACATTTATCAGTAACAAGTGCAGTCACGTAAGGAATGGAGAGAAGAGCTCCTCTTTCTGATACAGAGAGAGCTTCATTCAGCTTAACTTCACTGTGAAACTACACACCAGGAAACCTTAGCTTTACAAAAACCATAAGCCAGCCAAACGTGGTGCTAAGTCTCAAAGCCATTTCACCCACTCCTGAGCACTGTTCCCACGCTGCTACCCAATTCCTTTGTGGTATTGTGACACAAGTCTGTTTTAAGGTGCAGTAAGCCCTGGATCACACAGTTGATGTTTTAAAATTAACCATTATTTTCCTGGTTTGCCTCAGATCAATTCCCCAACGTGCTACGCAGACACAAGGGCAAACGTAGCACAAACAGTAGAACAGGGAGAGGACTGGCACTGCCATCTGCCTGCAGTGTCACTGGCCTGAGAAACAAAACTGATGTGAGATTTTTCTCTCTCTCTTTTTTTTTGTTTTCTGTAGGTTTCTCAGAGCACTATATTAACTCTGCTCTGGATCTTTACAGCTGTTTCCCTTTCCTCAGTTGTAGTTTCAACCAGGCAAATACGATCAACAGGAGTATTTGCACAAATCCAAAATAATAAAAGTATGTGACTTAGCATCATTTCAGAAGACTACAGGTATACCTTTCACTTCAAGGTGAAAGAATTGATTTCATGTACATTAATGTATTTGTGTAACAGAGTCAAGGTCAAGCAACTAATTTATGTGTCCAACTAAGTGGATCAGGAATTAAACTTTCATAAAATTTCAGTTGTAATTTACAAAATAAAAGACAGGGAGAATAAAAAGCGGCTGAACCTCTTTATGTTAGCATTTAGAGCTTGCCAGTATCATTGGAAGAATTATTTTCCAATGTGCTTAGCACAACAGCTGGATCTTTCAGTATACTAGCATCAGGACCATAAATCCAGAAACTATAAAATCAGAATAGAGTGGCCAGTTTTCATGATTATCTAACACCAAAACAATAATACATTTATATTAGAAAATCAGCTCCTAAAGTTACATTTAAATGAAAGCTTTCATTTAAATTCAAAGGTGAGTTGCCTGAACCTAAAGACAAGAGGATCTCCAAAACAATGAAGACTAAAAACTAGAAGGAAAATTAAACAATCTTTTAAATAGTAGTGGTTTTGACAGTTAAAATTGACAACACATACCGTATTAAGAAGATGTTTAGAACTTTAGAATACTAGCTAATCAACGATGGCTACAATAAAGGACAACTCTGTTTTGTTGTTTGTTTTTTTTTTTTAAAAACACGCTAAGTTTATAAGCATTGAATTCTTTCCAATCTAGATAAAGTATCTATTATGTCTTCAGAAACTCTGCTAAATGTGTTGGAGGGGGATTGCGTTGTTTTCCAAACTGAGAGATAGGATCACTCCAAAACCAAAGTACAGTATGTTCCCAAAGGGGCGAATAATTCAATCATCCACCTTGATAATTCATTATTATCCTGTTATTTTGAGTATGACAGAAATGTCAAGGCCTGCAGGCTTTAAGACTAAGCAGGCACAAATAAACAAAAAGTAGCTGAATACCAAATAATACAGTACACACAACAATGTAAAACCCCTAGGGAAATTCACCAGAGAAGTACTCAGAAAACAAACCACTCTACAGTGTTTATGCCAGTAAGCGCCCTTGTTTCCAAACCAGTTGCACACCAGGCAAAAAATGCAGATCTTGCTGTTGACTGTATGTCATAAAAGGGTGAGCTACAGTAAGATAAATAAAAATCAGTAATAACATCAATCAAACATCAGCAAGCGTGGAAACTAAGACTACAGGCAAAAGTTGATAGCATGAATTAAAATTATTGTCACTGAGCTGCTTATTGTCATTGTCCTGGTACAGGTCAAGACGCCCTGAAGTGGAATGCAAACTATTCAGTCACATCCGTGCAAAGTCTGGCAGCCTGTCTTAATCTGCTCATGGTTTTACAATGTCATCAATCTTGATGCTGCCATGGTTGAGATGTACATAGCTAATTTGTTCTCCTTGTTGTTCTGTTGGGCCAGCAACAGGTAAAACACCATCAGAATACAACCCTTCAGCAATTCCAGTTAGACCCTCCAGATATTCCCAAGCACTCAGGCTGAAGCTCCAAAATACAGATCCTCGACACTCAGATGCTTCTCCCTCTTTAGGTATCTAAATCCATTTGATTTCCATGGCAAGTTCATAAACATCCCTGACAACCTGGTCTAAGGAAGCCCAGTTCCTCAACCAGAATCAAGGTTAATTGACAGTACAACAAATGATCAGCCCAATTTGCTACTGCATTCTTATTAAATTAGAACTTGCTCAGTCTAATTTCAGAATGTTACCTAATTAAAACTGAGTACTCTGTGCAACAGTGATCTAAAACTGAAGTTCACCCATGCTTATACCATGTTAAAGTGACTCCGGCCCCTGGAGAGGTATACTAAGTCCTTTCCTTTTGCTTGCACAACTGTTTCTATATCCACATAATGAGCCAAATCAAGGAGTGATTTAACTACTAAACATACAACTCTGAGTATCCAAGTGCAAGGGTGGGGAGGAGACACTGGGGGCTGGTTTTGGAGGGAGAGGAGGACGCGAGAAGAGAACGAAATGGTTGGGCTGTTTTGTTCAGAATGAAAGCTATTAAAATGTAAGAACTCTTTTTGGACTTTCACAGAACATAATCACTAAACATTAGCTTTGCTGCATCATACAAAGGTTTCGCTCAGTATTAGTCAGCTCCATTCTACTGTACAAGCAACACTAAAGATATGCTCCTTGTTAAATTTAAAGTCCCCAACTTGTAGATTAGGGTTACATAAATAAGTGATAATTTAAAAGACAATGTGACACAACATGAAGTATTTTGATACTATTTGTAGATACTTAAGGCAAGAGATTTGCTTTTCATTATTGTTCTTGCATATTTTTTAATGTATATGGAGATAGCATAATCCTTTCCAAATGGAGCGCAACACAGAGATCATTAACAAATCACTTCAGTCTCATCAAAGCAATTTTTATTGGGAGATGTTCAGAAAAGAATAACAACACAGGGAGTCCCACATAAGGGACAACCTGAAGGACAGCAAATAACACATGAGAAAATGAGGCATGAAAAGACCAGAATGACGTTACTGCCAAACAGGAACAGGCAGGGGTATAGTATTATAATAGATTAAAAAAAAGCCAGATAAGCCACCAATACATACTTTTGTACATTATATAAAAGATACTACTTGTGTTACAGGCAGCTTTTCAGCTCCAGTTGCTTATACTCCAATCAGCACAGAGAAGGCAATATACTATTTAACAGCAAAAGCTTCCACTAGATTATTGTATTAACATACCTGGACAATCACAGCAAGCAATTGCCTTACAAAAAACTTACCAAGCAGAGATGAAGCTACCTTTCAGCAATGAGGACAATGCAGAGACAAAAAATGAAAACTTCATCACAAGGAAAGGAATATTATGTGCCCAGAACAGCTGCAGATGAAGATGTCAGGAGAAGTTCAAGGCCAGGTTGCAAAGCAATTAGTAAGATGAAAGATACAAAGCGGAACCTTTTACCCTTTAACAAGGCAATGATCCAGTAAAGACATATCGCTGGAAACATGATCTTTAATCGGGAAAAGAACAAAGAAATTTGCTGCCACACAGGGAAAGGAAAAAAAAAAAAAGTCAACTGTGCCGATTGCATCCTTTGCAATGATATGTACCACATGCAAATGGTTTCCTCTGAATTTCCCTAGAGTCAGACTGCTTTGATTACAGGAACTATTAGCAAAGCAGGTTTTAAAATTCACTATTTAATAAAGTTCAGCATTTAAAAAAAAACATAAACAAAAGTTTGTATCAAAAGTAGCATCAGTGAACAACAATGTTTACCTAAAAATCATGCCACACACCCCAAAAAGAGAAAATTAAGGCACTGAGAATATGTACTATAAACATTGAGGACAGGCATAGACTAGAAAAGCACTTAAAATAGCAGAATAAGGAAAATCAGAGAGAGCTGCAGCTGGTTCTCCAATTACTAGGCATTGTTTAAAAATGCATATTCAAATCAAAATCCCTCAGAACATTTGTACTCTCAAAGATGACTTACACAGTAGTTGAAAGATCTGCATTTTAAACTATCAAAATTTAAGTTGTCCAAGTAGCTGCAAATACTTCAAAGAACAAGGAGGAGGTAAAATGAAAAAACAGAGCACAGATAAGTATTGATATAGTGTCTTCTACAGTATTTTCTAAGGACTATAAAACTCATCTCTCAAGTTTTCTCTTGTGAAAACATATACACAGTATGCTCAAACAGCTCTGTTATCAGACTGTGGTAACTGCTCACACCTCAGAGTGAATACAAAGTCACTGAATGATTGGTATTATTAATGTTAACACTCAGGGAATCTCGAAAAATCAGCTGCAGGGGAAAAGAAGATGAAGTACAACTCAGTATTGGTGAGGGCCATACTAAAAACTCAGAAATGTTTATACATATACACATGCATCCTACTCCATGCATTTGTTTTAAAAACAAGAACAGCGCCTATTTCTATCTTGTCTATATGTTTTACAGAGCAGAAAGTAAAAAACTGCTACTGAAAGACAGAAAATAGAAGAAGTGAAGAGTAAAGCAGAAAAAAAAGCTGTATGTAAGCATGATGGTCAGCAACATTTCACAGTAATATTTTAGGAAATACCTGAGTAGATAAACAGCTCTTTCAATATCACTGAGTTCTTCATCAACTGTCAATCTTTCTATTTCTTCTGGTGTCTGTCAAGCATGAAATAGAGATTATGAGTCTACAATGCCTTACTATTTCATCATTTTAATCTTCTTAAGACAACCCCTTTCCTCCCCACATAGCCAGGGATAGTTCCCTGAGTAATTTGAATTTAATCCTTGAAATCTCCAGCCAGCATTTCAAATTCAAACAAATAAATCTTTCAGAAGGAAAAGATGGAATGTAAAAGAACTACAGCTCTACATCAGACACTATCACAATTCATCACTTAAAGTATAAACATTTACATATAAATTAATCTAAAGACCTAAATTAGTCTATTTTTTCCCATCTTAATATTCTTACACTGAAAATATTAAGCCCCTGCTATATAGAATTTGATACTTTATTGCAAAATGTCTGAAAACAATTTTTAGTATTTAGGTGCTATATAAAAATAAACAAACAAACAAAAAAAAACCCTGTAGAAAATAAACCAGACACAATTCCAAATGGGTTTTTTTAAAGCATCGTTCTATCTTGAAGTATATACCTTCAGGCTCCTGCGGACCGGCCTCTCTATAATAGTAAGTTCCTGCAGGTCTTCTATGTATCCGAACAAATTGCTCTGACTAAAATCCATTTTGGAGAAGAAGATTATCGGATGCATGTAACAACTAACGCCTTCGGCCACCGCCGCTCGCTCCCTGCCTCTCTCCCGAGCGGCGGCTCTCGCACCGCGGGAGGCAGGAACACCCCCTCCGCGCCGGCCGCCCGCCTCGCCTCACTCAGCGCACACACTGCGGCAGCGCGCGCCCGCCCGCCGCCGCTCGCCCACACCGCCAAACTTTCTCCGCTTGCCCCGGGCGAGCAAGGGAGGGTGCGGGGACGGCGCCTTGCGCCCCCCGCCTCCCTCCCGGTACCCCTGCTGCGGGGGAAGGAGGGAGGGAGTTTCAAGCTAAGTTTCCCCTCGTCGCCGGTCCGCGGTACCCGGCTGCCGCCTCTGTTTCGCCCCCCACCCTCCGCCCCGGGAGGAGGGACGGTCGCCGCGGTGCAGTGACGCTCCCCGCCCCCATCCCGCAGCCCCCGCAGCATCCCCTCAGCCGCTCTCCGCGGCAGCCGGGCCGGGCGAGGGTAAGAACCGCGGCCCTCACGCCGCCGGGCCCCCTCGGTGGGGCCGCCCCAGCACCGCCCAGCCGGTCGCCGTGGGCAACGCGGCGCTACAGCGGCCTCCGCGGGGCGAAACTGCTCACCAACAGGCGGGGGGGCGCCGCCGCCCCATCAGCCGCCGTTACCCGCCCGCGGAGCCTCGCCGCCTGCCTCCTCAGGTAGTCCAGCTTGCCCCACCGCTCCCCCAGCGCCCGCGGGGCTCCTCTTCCACAGCCGTGGCCGCCATGGGCTTCCCCTCCCGCAGCTGCAGCCTCCCCGGGAGCGCCGCTTCCACCCCTGCGGCCTCCCCCGCGGGGCTCCGCGTCCCCTTCCAGCCCTGGTGGGACACCCGGCCCGCGTCCTGCCCCGCTGCCACTACTTCATAGCAGAACTGGGCAGAAGACACCTATAAACGTGCCGATTTTAATAAAAAGTCCAAAGCGGCTTCCTCCCTCAATGAATGCTTTGGTATTAATTTGAAAGAAAAAAAAAAAAAAAAAAAAGAAAAGAAACAACCAACAAACCCCAAAACCCAAGGAAAAGCCTTTGGGTTTTGGATTGGCAGTGGATTGTGAACCTACAAGGAAGACATCGCTTCTGCTCTTCATAACTTCTCGCTCTTCACCTGCACCAGCCGACCCCTGGCTCAGGGTACGTATTGCTGGTATTTACAGCAAGGATAGGGATACTCTTCCCAATTCCCGCAGTTGGGCCTTGGATGCTGCACGATTTATTGTTCTGGTTCACAAATACAGGAGTAAATTGGGGGTACAACGGAAAGCATTTATTTCAAAATGAAGGCATGCCACATTTACCCCTGACTGGTAGACAAATGAGCATGGAAAATGCCTTTTTTTTGTTTGTTTTAAAAAGTAAGACGGCTTTGATGATGGTTGGTGGTGCAGAATGCACACTAGACAAGAATTAACACATACAGTTGCACTAAGCATTTTCTGAGCAAAGTAATTCTCGCAGGCCTCAAGGCAGCGGCCTTTGCAATGATTATATGGGACAAAGCTAAACAATCACACACCAGGAGTTAAAGAAAACGTGTAAATATTGTACAAGGGCTTACTGCAGTGGATGCAACGTTTTGCTCTTACTGTGAAATGCCAGCACAACCCAATAATTTTTGTTGATAAAGTACAAAAATCATTCCAGAAATTGTAAGTATATAGATAATACTATGTAGTATATTGCCCAGAATCTGAATTACGTTTGTCTTATGATTGGCAAGTACCTCAACTTTTATCTAGCAAAAAATAAACACAGTTCTTAGTGTTACGTCTCTGTGTACCAGTTAGGCCAAATCCTGTGCTCAGTTAAATCAGCAAAACAGTAAAAAATTGAAGCATCCCCATAAATTTCAAACGTACAACAAAATTACTGGCAGAAACATAACCCAAAGTACATATAAATAATTAAACTGTTACATAAGAGAAAACCAAAACCATTCAGTTTCAAGGCATGATGACAAATTAAGATGAGAAACATTATTTTGAACACATCCTTTGCATTCATATTTTAACCAGGGAACATCATCAGACAGCAAATATAAAAGTTATAACTGAACCTAAGTCTTCTCAGAGTACTTTACCAGCTAGCTCCTCAAGGAAAAAATAATTTTAAAAGTTTTATAAAGTGTTATCAAATTCAGAACCCTGACAGGCAGACTTCTGCCAGTGATAAGTATGAGGAAAACATACTGAAATCCCAATCTCAATTAGTTAGGAAAATCCTTTTGCAAGTTCTTTCACAGCCAATTTGTGGTTATTTCACTTTGCAAATAGTTCCCATGAATCTTAAAGATCTTATGAGCCCAAAGACATTTTCTTTTGCATGCCTCAATTTAGGAACTCATTGCAGTTCTCAAATCAGGTATTTCATAACTCAGTTTTAAAGACTGAAGAATGTGGAGTTTAGATATACAACTAGGTTGATTTATCGTATTATGTTTTACATAAACTTTGGAAGCCAATAAATAAGAGGGCGTTTTATAAACATGTAAACAGCTCCCTTAATACCTTTAAAAATCTGCCCTTGGAACTCTGTCCAGGATACACTCCCGTTAATTATAAAATCAGTAGATATGTCAGAGAGATACACAAATACCATGGAAATGTGAAAAGCAGAATAAAAATCATTTTTCTGTAAATTGAATACTGGACCTGATAAAGATCACAGAAGGAAGTAGATTGCACAGATTCAATATAAACATATCTCCTTTTGACCCACACATTTGACAGATAGGGAAAAAAACAAAACAAAACCAAAAAAGTTGCGTATTTTGTTCCAAAACCATACATATAGCAAGTAATCCTCTCTGATAGTAAATCTGCAGGCATATTCACCCCAAGTGGTTTGTCATTCTCATCTGTGATGAAAGTCACGCATGACTTCCCCTCCACTGCTGCAGCTTTCAGCTCCTCCCTTTTCCACTACTCTTTTCTCCCAAATAAAGCTCTACTTTCAGCTTCATTCTAACCTTGTCACAGCTATTGTAGTAGAATGAAGAGCTATTTCATACTGCTTTTGCGAAATCCAGAGTGAATTAGAACCTCCATTTTAACACAGGATCTGTGTAAGCTGCTGAAGCCAAAACAGGGCTGATTTTAAATAATCCTTCATTGATGGAGACAACTGCAGAGCACCTGGGAAAATGGCACTCATAACCTAGCGGAAGAAGAGAAATAATGTTATTCATGCCTTCTAGAGCAATAAGCTCTAAATGCAATACAAAGATTAAAAAAAGAAGACAAAATAAATGGGAGAACTTTGTACCTGAAGGATTCTTCAGGTACACTGACGACCTAAGGACTCTCAGGTGAAGAGATTTCTCACATTGCACAGATACACAGTTCTCCTTCCCAACCCAGCAGTTCGTGAGGCATCTGCCTTCTGGGAATTACTGTGAAAAGGCTGCAGCTCTTACTTTACCTGTTACACATTCCCAAAGATTTAACCTGTAAATCGGGTTATTCACAGAGAAGTTGAAAATTTGGGAATTCTCAGCATGTATTGCGATGCCTGAATCAGTTGGAATATGAAAGAACTGGTTTGGGGGATATAGAAGGACATGCCAAGAAATGCTTTCAGGCAAAATGTGTGCACTCCAGATTAAAAGCCAGAATTTCTTATGCAACGGTGTCCTGGTTTGAATGACACAGGATTCATTTCTCTTTCAGTAATTTACTTTGCAGTAAGGTCTCTTCTAATGCTTGGGAAAACTGCACTTTTAGAAGACTAGTGCTTGAATTTGTGAAAATACTTACTTTATAGCCAGCCAGACTCCACAGGATTCAAGGTGTTGGTGTTTTCAAGCCTTGCCGCCAGGTGCAGGGATGAGCAGCGAGACCTGGGCACTTGACCAGGCTGGCCAACAGGATTATTTCATACCATGAACGTCACGTTCAATATAAATTAGAAAGTTTGCTGCATAGTCTATCTCTTCATGGCTGTGATCCTAAGAACTTCTTGCCCTGGTGCTGGACCCCTGAGCCCTTCCCTTCCTCCCAAAGCTGCAGTGCTCCCAGAGTCCAATGTTTGCTGTCCCCTGCTGGGAGTGCACAGCTTCCTGACAATAGAATGGGCTGAGTACAACCCCAGTATATCTTACATTGGTATCAAGATCACTATTGATTCTTTAGTATTATTAATGTTAGTTATTCACTATTGTTCTATTAAATCTGTTTATATTTCAACTCTTTGGTTTTCTTGGTTTTTCCCAGGTCTCCTTCCTAGGTTGGGAGGGGTCATCAGGTAAGGCAGTAATTGTCTAAATGACAGTAAATTATTGTGGATTGTTCAAACAATAACAAATGGCCAAACCAAGAAAGCAGAAAAAATCCAGCAGAATATTTTTGGATTATGGTGGGGAAAAAAAATAATACATTTTGGGTCAACTTGAAAGTAACGCTTTGTTTCTGGGGTGTTTCTTTGCCCTTTTTTTTTTTTTTAATTTAGGCTACTGACGAGTCTCTTTAAAGGTCAAAATTAAATTTAACATTTCATTCTTCATTTACCTTTTTTCTGTTAATTTAATATTCCACAAAAGTAAATACCCTTTCATAGTGCACACCATGTAGATTATGCACTGTGCAGTCACAGTTCTGCGCAGGACCCAGCACCTAAACTGTGCAGAAGTTCAGTTCATTCTGTTGACCACCACCGAGAGATAGCCAGAGCTGGATCAACTGTCGCTCACCATTTCCAAACATGCATCTCTGACTGACATGGCTTGCCTTTTTTTGTTTTTTGTTTTTTTTTTCTTTTTTTTTTTTGTTGTTGTTTTTTGTTTTTTTTTTACAGTTAAACAAACCCATAAAAATGC
>JAOTQQ010000041.1:6547840-6577688 GCA_026546715.1 Gallinago undulata | reverse complement strand
TTTTTTTTCTTTTTTTTTTTTGTTGTTGTTTTTTGTTTTTTTTTTACAGTTCAACAAACCCTTAAAAATGCAGCTGTAACATTTCATCAAATGCCTTAGCCTTACAAACCAAGATTTTTTATTCCATTTGTACTCCAAGTAATAATGTCTCCACAAACAGAGGTTCTTCATAAAAACTCTGTATCAAAGCAGGCCTGTAAGAACATTAATCTACAAGAAACACACAGAAAAATCTGAGTCTGCTTCAGAACAATGGTTCGAACATAGCATACACAAACCTCAGTAGGAAGAAATATTACTTAGCATATTTTCCAGTTTGTTGCTAAGAAACTGTTGCTTCATTTTCCTGTTGTCATTTGCACAAAATTTCTGATTGTTCTTTTGCCCCTTTGGTCATCTCATAGTTACAGCTATAAAATTAACAGGTTGTAAAAGAAAAAATGCTGGAATGTATTCATGCTTTCATCATCTGTAAACTGGTCTCCCATATTCTCTCCTGTAACTTAGTACCGTCTAATAAGGTCTAGAAAACCTCAGAAGACTATTTCACAAGAACACAGAAAATATCCTTAAATTTGTTTTTGTTTTTATGTAATATATAAAATGGGCAAGATTGCAATCACTGCATTCTTCGTGTCTTTCTGTAAGAACTAGCAATGTTCTCCTCCTACAGTGTCTAATCTGCTACCCTCTCTCCAAAAGTAGTTAATGGCACATGCACAAAGACAGAACAACAACAGAGCAAATAGGAAGTGCCATTTTTCCTCCTATCTTCCAGCTATTTGTAGGATTTTTCGACCTGAGAGTAGGATCTAATAGCAAACTAACATACATAGTTTAAGTGAATTATTTTCTATTGTAAAAAAAATACTTTCTTGCTCCGGTTTNNNNCCCCCCCCCCCCCCCCCAATCTCTCCATAAAGCGGAATTTATTTACATTTTAGGAATAGGAACAATAATGGCCAAAATGTCAGTGCCATCAGCATTTCAGTAGGGAGATATGTGCCATATTCTACCAGCAATTTTCTCAACCCTTTTCAATGAGCAAGGAACAGAAAACATCTCTGGAGCCAGTAAGAGATTAAATGGTACCGGGCACAACAGGGACTGGAGCTCAATATTTCCAGTGTGGTCCCCAAGGCCAAACCTGCATGCTTCCACAGGGTTCCCTGGTTCAGGCCAGGCGTTGGTGCCCGTTCCCCATGGGCAGTAAGGATGCAAGCGCCCTAACTCCAGAGAATAAAAGTTTACCAGTATGTAGATGGTCAAACCACACCATTCGTAACACTGAGGCAGCCGATGATTCCAGTTCCTTGCTATGACAACCATGAACACTACCTGTCATACGTATGTCAAACTTTATATTAAAACTAACACCTTTTTGCCTTCAAGTATCCTTTACTCATTGGTTGCCATAGAAACTTCAGATTTCCTACCTAAAATTACCGTTGGCCATTTTAGCAAGTTTCTTCCTGTGCCAGTGTTGTCCTGTACTTTAAATTATTCTTCCTTTCCTGGTATTTAAAGAAGACTGCAGTCATGTCTGCTCTAATCCTGGGTTAAACAAGGTAGTGTTAGCATGTAGACTTCACTTCTAAAACAGGCTATTCATTCCCATGATCATCCTCTTTGGCATCTGCTGCAGTTTGACTTCACCTCCCTTGAATTAGCGTCCAGAATGAAAATAAAAAATTCAGGGAAGTAATGCCTCCTGTGAAGATTTAATGTCTCTACAGGAGTTAGTTTACTAAATATACTACATTGGCAGCTCACAGTTATCTTTTGATCAAGTAATACATGAGGTCATTCTCATCCACAGTGACCTAAAACTAATTAACTCCTGTCTTAATGGTATAAATTCAGTATTAGCCTTAGCTGAATGGTGCTCCACTTTGTATGAATAAATTCATCGCGTTATTCTGGTACTCAAGGTGCTTTCAATCTGCCTGATACCATAATCCCCCTCTGTATTAAAAACTTTCATCAGGAAATTTAATATTGTATCACAGTTACTAATGAATATGATTACTCCACAAGGTTTTAAAAAACTCCTTGAGTAAACTCTCTGTGCCTCCCCAAATGAAATAAGCATTTCCCTTCTCTCTTTAGCCAAGTCGTTTCACCTCAAAGTTGTCTCCTATTCCTTGTTATTAATCATTTCTCATATATAGGATATTTTGAGGATAGAGATAGATTAGATGAATTTTATTTCTCTTCCCAGTAAACCAGTTACCCTATTAAGTGACATGGCCTGACTTCCCATTTCCCCCTGGTTAACCAACACAGCCTTTTATTTCATTCCCTGTTACCTTCATAACTTCCTTTATTTTTCTTCCATCAAAATACATTCTGAAGTACCTATTGCACCTGACTGCATTTGCAACCATTCCAAATGTTTTTCCTCATCTTAAATGAAGGTGTCTTTGCTATTCTTCACTCACACAGAAAAAACCCACAACTTCACCTTGATTATATCTGTACTTGAAAAAGTCTTTGCTATTGTAACTACAGTTAAATGTGCTCAAATCTCATGCATGGAGATTATCTTGCTCTCCTGGCTTTATGAACGCATTAGCTGAAGAAGCAGCGCTACATCCTTGATAAAGCATACTATATACCAAAAATGCTTCACAGAGATAAGTAAACAACTCATCTACAAAGTTAGAAGAAAGAACAAAGAGAGAAAAAGAAAAAAAAGAAAAAAAAAGCAGTGCAGGCAAAGGTCTATATATTTTCAAAAGAGGTTTAACAATAGAGAAATAAAAAACTGGG
The DNA here is from genome assembly GCA_026546715.1 of Gallinago undulata. Classification (NCBI taxonomy): domain Eukaryota; kingdom Metazoa; phylum Chordata; class Aves; order Charadriiformes; family Scolopacidae; genus Gallinago; species Gallinago undulata. The sequence continues at coordinate 6,574,916 of JAOTQQ010000041.1, read as the reverse complement.
AAAAAATAGGAAAAGCATTCCAGAATGCTGCAGAAGAAAGAATCCAACCTAAAACTCTCCTCCAGTTAACGACCCATCTCCCAGAGTTAATATTTTTATGGTGCTATGCCTTAAGATCTTGTCAGTCTTAGAACAATATTCCAGAACTTCTGAATATGAGAACAAAGGCCTTGAGCCTGATAGAACCAAGATTTTACCTCCCCACTTTGGGACCAGGATGACGTGTCATCTGTCATGCTGCAAATGACAGAAGAGCAAATTCTATAGCCTTGCAAAGCACTGGAGGCTTCAAGTACCCCATGGGCCAGTGGCTGCATATTTTTCACGTGCAAAATGCACGTTAAGATGAGTATCAATATAAATCATGGTATGGTAACTTTCTTTTATTAGCAGTAATGGCTATTAAAATCAGTAGTTAAGCAGATACTGATCTTCCTGCAAGAGAGAAAAAAAACAAACGAGAGAACCCAAAGAAATTGATTACTAAGTGAAAGCCTACCTCAGTTGCTCACATGCAGGTTCAACTGTTCCTGGTGCTTGACCTACCTTAGAATAAATCTTTTATATTTTACAAAACACAAAAACATGAATTGAAAAAAAATATCTAATACTGCACACAGGGACCAAACCATGACCTCTGGGCTACTGATCTGCAGGGCCGTAAGTTCACAGCTGGGAAGGACAGAAGGATCTGTTGTTAGCTAATGGTCTGTAATAAAGACATCAAATCCCTCAATTTCTCTTCGGCCCTCAGACATAGTGGCTTAAATAATTTGGAAATCATTGTTTATTGATTAGATAATTGAATATGTATGTACTGACTTATACAAGCATACAAATTGCATTAACTATTATTAATACACGTTATTTTCTTAAATTCACAACTTCCTGTTATTTAAATAATTGCTGATCTAAAGAAGTCACAGAGGGGTGGGGAAGGGAGGAGCAGACTTTTGTTTCATTTCTTATTTGTTGACATTTTAATCAAGAGCTCACTTTGCACTGTCAATAACCGAGTTGTCCTGACCAAGGGCATAACAGCCGTCTCCCTGGTAAGACACCAATGCACACTCCTTGTTGACAAAACCTTGTCACAACACACCAAAGCTGTGTCACTTTCAGGTAACAGAGGCTCAGGAAAATTAATGTTACTCTAAAACTAAGCAAGTGTTTCGTTCCCTTGGTTATCCCTTCTCAAAGCAACTCAGAAAACTAGTGCCTCTTGTATAACCATTTCACACCATGGCAATAAGAAGGGTTGCCTCCTCTGTGTAGGTAAGACCATTCTGAACCTCCATACACACTACAAGAAGGCCTGTGCCTTCTTTCAAATTAAGATTTAGGCACTGTAATTCTGTCCCTTACTCTATAAATAGTAGAAAGTGCTCAATGCTGATCAAGAAGAAAAGTCAGCTGCATCCAAAAATGGACTCTTGAGGAAAATATTCAGAATACTCCGATGTCCTGTAAAAATATGTCCATAATTACATTAAAAAGCATAATTCAACATAATTTGGCAAGTCATTTCCCTGTTAAATCTTTCTTTCAGGACAGAGCTGCAAACTCTGAAACTATATAAGGACAGATTAATGGCAAAGAACTCTCCTGTCCACATTTTTTTTTAACTCTTTATTTGGGATCAGCATTAAGTCAATCACACCAGAATTTGAGAGTAACCACCAGAATTTGAGAGCAATCATTTTCTTCTGCTTCTGCAATTTTGCTTTTGCTAATATCCAGTAAAATAGAAAGAGATAAAGTAGAAACATTGTAAACTAGCAACACCGTCACTTACCAATTTGAATCTACACAACCTGGAAGGAAAGATACTTTTTAATGAAGGAATGCCAAAAGAATGCTGAGGCTCCTCATTAAGCTTGGCCGTGAAGATGCAGTTAGAGTTTCTATCAGCGAGCAGCACCATCAGTCATCACTATCTCCAGTTCAGTATATAAATAAGGTTTGCTGGTTGAAGCATTAAAGCTACCATATCTTATCCTGCTCCCTGAACTCACTTTGGGACTCATCGCTGATTTCAACTAATTTCTTACAGAACATGATGATAGAGGATCAAATGCTCTTTAGTCTTGCTCACATGAGGATATGCATTGGAAGCAACTCCTTATGTCGTGCATCTGCAGATCCACATTCATGATGATTAACTGGAAGTGAAACAGTCCTCAAAAATGTTTAATATACTTATTTCTGCCTTTGGCCTTACCACATTAAAAAAAACCAAACAAACCCTAAAGCAACCCTCCATATTCCCATCTTCTCACAGAACCAAGAAGCACCTGCAGATACCACAAAGAAGAAATAATTATTGTAATGGCAACTTAGTTTACAGTCCTAGTCCCTGTCACCGAGAAACCTCCTGGTTTTTCATCTTTCCCATGTCTCACAGCAAAAGAAGCTGTTCAGAGCATCTGCCAATCTTTTAGCAGAAATAAAAATCTTCCATTATCATAGTATATAATTTATGACGTCCTCTTCCTACACCAAGATCAAGCTGCAAAGAGCACTTGATCACATAGGAGGAAAAACCTCATGCTGTGACCTCAGTGGTATGCTTCCTTCTATAGTTATTTGCAACTTTTCTCCAAATTCCATTACTTTACCCACAATACTCTTCTAAACAGGGAATAACAAAGAGCACATTAACACATAAGCAAGCATGAATAACAAGTTTTTTATTGAACGAGCAATGCTGATCACATTCAACCTTAGCCGCTAATTTTAGAATGCATAAAGGGCCTCTTAAATTTCAACTCTTTCTTGAATGAGATCTATTATGCACTAAATAATACATAAATGATCTATAGAGATGCTGATATTTTTAAATAAAATTTTCAGTTGCAGCAAAGTAAACAAATTTTCCTATTCCCTCTTTGTCATGGCTGCAGCAGTATGTCTAATCTACACTTTAGTATTATTTATGCAAACAGCACCATAGCTACTAATGTACTTGTGAAAGATAAAGGCAGAGCCTGATTAGAAAAAAGGTATGTCCTCCTCCACGCTGGTGAAGTAGCTGTCACCATCAGCATTGTCAGTCCAAGGGGGCAGCAAGCCACAACTAGCCTGCTGTTTGCTCTGTTTAAAAGGCAGGCTGCAGTAACTAGTTATGTCGAGAGCAACACTTGCAAAACATGCTACTCTCCAGTAACCCAAAAACTGGAAAGACGCATTATCCTCATTCCTTCGCGTTAGTTGCTTAGACGCTAGAGAGCTCGTCTTCTCCCTAAGCTCATCATACCGTAGAGGGAGTCTAGAGCACCCTTAGGGGCCACGTTAGAGCAACCTGAACCAAGGTCCTGCTGAGAGCAGCCCTCGCCCCTGACCACCACATAGGCTCTACCTCGGGGAGGACACACCAGACACCGGCGGCTACACAGCACGCACTCCGCCCACGACCCCAGCCAGCCGCCCCGGTGAGGGACAAGCCGAGCCACCGGGCTGCCAGGGCGGCTCGGACCCGCCCCTCCCCTCACAGCCGAGGCCCAGAAATCCGGCCGTTACTGCAGGCGCTTGAGCCTTCCGCTCCGCAGGGCCACCGCCCGTGAAAGAAAGACACCCCACAGACCTCCCCGCAGGAGCAGCCGCTGGGAAGGCGGATCGGAACCGCCGCTCCTCCGTGCCGGGTCACCGCCCCCCTCCCTCTCTGAGGCACCCCCCGCAGCGCGCGTGCGCGCTCATGCCCCGGGGAAGGCGCTCGCCGGCGCCGCGTAGTGACGTCACGGAAAAAATGGCGGCGCCCAGCACACGAGGCGGGCGGTGGTGATAGCGGTGGCGGCGGTCGGGTTGGTCTGGTCAGAGCCCCACTATCCTTCTCTGTCCCGAGGCTGCAGAGTGTGGTAAGCGCGGGGAGCCCCCTCTCCCCCGGTCGGTGGGAGCACCTCGGGCTTCCCGCGGATTCCGTATGTGGCGGCGGAGACTGGGCCAGGCCATGCCAGGCCAGGCCAGGCCATGCCATGCCATACCACACCACACCGTAGTGGCTCTGGCCGTACCTTACCGGGCTTTTGGCGGGTGGTTTCCGGGTAGGTAGGGGCAGGAGCGCTTCGCGGTCTCCGGGAGCTTATTCCAGCAAATTTAGTTTTATCTCCGGAGCTGTTCCTCGAGCGTGGTTGTAGGCCCGGCCAGCTGTACTTATACCTAAAGCCATTCATGTTATTTCCCCATAAACGAAAAGAATTGTGCTTTGCGTTCCCTTATATTTGAATATCATCAATGTAATCCTTGTTCTCTTGATCTGATGCCCTGCTTTTTTACCCCATCCCCTTCCCCCCCCCCAGTTTCTTTTTAGGTAAAAATGAAGACCAAAAAAGGAAGGACATTTAAATCTTCCTTTAAATTGAAGCAGAAAGGCATTGAAGTAATAGGAAGATGGAAAAATGTGCCAATCGACCCTAATCTATTTGCTGATGAGGACTTTGGAGATATAGTATGCTTGGAGGAACTTACGGAGTACAAATTAGTGAGTTCTTCCAAAGTGGGCAAAGTAAAAGAGACGAAGAGAAAGGCTGAGAGTGTTTCTGAAGAAGGCAATGAGAAGGAGGAAGAACCTGTTGTCCCTCCCAAAAAGAAAAAGAAAACCAAAGATTTGAGAAGCAAACCAGATAAAAGTGGTGACTCTAACACAGCAGAAATTGACGTGCCAGTTGCCAAAGAGGCAAAGTGTAATGAAATTATCAAAGTGGCAAATTGTGAGGACCATGGCCACGTGCCTGAGAGCACTTCAAGCACAAAAGATGCTCTAAAGAAAAAGAAGGTAGCTAAAAATAAAGCTTCTCAAGCTCAAGAAGCTCTTCCATCAGTAACTACTTCTAAAAAAGTTAAAAACTGGACAACAGAAGTTTTATCTGCATCAACTAATCGCAAAGCTGATGTGTCTGCATGGAAAGACCTGTTTGTTCCTGAGCCAGTGTTGCAAGCCTTGAGCCACCTGGGGTTTAGTGCTCCAACTCCGATTCAAGCCTTAGCCTTGCCTTCTGCCATCCGGGATGGTATGGATGTTCTTGGTGCTGCAGAAACAGGTAAAAAACTGTTAAACTGGTGTATATGCTGGGAGCTTCCCATCTGCCCTCTTTAAATGCAGCTTATTGTTGTAAGTTTTCATATGTAGCAAAAGAAGCATTTATATGTAAAAGAGCTTGTAGCTTCTGCATATCCAATATATTGGTAATGTTTCATTGCGAAGTATTAAGACTTTCTATCTTACAAACACAGGATGTTCTATCTTTACAAAGTACAGTCTGCAAAGCTTTGAATTCTCAATGAGTTGTTATGCTTTTGACAGAAGTCTCTTTTTCTGCTCTTTTTCAAGTTGTGTCCTGTTTTGGGAACTGTGAGGCAATACACTGCAAAGGGCAGAATTACTGAAAGAAACAGTCATGTTCCAACAGCCTAACTTCTGTGAGTGTCCTGGTGTCAAGGCAAAGCAGAAAGCCAGCTTCCTCTGAAGATGATTCAGTACTGGAGCAGTAAATAAATACTAAGCACAATGTTAGACGTTGTGAATATGGCCTAGGCCTTAATCCTAGCAAAACAGGCCCTCTCTGGGCTTGGCCTGTACATTGTCACCAGCCCTTCTTTCTGCTTGTGCTTGAAGTATTAAATAAATCCATTAACAGGAAAGGTACTGTCTCTTGTTCAGCTTGTGATCAGCTCACGCCTTCGAGCATTGCTTGCTTTTCTGAAATTTGTTACAGCTTCTTTTTTACTTAAACAATAGCTGTGAAGTTTTAGAGCATTACTTTCCCCCAACCTTTTTTTATTGCTCAGCTTCATTTGAAGTTTTGTCTTACTTAGCAGTGCAACATTTCTTTCCCCATAAAAACTAAAAATAGGAAAGCACAATTGGAAGCTGCATTGGTTTAAAGGCTTCCTTTGCATTCTTTTCATCTGTTCCAGTTGCCTTATCTCACTGCTTTTCTTGTAAAGCCATTTACTGTTCTGGAACATGAAGGTATAGTAACTAATAAGATATGCAGTCATTTGCATTTTAATTTTAATTAGAAGCTAGGCTGGTGCTATTAACTTTAATAAGATTAGAAAGCCCTGCAGGGAATGTTTCTGAAAATGGAACTGAAAATTTAAATGGCTTATTTGTGCTGCAAAAGAAGTGCCATTTTTGCAGTGGTGGAAAGCAAATCCCTCTTTAGCTGGAGAATGGAAAGCACGTTTGGTGGCAGGTTGTGTTATTGCACATCTTATTTTTTTTGCACATCTGTGAGGTAGTAAGACTGTGTTTTGCTCATTTATTCTTTTATGAAAAGGTTCTCTCCAGAGAGCCTAGTGTGTAAACAGTGTTCCTGCAGAAACTTGAGAGAGGGTGTGAGCAATTGTCTGTTAGGAAGTTCTGCAGCTAGGAGAGGCTGAAACTCTCCAGTTCTTTTTTTCTATGTCCTACAGCTTACTTTAGGATTGAGCCTGAGGAAGGAAGGTGACAGGTGAAACAACCATTAAGTTTCCATTTTTTGGTAGCAACATAGGGGAGAAGGGCAAGATTTTTATATGGCATTAGGCCCCTGTGGAGATCAGATGCAGAGAATGTCAAGGCTTGTTGGTTTTGGAGTGGATCTGACTGGTTCCATTCATTAACAGTGTAGAGGTAGTGAAGTTTTGGGTTAAGGAACTAAATTTTCTCTCTGTAAAATCTTATAATCTAAAACCATTCAAAAGAGCATGAATTAGGTTGAGCTGTAGTGTCTAGGGATACCAAGATAAATTTTTCTTCTGGTTTTGCAGGCCTGGCTATGGTATGTGATCAGTGTGTTGTGAAGATAACATGCCCTGTGAGGTGATTATTTAATTTGCAGGTGAATCTAGTGCCAGCAGAATAGTCCCGATTATCACAACCATAATGTGTCTGGGGGCAGTACTGAGATTTGCACCAGCCAAATTGAATTACACTTACTTCAAAATCAGCAGTGTTCTTCACCTTAAAAACAGATGTTCTGGTAATGCAGAATCTTATTGTATAAGTACTCTGCAAATGCAGATTATAAACATATTCTGCTTCAAGTGCAGAAATCAGAAGGACCTCCCAGACATCCAGAAAAGTGGGAGTAGATGCGAGGAGTCTTTGCAGCAGTATGGATAATGGTACTGGGCTTAACTGATAATTAACTAATACTAAGGTTCTCCTCTAAATAAGCAAAATTCTGTGTTCTGGATTTGGCAAACTATTACGGGTTTGTGATATGGACAAAAGGTGCTCAAGGAATTGAGATGAGGTTTCCAGAGGGCTGCTTCCCAGCGGTAGCCTGTTACAGGAGTGGTGCAATAGTGTCTTGTGCTCTGGATGCTGCTTTTGATATCAGTGAACTGATATTTATGAGAACCTTAACTGGGGTGGATGTGCTACCAGGCTTCTCCTAATGTCTTAGTAGTGACAGATAGTTCAGAAGGGAATATGTGGCAGGGATGTGACTTGCAGTTTGGTACAATGAACCCCTGAAATTAAAGTTAGGGGAGCATTTTTGTATCTGACAGCCCTTTTCTCTCTGAAATTGATTATTTGTTTTAAATTGGATTTATGTCATTGGATTATAAAAATGTGAGATGGTGGAGTATGTCACAATACAGTTTCTTAGAAAGTCATAAACAGTACTGTAAACTGAAGATGGAAGTGAATCTTTCAAGTACATTCCAGTTTGTCCTTGGCCTCATTTGCTATTCCTTTATGTGGAGAACATTGATCAGAACTGTCAATTAGGGCATGGTATTCTCCTTATGGGCATACAGTTCTTTAAAAATATCTTGGCTGCAACTGCAGCTTTTAAAAACCATTTTCAGAATAAATGAATCTGCCTGACCTGCTAGAGATTGGAAAAATACCTGTTCCCCAAGAAGTACGCTATTGGTGACCTCAAGCACATATATAAAGGGAACAGGAGAGAAGTTGCTGTTGCTGCAAGTTTTTGGTCTTCTAAAGATCAAAAGTTTGTGACTGTTACAACTGTATGTTTTAAGAACAGTGTGTGATTGGCTGTTGCTTTTCTCATCTTTGCAGATAAATGACTTGTCAGTCTGTATTATTATTCTTGTTTGTTTTTTAGGAAGCGGCAAAACACTTGCATTCGCAATTCCAATGATTCACTCTGTGCTGCAGTGGCAAAAATCAAGTAGCTCAACAACCAGAAATGACAGTGTTTCTAAAGAGTCCCATCAGCATCATGATGAAACAAGATGGAAAAATGAGGAAGAAGCAGAAAAACTAACCCATCAGCAGGTTGAAGATAGTGCAGACGAAGATGATGCATCTTTCTCAACAGGCTGTGTGAAGGTGCTGGAAAATTTTGAATTTGATTCTGGTGATGAGACACATACTCTTGGCTCCCATAAAAAAAGACCTCTTTTAGGACTGGTCCTTACTCCCACGAGAGAATTAGCTGTACAAGTAAAGCACCACATTGATGCAGTTGCAAGGTTTACAGGTACGTAGACCGCGTGGGCCACGCCCCTAGTTACACTGGGTTTGGATCTTGGCATTGGTGTTAAGCCAGAACGTGTGCCACAGTTTCTTCTGCATCATAGAATTCGGGTGGCTTTCAAAGGGTTAGGGTTTGAAGTCACTAATATTTGAGAAATGTATTAAGATTCTTCAATGAAATGCATGTGGAAGCAAACAGTTAATGTGGCATATTTTGCTTTAAATTGTTTCTTCCTTCAAATAGCTATTTACTCAGGTTTTAGCAACACAGAATCAGTACACAGATACCCAGCCATGGCTAACTTTGTCCTGGTTTTGGAGAATGTAGTTTGTATATTAAAAAATCATTTAATTATGTATATATGTGCATTTTTAATATATATATAATAATTTCCTTTTTTGACAGGTATATCAATCTATATAGATAATAGATGGATGTACTTTTTCTATATGTATAATTTTGGTCTTTCTATCAAAAAAAGAAATTTTACGGGTAGAAAGTATTGCTGGATGTCTGACTTACCTCCTAGTAGTCAGGCCACAGCATATTGCTGGGTAACGTGCCTGATGAAAGCAATTCAGTCTTGGTTCTTTCTCTTCCAAACCAGTGGTCAGCACATCTGTTAAGTGAATGAGTGAGGATGTGAAACTATTCAAAATGGAGAGAGTTAGGAAACAACTCCCCACTTCTCCAATAGTAGTAATTGTTTATTTAAGAGGATAAATAGTGCAGTGAACTGCTTTTAAGAGCATCTTCCTTTGGTGTCTATATGGCCTGCTGTGCTTGTCAGTCTACAGGTGATTACAAGGCTAATTTTAACTCCTAACCTGAAATAATCATAGAATTTTTGGTAGAGACCCTTAAGATCCTCAACCAAATACCAACAAAAACCATCACTAAACCATGTCACTAATCAATGTGTGTCAGTACAGTTCTGATAGGAGCAGTGCTATTTGTTTTTGTAAAAAAATCTGCTGCCCAAGTGATGTGTAGTTGCTGCAGCAGGAGAGTAAATATATTTTGATGTGGGCTTTCTTTATTGTCTCAAACTCACTTTGGAAAAAAATCCTCACGTAGAAACAATGTGGTACTTCCCCACAAGTAGTAGGGAAGGGAGATCTCTGGTAGCTTGGGTATTGGAGTAAGCTTGCACTGTAGCATTGAGTTTTTTGTGCGTCACTGTATTCTTTGAAGAAGTAGGGTGGAAGAAGCCATGTGTGAAGTCTGTGCTTCCAAAGAAAAAATCCTTTTAGCACCTGAGCAAATTACTTAAAACTAACATAGAGTCTCTGCGCTACTCTGCAGTCCAGGGAATCGCTAATTGTGAGGGAGCATTCTTGTTAGGATTATTCCGTAGCAAATGAGCAGTTACTAGCAAGACAAGCATTTCTCAGTCTTATTCTTGGAGAGGCCTGCTGTTTATTCATAACAGGAATGTGCTTGTTTGTGCAGATAAAATTGACAAAACATTAGATTCTGAAGTATGGGTAAACAAAGCTAACAGCTATGGAGGACATGCATGATTCTTCCTGCTGTTGAACGACAGGTGCACTAAAAGAAAGGCTATTTTTGTTGTCTAACTATACTGAGGATTTTTCTGTAAAATTGAGGGCATTGCTGCATGTTCAGTGTTACGTAAAACTCCTGAAGCTTCCTGGTCAAAATGTTTGCTGAAAGTTGTGGTGTAAATTTTTCAAAATACTTACTTGAGTGGATGTGTGTAAAGACATTCACTGACAAATTAGTGAGATAAAAACTATTGCTTATATGTTCTAGGCATTAAGACTGCAATTCTAGTTGGAGGCATGGCTGCACAGAAGCAAGAACGTGTACTGAATCGAAAGCCAGAAATTGTAATTGCAACCCCAGGCCGTCTGTGGGAGTTAGTTAAAGAGAGACACCCACATCTTTCAAATCTTCGACAGCTCAGGTAAAGATGCCTTTCAGACCAACTGCTTGATGCTGAACTGGGCATCACTGCGTCCTGATTCTTTTTACTAACTGATTAAATAATTTAGATGGTGTAAGATCACTTATTTCTTTGCCAAGAGTTTTTTTAGTGAAATGCGTAGTGGATATATTGATGGAAGGAAATGTCAACTAAAGCCAGTAGCAAAACCCAAATTTTTCCTTTAGAAACCTGATTTTTGAAAAAGATACGTGGAAGGCAACTGTAGCTACCCTGGCATACCTGGTGTTCCTTTGGGTTTTACGTGCAGAACTTCCCTTACATGTTTAGCAGAAAAGGTTCTTTCAAAGTGTATCAGATTTGTATTTCTCTGCACAAGTGTATTTTTACTGTGTGTTTTCTATTTGACAGGTGCCTTGTGATTGATGAAGCAGATCGAATGGTTGAGAAAGGTCACTTCTTAGAGCTGTCTCAGTTGCTGGAAATCTTAAATGATTCACAGTATAACCCTCAGCGACAGACTTTTGTTTTTTCTGCCACTTTGACTTTAGTTCATCAGACTCCCACAAGAGTTTTACAGAAAAAGAATGCTAAGAAGATGGACAAGAAGACCAAACTAGAATTGTTAATGGAAAAAGTAGGAATAAAGGGCAAACCCAAAGTGATAGACTTAACAAGGAAAGAGGCCACTGTTGAGACTCTGACAGAAACCAGGATCCACTGTAATACCAATGAGAAGGACTATTATCTCTATTACTTTCTTCTGCAGTATCCAGGAAGAACCATGGTCTTTGCAAACAGCATAGACTGTGTAAAACGTCTCAGTTCTCTCCTCGCAATCTTAAATTGCGATCCTCTTCCTTTGCATGCCAACATGCACCAAAAGCAAAGGCTGAAAAACCTGGAAAGGTTTGCTGAGCGAGAGAGGTGAGTTGATTTTTTTTTTTTTTTGCTTTTAATTCGTAGTAGAACAAAAAAGAAATCATGTATAATGTAGTGGGGAGAGGAAACAGCTCTGTTAGAGTAGGAGCAGGTTGGGGGAGTTAGCTGGGGGTGTGAGTCCCCTGTTCATGGGCCCAGGTTATTAACGATTAAGGTTGAGGCTTCACAGTATGGTTGAGGTGATGAACTGGAGTGAGGTCAGTGGAATGCCACCAAGATGGTCGAGAAGCACTTGCTCTGCAAGGATGAGGACACTGCGATTGTATCACCTGGGAAGAAGACTTTGTGGGGTCCTACTGGCAGACATCTGATATCTTAAAAGAAGGTTATCAAGAAGGTGGAGCCAGGCTCTTCATAGTGACGCATGGTAGGACAATGAGGGTTAAGGGGTGAAAGTTGAAACAAGAGGTTCAGGCTACATGTAAGAAAGAGCTTTTTCTCAATGACAACAGTCAGGCATTGGAACAGGCTGCTCATTCTTGGAGGTTTTCAAGGCTCAATTGGATAAAGCCCTGAGCAATCTGGTCCAACCTTCTAGTTCATCATGTTTTGAGGAGAAGGTTGGACTTAGAGACCTCCTCATTTCACTTGGAGCCCAAATTATGCAGTGGTCTGGCAGCTCATTGCTGCTGAAGGAGCTGTCACTTACCCTATTTTCAGCCATATGCTTTCTTAACCATCCTGCACACCTCTCTGCCCCTGTGCCCTGGTTCTGCAGCTCATTTAAGGGTTCTGTAAGTTCTTTCATCTTACTAAGCCATCTGAAAACTAACCACTTTTTGCTGGGTTAGGTTTTTGTGGGTTTATGTAGATGAATTAGCTTCCTGAGGGTTAAGGTATCCTAAAACAATATAAGAGAAGAGCAGTTGCGCCTTTCAGCAACAGTGGGCAGCCAGGCTTACCCAGGCAGGCCTGTCCTGCCATTTTAAGAATTATTGTTCCTGCTGGCTTTGGGATGACCTTTGGGGAGGAGGTTAGTGGTCTCGATGCTTCCATAATCTAGAAGCCTCACAGTTTAGTCTGCTGTGAAGTGCTGCATGCTGTCTGACTGAATGGGAATTTGTACCTTGGTAATAGACTTAGACAGGGTTGAATTTAAATATAGGAGGTTTAATTTCCATAGTAGATCTGCAGCATCCCTTGGCAAAATGTAGCATTGGCCTGGGCCAGACGGGACATTTTCAGAGACTGCAGATTTTTAAGGCAAGCAGAAGTCAGTGAGACCATCTATCACAACCTCCTGCAGATTGTAAGCCATAGAATTTTCTCTGCTTATGTCTGCTTTGAACCTTGTAGCAATAGAGTATGCCATAAAATTTTAACAGATTTCTGTTACCTACAAGTAACTTGTTTCAGTTGTTGGGAATTTTTTTTTAAATTAATTGTTCCATACCCTGGGGAGATTTTTGTCTCTGCAGTAGACTGTTTATATAAAAGAATGATTTTTTTTTTTTAATAGCTCTTCCGTTCTAGGAGTAAGGAGAAATGCTAATTGTCAGAACAGAATCCCTCCCATTTATATTTCTAGCTTTTAATTTACTGAGAGAACTTGCACTCAAGTAAGTTGGTAGAAGGTATTTTAGCCCCAAAAAGCTGTTAATTAAATCTATGTTAATAATGTGATTTTTCTCAGCTGATGAAACTTGTAATAACCTGTCTGTCCTGCCAAAAGATCAACTGTGGCGTTAATGGTATGGTCATATCAAACTAAATATATTTTTAAACCCAGCCTGGGCAGAGCACTGAAAAATGTAATGAAGGGGAGTGTACCCCGTGCCAAGTGGTTGGATTAGGTCATTGAATAGCAATTTGCGCTAGCATTCCTGAGCATTGAGAGGGAATAAAAGCACAGGAAAACTGAATCCAGCAAGATAATGAATTTCTTTATTGGAAACAGAATAGACCTGCTGAAGGTAACATTTGCATTTTTTTACTTTAAGAATTGCTATTTCAAGACTGCCTCTGATGTAATATTGGGCATCGTTTTCTGTAAGGGTAAACAAATAGCATATTTCCACCACATGATATAGTACAAATCTGTTCCTTAAATTCCTGTGGTAGAATTCTGTATGTGATTTTCTTTGGCAGATGGTTTACTCTTCAATTTTATGTTCATTAAATGTTATCACTTTCTCAGCTGTGTCCTCCTGACAACAGATGTTGCAGCTCGTGGTCTTGATATTCCCAACGTGCAGCATGTCATCCACTACCAGGTTAAATATTTTTAATGTTTCTGCTTTCCTGTCTTGGTTTTGAAATAAGCTTTTGCTGATCCAAACCATGAACACTATAAAGCTGGGATTCTCAGTCTTGTGTATAGTATAGTCCCAAGTGTAGAGATTTAATCACTATTACTTTTAACTGTCCTGTAGTGCTTTGCATTTAAGGATTTCATTGCTGCAGTGACTGTTCATGAATGTGTGATGATATAAGAGAAATGACATAAAAGATACAATTCTCCTTGCTTTCCGTGGCCAGCTTCATGTTTTTTCTGAATATGATGCAGGTCCCTCGTACTTCTGAGTTGTACGTACACAGAAGCGGCAGAACAGCCCGAGCTGCCAATGAAGGCCTTAGTCTGTTGCTGATCGGCCCTGATGACTTGATCAATTTTAGGAAAATTTATAAAACATTGGAGAAGAGTGAAGAGCTGCCTTTTTTCCCAGTTGATTCCAAGTGCATGACTTCTATCAAGGTAAAGAAACACCAATTTATTTGCAGCCTGTGTAGTTGCTTGCTTACTTATATTACTGCATTACACATCGTGTTGTTTCCATGTTTCAGATGAAACTTACTCTTCAGGACCTGGATTTGAAAATTAAGTTAATCACAATCTATCTTTTTTTAAGCAGTATTTGTGATTTCTCCTCAATAACTGGCCCAAGAAAGGTGTTCAAACATAAACATCTCTTACATTTTTCTTGCACATTGTTATGTAGAGCTGCTCATGACTAGATTTCCCGAAACAGTTCAGCTGAACAGTCCAGCCATCAAATCCTTATTTCTCCAATTTAAACAGAAGAATGTCGTGGAGGACCATGTCAAATTCCCTGCAAAGGCCCCTCTGCTCCTGTCTCGTGAGACACCACCTGGAGTACTGTGTCCAGCTCTGAAGCCTTCAGCACAGGAAAGGCATTAACCAGTTGCAACGGGTCCAGATGAGTCCACAAAAATGATCAGAGTGCTGGAGGACCTCTGCTATGAAGACAGGCTGAGAGTTAGGGTTATTCAGCCTGGAGAAGAGAAGGCTCCGGGAAGAACATATTGCAGCCTTTCAGTACTTAAAGGGTGCTTGTAAGAAAGATGGGGACAAACTTTTTGGCAGGGCCTGTTCTGATATGACAAGGGGTAGTGGCTTTAAACTAAATAGGGTAGATTTAGTTATAGATATTACGAAGAAATTTTTGCCACTGAAGGTGGTGAAACACTGGCCCAGGTTGTCCAGAGAGGTCATATATGCCCCATCCCTGAAAACATTCCAGGTCAGGTTGGACAGGGCTGTGAGCAACCTGATCTAGTTGAAGATGTCCCTGCTCATTGATGGGGAGTTTGGACTAGCTGACCTTTAAAGGTCCTTTCCAACCCAAAGTATTTTACAATTCTATGAAATCGGGTATTTAACATGAATCTTTCAGGAGATGCAGTTTTCTGAAAGAAAAAGAAACGTGTCCACAGACTCATTTTTCTCCTCTTGGTAGTACAAAGAGAATTTGATTATTATTTTTTTTCCCCATGTTTTCCCCCACCCTCCTCCACCTGCCAAATGCTTCTGGTTACTGAAAGAAATCTGTTGTTTTTAAAGTGTTTCTTCAGAGGTTCCTCTGTGTTTCTTGATGAGTAGTTTTTGGCTCTTATCATGCTCTGTCAATTAATGGGCAAATAAATATTTTTTCCACACTTAAATTTTCCTGCCACCATCTCACGATCTTCTCTCCTATGCGTAATAGTGCTCCTCTCCTCAGAAGAGATATCTTTGTGGCTGTAATTCCAGGACTCTGGTCTCTTAGACCCTTCACATCGTGAGGTCTCATTTATGCTTTGCCCTGGGCTTAATTACAGAGCCATAGTAGGACTACGTAGTCATAGACATAGTAGGACTAATAGTGCTGCTGGTTCCCTTTGGCAGGTTTTGCGTGCCTTCATTCAAGTTCAGCAAAAGTCTGAACGTATTTTACACTCAAGAGGAATAGAATTGGTGAACCAAAGTAGAGGAGAGACCAAAATAAGACTCAAGTTTTGCAAAGATGGAAAAACAATTTAAAGTTTCTTTATGATCTGAGAAGTGACTGACTTCTTTTATTAGTCAACTGCAAGTTTAATTTCCTTTCTCTCTGTGTTTTAATTATCCTGGCAGTTCTGGCTACGGTCAGGGTGTCTTGCACAGGGTTTGTTTTGTGCAACCACAGGCACATTCCAGACAGCAGAACTTGCTGCTGAGTGATTATTATTTACTGTCAATGGAGATTTTCTTTCCATAACTAATTAGGTTTCTAA
Source organism: Gallinago undulata (assembly GCA_026546715.1). Lineage (NCBI taxonomy): Eukaryota > Metazoa > Chordata > Aves > Charadriiformes > Scolopacidae > Gallinago > Gallinago undulata. The sequence goes on along the minus strand of JAOTQQ010000041.1, from coordinate 6,559,133 downwards.
GACAGCTTGGCCCAGCTGGAAGGTTGCAGGTCAGGTCAGGTTAGGTTTGCTGGACATCTTTGTTCCACCTGTGTGCGGCTGGGAAGAAGGACAGGACATTTTGTCTTGTGCCTAAACAAGATCAGGTGCATTTCTGAAAACATGAGTAGCTCTTTTCATGTGGCCTGCAAGAGTTTACTTCTTCAGAGTGGGATGAAACTAGCAGCTGCCCCTTGTCACTGAGGCCAGTAACTTTAAGATCCAGCTGTACTATGTAAATATGTAACTTGGAAATGATTGGTATCTGAATCATGATTTGTCCTTGATGTCTCTGAAGTGTTTGTAATGATTTGTTTAAAGAATGATGAGATAACGTTCAGGCATGTTTAGTAGTTGAGGGGTTTCAGAAGTCACATTCTACCATGGATCTGAAGAAGGAAAACTCTAGCAAATGTTGACGTGCCTTTATTACACGAGGCATCTGCTGGGACAGCAGTAGGGAACAAAAGTTTCTTTGCACCTCAGCAATTTTAATGCATGCTCTCAAACACTGGTTTTGTTGAGGTGCCCCACATTTAATCCTAATGTCTAAAATCTACTTTGTTGCAGGAGCGGATGAATTTGGCACGGCAGATTGAGAAGGCAGAATTTTTCAACAGTCGGGCAAAGCAACACAACTCCTGGCTCCAACAAGCTGCAGAGGCTCTTGAGATGGATCTTGATGATGACATGTTAATGGGCAAGTAGAAGTACTTGTTTATGGCTGCACCCAGTTTGTCCCACAGCACTGGTGTCCAGAAGAAGTCCTACCATGGCAGAGGAACTCTTAAAACCTGCAGGGCAGAAGGGGAAGGGAAGGAGTGTCATTGCTTAGTGCATGTTGTTGCTGGTGTTTTCTGGATGACTGTGCAGCAGGTAGTGCTGGAGCTGAGCTAGTGAGGTGTGACAATTCTGGCAAGCCAGAGACAAGTCCACGTGTCATGGGACAAGAACTGTTTAGCTTCTGGGAAACATTTTAGGGTAATCCAACAGTTCAGTGTCTCCTGCTTGAATCTTGTCCCCTGAAAAACAAAATGAAAAAAAGAGGAAAAAACCAGAATGAAAGAAAAAGCTATTTCTTCACTTCTGCTTATCTCTCCCACCCCCATGTAGCCAGGCAGCAGGGCAGGAGCCTGACAGCTCTGTGTGGGAACACCCAGGAAACACTAGCAAATACCAAAATTTATGTGAGCCTTATGTAGGTTGAGTTGTGTGGGCTAAATGGCCAATACTTACGTTCAGGTTACAGAGGCTTTTGGCGGTGAGTTAGAAGTAAATAATTTCTTATATTTTTAAAATTAAATGTTCTGCAGGCTGTACCTCAGAGAATGTGTAGGGCTGTGCAACTGCAGGTGCCTGTTAATTCAGTGCCATGAAGATTTGCACTGCTTAGATGCACTGTAAAAAGCCACATTGTGTTAAATTTCAGGAGGTGAAGGTATGATTTCCTATCAGTTCTTTGAAGGCATGCTGAATAGGGATGCTGTCTGCGTCACTTCAACTTTGGCTCTCTCTATCCTGCTAGCTGCTAAATATGCAGATGCCTTGATTTTGAAGCATGTTCAGATTATTTTTTTTTCTTTCCTTTATTCATGGCTGGACTAGCTTGTTCTCAACCCCTTTGCAAGAAAGCACTAATCGTCTCTGTCCAAACTGTTCAGGAGCTTTCTCAGATAATTAGCGCTCTGCTGCTTTGTTTTGACATAATTTGAGTATGCTGTGCTTTGAAATGAGTTTCTAAACAGCACATCCAGTCCAAGTAAGTTGTGGCTCTTGAGTGAAGCACTTTGTAATTACCACTCAGAATCTTGCCAGATTCATGCTTTAAAATGTATTCAGCCTCCAATTCTTCTATAGCTTGTTGGAGACCAATTAAAATCTCAGTCATTCTTTCCCTAAATGAACTGCCTCTTACACTGTTATAAAGGATGTAGTAATGTACTTTCAATTTACACTACAGCAACCTTGATTTCATCTATTTTCTCCTGTTCAGGCCTGTGACCATATTAACTATCTCCAGTCTTTTCTATGCCCTTTTTATTCTCTTACATTATTAAATCTGAGCACCTCATTGTTTTTTATGAATAAGGAGGAAAGGGCTTCCTCTTTTCCAGGTGCTGAAATGAGGTATGCATAAAGTAACGAAATACACAGAAGCTTCTGTCTGAGCTAGAAGCCCTTGGTCAATACCTTATCTTCTGAGCCCCCTTTCCTGTTTTTTCCTGACTCTATTCTGAGTTAAGAGCCAACTGAATGATTAGGCAGAATGATACGTTGGGGTATAGTTATGCAGCAGTCAGCATTCTTCTTGATCTTCTTATCTTGTGGACAGCCTGGGTTATCTGAAAGTGTCACGGATAACTGGAAGAGTGTATGGGAGTTGAGTGACCTTGTTAGAGAGAAAAAAATGACATTAGCATCTGCCCCTGGTACTACAAAAGCCTGGTGAAAGAGGCCAATGCAAGTTCTTTTGTTGTAATATTCTGTATGCTTGATTTCTGTCCCAAGGAAGAAAAGCTAATGAGCAAGAAGAAAGCCAGAAGCAAAAGATGCTGAAGGGGATGAAAAAACAACTAAAGCATATGTTGTCCCAGCCACTGTTTAAAGTCCTTATGAAAACCAAGTACCCAACACAGTCTGGAAAATTACTCCTGCCTCAGACATCACTGGGTATTTCAGAATCTGCTCTGGGTACCGTATCCAAACAACAAGCCAAGAAGAAGAAATCAATAAAATTAAGTTAGATAACTGAGCAAGATCACTCATTGCGACAGAAGCAAGGACAATCCTTATCAAAGCTGTCAGTGCTTATGGAGGAACTCGGCTAGAAGACACGTAGTATCAGAGGATGTTGTCTGTGTCTTGATTGTGGAAGCACAAAGCAAAGTGGTGATTTAAATGACTCTGTTAACAAGCAGTCAGTTACTTACTTTCAACTTAGAAGTTGAATCTTGTTTTGGATCTTGTTTTCTTACTGTCTTCATTAATAGAAATTAGTTTTGAAATAGTTCTGTTTATTACTTCTCTTTGTGAGATGGGTAAAAGTTACTGGGTAGAATTCACTGTGGGCATACTCTAATGATAAAACCTGATTTGATTTTTGATGTCCTTACAGGAAAGGGGAAGGTAGGCTGTATACAGTCGGAGTACAATCTGAGTTGATGGTAATTGAAGGTTTGGACTTTACTGCAGCCAGTTCAGAGAGAAAGGCAGCAAATACAGGTAGTGTTACCAGCAGGTCTACAATTCTGGTTACAGAAATTCCAGTTTTCTTTCTCTTCTCATAATATGTCTCTGTTCTGTTCTCCATTGGGTCTGATTCCCTTAGTCCTGTGTTACATGTTGTAGAAGATGCAAAAAAGTCAAGGTGGCAGTGGGCCAGGACTGACCTTGGGAGATGTGTAGAGTTTTAAGGAATGAGCCTTGTTACTAATTGTTTTATTAATTAATGTTTGGAGCTAAGTCTGTATTTGAAAACATGTTAAAGCCATGACCTTTGCTTTAATGGGAAGATGATTATGTTGCAAAATGTCACTTTGAAGAGTGCTTCCTGATAATTATGCTTTTAAATCATTTTAACCTGACCTGGGCAAATAATTTTTAAAGCTATTTTTAAAAATACGTCAGAAGAATATATTTTGAATTTTTGTTAAATTATATCTGCTATAAAACCCAAAGCCTGTGTCTGTTATCAGTCACTTGAGATTTCCAAATTCCTCATAGATTATGCGCTTTGCACTTCACAGCCAAGGAGAAGGGAAAAGCACCCAAAAGGTAAGACATAGCAGTGGGATTGGTATTGGTGGGAGCACAGGGAACCTTTACGTACCAGCTGTAGATAGGGCTGAGGTTTTTTTCTCTTATACAGTATAGAACACTGCCTTGATAGGAGGCATCGGTTTACTCAGCTGGTCAAAGAAATTTGTCTGTGGAGTTGAGTGCCCCCTCCAACCACTTGCCAGTTATGTGAGAACAGCAGACTCTTTACTCTTTCATCTGTGTAAATAATTGCAGACCCCCCCCCTACTCCTCCCTCTCTGGAGGGCTTTTCTCTTGCTTCCTTGCATTACTGAAGAAAAGCTGTGACAATTTAATCATAAGCACACAGAGTTTATCAATTATGTACAAAGGTTTCCTTGCAGTGCACTCTCTCTTGCCCTTTGGAGTAGAGGGGGGAAGTTTTGTGGGGGGAGAGATGGTAAGGTTCTTTTTCCTCACCCATGTAAGAAGATGACACAGTTTTGGAGTTAATGTGACATCTGAAAAATAAGAATTTAAAGAAAGTTCCATGTAAGGAGAGCTGAAAAAAAGGAACTGAGGAAATGCAAGCATGCCCTCATTCCTTTTCTGCGCCATTTTAATCACATTCTTACATTATGGAAAAGAAATTTGTATTGGTTTTGCATCCCTGAAGGGACTGAAGATCAGGTGGGCATTTTCTGCATCTTGTTGGGTGGGCATCAGGTTCTGCATCAGGTGGGCATTTCTGTGTACAGTTCATCAGCAGAATCAAGGCTGGATCCTGACACGAGCTCTGCATCTCCTCCCTTGTCTGAAAATCTGCATGAGGTTGGGCGGGTTTGGCAATTTCTAATTCCATGTGATCATGAGGAGAACTGAACTGGGGGACTGAATGTATTGTTACTTCTTCTCCATCGTTGCTGTGAAGTTTTTCAGCCGCTTCTGTTTTACACTATTTAACAACCAAGTTCTCACACTCCCATCCCTCCGTCTGGCCCTCAGCCCACTATCTTGCTGAGTCTCCCCGAGATGGAGCATGACACTCCTGCCCTCCTCCTTGCCTTCGTGCTCGCTAGTGGCATACTCCGCTGCTGTTTTTCTGCAGCCTCTGATGTGCTCAGCTTGAGCTCTTAATTCTTAATGTACTGGTGCTGCACCCCCACAGGAGCTCAAGCTGAGCCTGGACCCTAAAAATATCTCTGTCTTAAAAAGAATACTTGTCTAGCACTCTGAAAGCTCTCTTGCTCTGCCTTGTCCTTATCTTACCAGGGTACCCTGAGCCTTCTACCTAGAGGAAAAACCTTATACTTGCTTTAGCTAATTTAAACGAATTATTAAACAGTAACTGAAAACTATTACCACCCAGCTGCCCTCCTCCAATGTGAACTAGGTTACTGCAGGAAGAGAGGAAGGCAAAGGAGAATATTCTCTCCAGCTCTGATCACTTGCATGTGTATCACTGGTGCAAATTAGACATCAAGAGTTTTTCATCAAATACATATAGGCAATTTAATCGTAGTATTTAATGAAATACACAGTAATGCTCTATTGCTACAGCAGTTACTCTAAGGCCTCAACCAAGTAATCTTATGTTTTGTGGCAGCTTATGTCTGCTAAAATACCATTAATCATTAATTCAAGGATTAATTAAGTCTACTTAGGCTGTCACAGCAACTTCCAAATAATTTTTTAAAAGCACGAGTTCAGCAGAGGCCAGGCTAGCACAGAGCAACCAGTACTGCTTAACAGGAAACTGAAACCCTGGAAGGTTCTGAGCCTTCATTTTTATTTTTTGAACGTGTGGGGCCAGTTGACCTCATCCTTGTCGCAGAGTTCCTGGTCTGTCATACACCTGTCAAGAGAAGGAAGAGTCCCTGTAGTTTAAGACATCTGCTGAGGAGATAGCTTGGACAGGATCTCACGTATTGGACAGCAGAGTTTCCTGACGGTTCCCTACCTTTTTCTTTCTCTGCTCCCCTGTATGTTAGTAGAACAGCAAGTTAGTGAAGCAGAAGCTGGAGTGTTGCCTTGCCATATGCCAGCAGCCCAGGCACATGGCTGGCCGTGTGGCCATGTGGCACGGGGGAGGTTATTTGCACCTTGGTGAGGAAGGGCCAGGTACCTTCCTGGGCTGACGCTTACGGCAGTCGGTCCGTGCATCCAGGTCCCTAAAGGGGAAAGAAGAGACAGGGAAAGGACACTGATGTTCTCGCCTTGTACTGCCTGACACCAGGAGGCAAGTCTGGTAAGAAACACGGTGCTTTCCTGAGTGTTACTGCTTCGTCCTGTGCTAGCAGGGTGTGTTTTGGGTGCCTGAGCCATTCCAGATTGTTTGATAATGGCTTGGAGAAGGAAGGAGCTCAGGAGACTGAGTTGAGTGACTAGTAACAGACTGATCCTGTACCAGCAACAATATGTGAGTAATATCCAGTAGTCCTTGCAGAAAAGTAGAATGTTGTCAGAGGTCACAGGACTGGGGAGAAGGGAAGCACTAGGCAGAAGGGCTCTTTTTTAGGAAATGGTCCTGATTCTGTAACCCTCCATAGATCCCTCCCACACTCCCTTCAGATACTCGGGCAGATGTTGTCTGATATTCTTCTGGCCCGAGTGAGATTTCCTAGTCCAGCTTCTTTTTTTGAACGGTACTTCAAGGCTTTGGTGTCTTCTCAAGTCAATCAAAAGCTCCTCTTGGGGTTGGCCTCACAGAGCACATAAGAACGAGGAAAATAATCTGCGACTCCTGAGGCAAGTTCATCAGCCTGGGTAAGCAAGTGAACAGAGCTGCTGCCCTTGTTTCTCTTGGAATTCAGCAGCTCTTGCTGTGAAGCTGGAAAAATTTGTAGCCTGTTTCCAGAGCAACCAACTTTAGATGGTACAAATTGCCAAATTTCTGTAGGTGAGAGCTGCAGTTACAGAATGCAGACCCAAATCCTGGGTTGGAAAAGGAAAAAGGGCACTGCAAAGTACACGTGGGCTTTGGTACCGCTGGGCTAATTAGAGCGCTGATGTTCTTTTTTTATGGCTGTAATTATATCAGTTTAATCACTAGTGTGGATGGTTTTATATGACTAGAGTTTATTTTACTTTCCTCATGGGAATACCTAAACCAATATAAGCAGTTTTAGTATTGACAGATATTTTGGATTTTTGCATACGGGCCACCATAACAGGGTCCAACCTTAGGATCCCACTGATTAATGTAAAGTCTGAGTGAAGGTTTCCAATTCCATTTTTATTAGTTCTCAGGTTACAACTCGAGCTGGGTGCCTCCAGATGGAGACCCATACCGCAGATCATGCCCCTCAATAATACCCATACCACCTAGCCAAGTCCAATCACTTAATTCTGACTGATGGTCTCCTGATTTCTTACTGGCTTTCACTATCGCTGGGCTGGCCTTCTTCTGAAATTACCTCATTCTCTTGGAATTGTTTCCTTCAGCCTTGGTTTCTAGAAAAGAAGAAGAACCAAAACATCTATACAAAGAAGGCTTAATACCAGAACTAGGGTAAGCACTCTGCTCCTGTCTTAAGAAGGTATAGAGGATGATAATTTAATAATAAAACATTGACTCTCATGGCTAACTCCACTGGCCAGTTGGTGCCACCTGCATACACAGTACCAGTTTATGTATCTGCCTGCACCTCTTCTGGTTACATTTCCTCAGCTCCGACCTCAAAGATGGTTTTCTTAACAACCTTTATAACAGTTATTAGTACACCACCCAGGATGACATGGCCCACAATTATTGCAGGATAACCAGTCAACCATGCTTGATGCCATCTCAAACCTTTTCCTCCTGGAACTGAGCATGGGGTGAATGGTGTATCCACCATCATTATAGAGTGGCAAACAGGACACTGTCCTGGATTTATAGTTTCTGATGGTCCATTTGGTCAAGAAGGAGGTAACTCCCTGGTCCAGGTTGCTAGAGAAGGAAAATAACATAGTTGTGGGATTTTTTTTAAGCCTTTGTAAACTTGAACATTCCCAGTTTCAATCTCCAAATTAGGATTGATGGAGTCTCATGGAGTTGATGGTGGTCCAACAGGACTGATATTCTTTGGGCAGCTGTTTAACATGAGAGTAGTGAATCCAGTTGTCCTTTTCTGCAACCTTTACAGCAAAGCAGTAAGTTAATAACTCCCCCATTTAGTGTCCAACTTTGTTTTGAAAGAGTAGACCTTTATCATTACTGCATCTCCGGACTGGATATCATGTACTTGCCTTCCAGCTGGTAATGGTTGAAACCATCTGGCTTGTCCCCTCTTTTCATGTAGATGTTTTCATATCCCTGACAAAAATTTGGTAACTAGTTCATCTCCATCTAAGAGGCTGGTCCTAACAGGGACAAATGTCCCAGGTACAGCTAGGTGCCTGCCAAACACTGTTTCTGCTGGTGGCAACTCTAGAGGTTGGCAAGGGGTATTTCTAATATCCCATAGCACTATGCCTAGAACTTAGGCCATTTCAAACCTACAAGTTTGAGCAATTTTATTTTTGAGAGTCCTATTCATTCTTTCCACCTATCCTGAGGACCGTGGGAAATATAGAATGTGTAGTTGTCGCTGTATTCCTAAACTGTTATACTGTTTAGTATTCCCACTGAAAAATGAGAACCCCTATCGGATTCTATGATTTCAGGTATTCCATATTTGGGAATGATTTTCCAAAAGAGCACTTTGACCACTCCCGCAATATCAGGTTTCCTGGTGGGAAAAGCTTCTACGCATCCTGAGAAGTTGATCCACGATTACCAGCAGGTGCTTAAACCCACTCATAAGGGGCATGTCAGCATAATAATTTTGCAGTCTTTGGAATGGGAAGTATGCTTATGGTCATCCTCCAACATCCTGATTAGGTTTTGCATTGGAAAAATTCCAACATGTGGGACAAGAACTCACAATCCTTTTTACTGCCTTACGTATTCTGGGGGCTGCCTGCATTTTCCCAGTCTGGTTAACAATTGCTGTCATCCCTCCATGTGTTTTATCATGAAACCACCCAGCCAAAATCATTATATACTTTCTTGGTAAAATGGGTTATCTGACAATAGTCCAAATTCCAGTTGCATCTTTCACAGCCTCCCAATTTTCCCATTGAACCCATTCTTCCTGAGTAAGCTCTGCATATATTTGGGCTGCATTATTAATCTCTGGCCAATCATCAACAGAGTTGTTATGGTGGTATAATCATGTATAGGTTGGCGAGCAGCAGTTTTAGTTGCTTGAACTGCCAATTTGTTATTTATTTCAATTCTGCTGGATCCATTGGTATGAGCTGGATAGTGTAGTACATCAGTTTCCTTTGGAAGCTGTATAGCTTTCAGCACCACTCAGGTTTCAGTTCCATTAGAAATATTCTTTCCCGCCAAGGTAAGGAACTCGTGTTCTTTCCGTAGCATATCCATTGTATGACACGCTCCAAAAGCATATTTAGAATCAGTATAGTTACTGGCCGATTACATCCCCACCAGGCTGCTCTTGCTAATACAGTTAATTCAGCCCCCTGAGCACTCACAGAGGGTTGTAGAGGTTCTGCTTCAAGTACCTCTAAGTTTCTCACCAAGGCATAGCCCGTGTGTTGTTTTCCATTCACATAGTATGAAGGTCCATTGGTGAAAAGGGCTAGATTCCAGTTTTCTTGAGGCTGATCCTGCAGATCGTCCCCTAGGCAGCTGGAGTGAAACACTACTTTAGCACAATCAGGATGCAGCTCATCATAGGAAGGAACAAGCAGTAAAGTTGCTGGAGTAAAAATGTTACATCTTTTTAAAGTAATATTATCCACATATTTTAAAAGTAATATTATCCGCATTTAAAACCATTAATTCATAGTGATGTGCTCTCTGTGGGGACGATGCTTGTGTAGCCTGTTAATTAAGAATCACTTCTACTTCATGCATGAAATACAGTCATTGGGTGACCCAGGAGTAACGTCTGCTTCTTTCTCCGATAGTGGCTGTCGCTGCTGTTGCTGTGACACAGGATTACTCGCTGTCCCTACAGGATCCAGTTGAGTTGAACAAGAAGCCACAGGGCGGCGGTGTGGGCCCAGCTTTTGAGTAAGGACCCCGCTGGCTGCTCCTTTGTTCTTGTGCACAAATAGTTCAAAAACTATTTGTTTTTGAGAAACAAATCCGGCAATTCTAGTGCTGGAGAAGAAGCTAAAGCTCCTTTTATAGTTTGGAAAACCTTTTCTCTCCCTGGATCCCACCGTATGGGCTCCACATCCTCTGCCTCAGTAGCTTCTGTCAACGGTTTATATAACCCCCCTGGCCCAATAAACAGGGTGGGCAGCATCCTCCTGCGCTCAAAAATCCTCACAGCTGTTTCTTGACTGTTACCAGTCAAGGTATATCTACAATAGCCTGGACCCATTCTGGGTCTTTGTCCTCCTTTTAATATGAATCCTAAATATTTTACCCCCTGCTGACACAGCTGAAGCTTAGAAAGAGATGCACAGTGACCTTTTTCTGCTAAAGCGAACAACTAGTATCTTTTAAACAATCTCTATATGTCTTACTACCAAGTAACAAATGATCAATATATTGTAAAAGTATAAAACCCCCAGGTGATATAATGTCTTTCAAGTCATCTTTAAGCAAACAGGAGAACATCACAGGAGACTCAGTGAACCCTTGGGACAAATGGGTCTATGTTAGTTGGTGGCCTTTCCACATAAATGCAAACAGATGCTGGCTGTCTTTAGGAATACTAAAAAATGCAGCTCTTAAATTGATAACAGTAGATTATTTTGCTTAAGCTGGGATGTGTAATAATATTGTTGATGGGTCCAGGACCACCGGTACAATCACATGTTGATTTATTTCTCTAAAGTCCTGTACAAACTGATATTCCGGATTACCTTCTTTATGTAACCTATTTTTGCTTACAGGTAAAAGAGGGGTATTACACCCCTGTGTAATGCAGGGAGACTGTATTATCATAAAACCACATTTTTCAGATATTGGTCAATTTGTTTCTGAATACTTTTTTCGGCTTCCCTGGGAATTTGATATTGCCTGATTGCTCCAGGCTTTTCTCCCTTTGTTTTTATGGAGATCGATTGTGCTGATTTCAATAAACTCCTATCCATTCTAGAGGAGCTCCACAATTTTGAAGGTACTTTAAGAAGTTGAGGTGGAACCCCAAGAATTTTGAGCAACTTTTTGACAGTGAGACAGACCCCTGCTATTATAAGTTCTATCTACCCTTTCTGGGGACAGATAGATCTGGGCATTTAGGAATTGTGATCCCCCAACAAACACATAGGAGATTCTTCTGCGATCACAAACCTTCCCCACATCCCCTGGCCACCTATCCATGGCAGGTCACACCCCTCAATTATACTCATACTACCCAGCACCTGAGCCCCAAGTCCAATTACTTAATTCTGACTAGTGGTCTCTTGATTTCTTATTGGTTTTCTCTGTTTGTGGGCTGGCCTTCTTCTGAAAGCATGGACAGGGTGGTGATGGGCCTCGCCCCCTCATAGAAGCGACAGGAAAACTAGCCCAGCTAAAGTGCATTTA
>JAOTQQ010000041.1:6521357-6547740 GCA_026546715.1 Gallinago undulata | reverse complement strand
TTGTGGTTGGACTTGATGATCTCTGAGGTCCCTTCCAACCACCGTGATTCTGTGATTCTGTGATTCTGTGATTCTGAAATTACCTCATTCTCTTGGAATTGTTTCCTTGGTCCTTATCTTCTTCATTCCGCTCACATCTCTGGATTCAGCAAGTTCTGTGCTAGCAGCAACAGTTTTATCAAAAAGTTTACTCTCGGTCAGCTTTTGTGGCCTAAGGCTTCAAGTACTTTATCTACTAATGCTAAGCTACTAATCCTAAACAAGACCATTCGGAGAGAAGAACAGTAAATCAAATTTATTCTATAATACAGGAATATATTCCTATTCTATTTCCGTACCAGTACTGGTAATAACAGTGCTGTAAGGTCCAAGGTATAAGGTGCAGTTATTTCAGATGGCTTCTTATGGCGTCACTTCTAGGCTGCTTCAAGTGAGGTCATTTCCATCCTCAGTTCTGAGAAGACCTCACACTGTGGGTTTTTTTGCAAGTTAAAAAATTGGTGAGAATTAAATTTGCTGAAACATTTCCCACTGTTTTTCTTCCTTGTTTTCCTCGGTTCTCAGAATCTGCTAAGTTCCAGCCGGGGAAAAAAAAAGTTTATTCTTGCATATATATACATGTATAAATGTGAATGGAAATTATGCCCCTTTCATCATAGAAATTTTCAAGAATCTATTTTCTAGCACATATTTTGATATATATATTTGTATACACATACACACAACGTGACCTAGCTTTTAGCTAATATAACTACATATATTTATAAAAGAACAAAGTACTGTGGTTTGCTCCCCCCTACCAGGAGCTGTTTGTCTCATTCATTAAATAAATGAGGTATACATTTACCAAACGGTAAATGAGTGCAAACTGGAAAAAAATGTTGCCATCACACATTTTGAAAGAAACAAGAAAATCTCAATGTTCAAGCTCAACTAAATCTCAGCCAAAAAAAGTGCACCCTTCTTTAAGCCTTGAAACAGGGTATCTGATACTGATTATCTTTCTTCTTCCTGTTTCCCACCCAAGGACAGTAAAAATGACGTTGCTTCACTGGCCAAAAAAAAGGGGGAATCAAGAACCAATATTTGGAGCACAAAAATGAGGAAAGCTGAAATTCCATGTTGTTTTCTCCTATTCAAAATATGATCAATGACAGCACAAAAATAAACATTGAGAAGCATTTAGCAGGAACTGTTTCATTAGAAGAGAATACTATCCTTTATCCCAACACTTTTCTGTGTACAAAAGTTTGGGTGTTACCAATAGCCAGTGGCAACTTTCTTCTTGCAATGAAGAAAATATTTGCATTTTCTATTATACTTCATTATTCTACAATGCCTTATTATCTAAAAAACAGCACCAAAAACCTAGACTGGAAAAACTGCCTTTTGTAAGACATCCGTCTGAGAAAGGTTTAGCTACTGTATGTCAATGGAAGCTGTCTTTGTTATTCCTGCATTTTAATTTAACTGTTCCTCATATACAGAGAGTGAAACCAGAATTCAGTTCACAATGAATTACAGCCCCCCAGAGCAGGGTTACGGCGCAAGAACAAACAGCAGTGAGACACTGGTTGCATTGCTGGGCAAACAATGCCATAAATAAACATTCCTCTCTTATTGTTCTTATATTTATGACCCTTTTTATATGCTCTGAAAAGCAAGTCAGGCTTTTGAATATATGGCATCGTTTCCCCAACAGAGGACTAATGCACAGGTATATGCAGGGCTGGTAAACATGCTTTGCTCTACCAAACAGCCAAAGCAGAGGAGTTAGGGAGGAGGGAGTTAAAAAAAAAAACCCACAAATGTTCTGTGACCTTGCAATTACTAGAACTACATGTTCTCCCTCCTTGCTTTGTTTTTAAGCTATTGGCATAACTTTTCAGATGAGTTAATGTGAAAAGTAAACACTCATTTAGAAAAACTGATTAAATGCCTTATAGTGCAGGGAAGGGGAAGGGGGAGAGAGAACTGGATTTGAGTGACAGCTTTTTGAGTGGGGCTTGCCAATTCCTGACAGCTCTCATTAGTTACTGATCCAACACAAGCAATACAGCCAGAACCGCCAGGTGCAGACTGGGCTCCTGCGAGCCGGTCACTTAACATGCACTCAGCAAAAGATTGTCCAAGCCCCATAAGCCTGTGCCCCTTTGGGTGTCAAATCGTTTGTCATTTGAAAACCCTGGGAGTTCAGCAGGCTGCATTGTGTCTGGGGGATAGACAGGCAACTTTCCCAATTAAAATATTAAAAGATTCTGGCTTTATCTGGTGAATGGTGAATATCATGCACTGTGAGTGTGCGCCCCTTGAACAAAAATGCCATGGTCGTTCAAAAACTTTACTCAGGTTCTGGAAGGAAACCTTCAAATTCAAAGGGCTGCTGCTGTTGTGACAAGTAAACAGGTCTTTTCTCTGCTTTAGCCATTGGCTTTATCCATCCTGGCAAATGTGATAGTACATTTTTCCCTAGCCAGTACTGAATTTTAAGTAAACAAATTCACTTTTCTGTTGGATTATAAAGTAAGCGCACAGCACATTGCAGCAGCAGATACATTGAGGGATAAGCTGGTATAGTGATTAACTCCAGTATTAGTTGCATGCACATGTCTCTTATACCTCTCTTATACACACATAGTTTTGGTATCTTGTACTGAAGATCTTCAGTTTGCTGCAAATAGTTGAGGAAGGGGTTTGTGGTCTCTGATAAGCAGAGCCCACCTTGCTCTTGCAGATCTGTCTGAACAGAGGCTTACAAAAGCTGTGATTAAGTAGGGGCTTATTAATTAGAGAAAAGGCAAATATTAAGGCACTTCATGCTTGATTTATCTCTGGAATAACAATTCTAACACCCATTTTAATCGATCTTTATGTTTTCTCTCAAGTGAGAAACATCCAAGTAAAAAGACATTGAGGGAGTTTTGAAGGCCTTCCAAGGTGAATTTCATTGCGTAGTTCCCAGAGGCCAAAACTGCAGCACTTTCTTTTTCACAGGCAGGTAACAGGAAAAAGAGGTGTGCAGAAAGAGTAACTTGCCTGTGTTCAGGTCTCCTTAGCCTTTAATGACTTGACGATTGTGTACCTAGAGGTGCAATAAAGTTTGCGTGTCTTCCTTCTCAGGTTTAGCTTAACCCAGTGAAAGTTATTAGCAATTAGCCAAATAATGAATTCCCAGAATGTCTTCATCGCAATAATAAGCTGCTTCTGGTGGGACGTTTCGGTAGTGAGGCACAACAGGCGCTAGATGGCACCGACGCCCTTGCAGAGCGGGAGGAAGGAAGGGGTGGGATGGGATGGGATGGGATGGGATGGGATGGGATGGGATGGGCTGAGTCTGGGGCATCTTCCCCGAGGCCAAACCTGGGGCTCCACTGTGAAAGCACCTGACTGGGAAACATGAGGGGCTGTGACAGGTGTAATTATGAACCCTCAGTGTAATACACCCTGCTTCGTTAGCCTCAGCAGGAGCATGTCCCAAGTTGATGTATCTGTAAATGTTCCTCTTTGTGCTTCATGGGTGAACTTACAAACGTTGAATATTTGCATTGCCCCTTTTACTTGCTCAAACTTACTTTTTTTTTTTTTTACTTAGTGTCTCAGCAACAAAGAACATGAAGCAGACTGGACTTCAGCCTCACTTATATCCTCAACATTTTGCAACCATTCTGTTCTCGTGCACTCATGTTGATGTGTGTATGTTCAGCCCCGGAAATGAAGATGATCACAGTTGTCCTTTAAGTCTACCCTAGCGAGGCAGAGCAAAGGAAGCTGGAAAACTTCTGGATAAAATGGTGGTGTGAAGCAAGTGGACAGATGTGGGCCTTGACAGCGAGGACTGACATTTTGTAATCAGATGAACAAACCCCTGTTACTGTTCCAAAGCTGTCCAGACACAGCAGTTCTGGATTGTTTTTCCCCTCTGCCTCCTGCCTGAAGCAAGGATATTTTAACTCTCCACACTTCTGTGGGTAAACAGCCTCAGCAGACACCTCTTGTATGTTTCTCTTTTGGGGAATTCCCACTCAGATGTTTCACTCCTTTTGTTTACACTCTGTAAACTGCTAATTGTGATGGTCACGCAGACTGACACCAGGTCTCTGTTTATGCTGGTTGGCTAAATGCAAATCTTGCATGGGGCAGCAGTAGGGCCATTAGAGTTTGGGTGTATACAATGGGGCTGTTTGCACATCTTGGAGGTGGACCTCCACAGGCACAACGCAGAGGTGACACTGCCACCCTCTGTTGGGTGAAGCCCTCTGTTAGGCTTTCTCCACGAAGCTGGAGCAGCTGAATTCCAGTTTGCCCAGGTGCTGTTGTTGCCTGCAGAAGTACAAATCCAGGGAAAAGCTGTAGGGATGGACTTTCCAACCAAATCCCCAAGTCCCTCTGAGGCATTGGGCACAGCCATGAAAGACGTCTAAATACGAGGAGGAACTTCTTCACTTTGAGGATGACAGAGGACTGGAATCGGGTTCCCAGATTGGTGGTGGAGTCTCCATCTCTGGAGACATTCAAAACCTGGACACACTCCTGTGCAACCTGCTCTAGGTGGACCTGATTTGGCAGAGGGGTTGGAGTAGATGATCTCCGGAGGTCCCTTCCAACCCCATATCATTCTGTGATTCTGTGAAATGTAGAACTTAGCAGAATCTGGGATGACTGAGTCAGTGAACTGCTACAAGAAGCGATTGCTATTTGTTTTCCAATGGACTGACTGGACATGGGGCTGTGGTACCAGCGGGAGAAAAAGTATTTCTCTCATCTTCCATGTAATCAGAGAGCAATTTTTATACAAAACAGTATCCAGGGCAGACCAGTGAGCATCCCAGTCCTATCCAGCCCACTGTCCCATGCTCTGGATGAAGAGCCACCACTACCGCACCCTCACTGGAGAGCACGGGGAGACCAGAGACAAGTCTCTCATCAGCAAGTGCCTACACAGGTGCTTGGCACCCTGGGTCCCCATATCCAAGTGACTTTCAGGGACAGTCACATTGATGTGAAGATGGTATTATGCTGTTTTGGGCAATGATATTACATTTCTCCCTGATCGCAGCTTTTCAGCGTTGAGAGGAATGCACTGCTGGGAGCTGGCAAATGCAGGTTCAAGTCCTCAGTGTTCCAGGTCAGCTGTTTAGTACTCTTTAGCAAAAAACCCAACAAGGCCAGTCAAGTGGGATCTGATCCCAAAGCTGGATACTTAGTTCCATTTGCTTGAAAAACCCCACGCTCCCTATAAGGCATTACCTAAAGATTACTGTCAGGGACATTATGAAAAGAGTTCGTATGATCTCCTCTACCTTCCTACAGCACAAGGACATGGTGTTCTCTTATCCATGGCATGGTGATTATAAATGAATTTGAGGTTCTTTCCCTGTCCTCAGGTTGAGAGGTCCAAATTACATCTTATGGCAGTGTCTGGGCAAAAGCAAGGTGGAGGCAGTACCAAGCCCTGCTTCAGCAGCTGCCCAGGGTGGAGGTTGGGATTCACAAGGCAAGAAGGGACCAGGATCTGCAGCACAGTGGTGGGACATTTTGGAGAGCATTGTGTGAATCTGCAGTCCAGGGTTCTGGGCCCAGCTCCACACCTACCAGCTGAGGCACCAGTGCTAGCTCTTACCACCATTTGCTTTCCTGTCCTAAAGGTTAGCATCGTTGTCACCAGTACCACTCCTTGTTGAGTCTGGCAACAAGCAGAGGGCAGGAAAAGTACTCAGCTGCTGTCCTCCAGAGTTTTTAGTAGCTGGATAATTCTTGGTGACTCAAGGAGGGCTGATCTTGAGGAGTGGTTTGATGCCAGAGCTATTAAAACTGATGCTATCATTGGACTGAGACAAAAGACAAGGAGTTTGAGGGTAGATCTGAAAGAACCTGATGCTGCCTGCAATGAGTGCCTCTAGCTTCATTAGCTGGTGAGTCACCTAGGAGTGTCTAATTTAGTGGTTCTTAGGAAACCAAACTTTAGCAACCAACTCTCCTGTTTAGACTGGTGTGAGGGAGAATTCAAGGGCTTGGTTCACTGCAGCCTGGTGCAAAGCAATGTTGGATGCTTCCTTTCCAATTTGGTAGTTCTCCAGCAAGCTTGCTCTAGTATGGAGATTTGGCAGACTGCAGGAGAGCTGTGAATGGAACATGCTGCTATGACATTGGAAATCTTGGGCAAGACACTCACCAGGCATAGGTCAGTAGAGCCCCTGTGGTTTATAGGTAATGAATCACCTCTCATACAGAGTGATAGACACTGTGATAACACAGTGCAGCGTGTGTGCTACTGACCAGTAACATGGTGTCATGGGATCTGCCATGCTGGGTTCGTATCCTACCTTTTTTTGCTCCTCCATTCCTGCTCACATCATCTGGCCCTGGAGGGCATCAGCTCCTGATGCTCTTCTCTACCTCTTCCACCCCAGAGCTGAGGAGCACCCAGGGCCTGGATTGTCATGGGAGAGAGAAGGTAAGAGGGAGGATGAGTGAAAGATAATTGCAGCCCACTGTCCTCTTTTGGTTGATGGTGCTCTCGGAGGTCTCAGTCCTTGGATAAATGGAGCCACTGACCTCACACTGAAATGGCTCTGAAGTATCATGATATGGTTTTGGCACTGAGTGATTCCAGTAGCATCACTCATCACCATTCCCACAGTGATCCGGTATGTAACACTGTCCAGTCTGTAAACCCTTCTTTCTCCCAGAGAAAAAGGAACTAAAATGAGGGGTTCTGTGCTAATTTCAAAACAGATGCCCTGAATTGAGGGTACACCAAAATAGACATCGATCCCACTCAGTCCCAGCACGACCAGCGTAATGTCAATGGTTTTTATTATCAGTATGTTTCCATTATGTAGCAATTACATCTATTTTTACCAAGCTTGGATACACAGGGAAAAGAAAAGCACACTAGAAGAAGAATGAGTTAAGAAAAGCCAGCTAGTCTGAAGCTGAGGTTCACAATTTTAATCTGTTGAAGCAGCAGTACATTAATCTAAAATAGTTCCATGTGGATGCTTTCCACTTTTTGTTACCACAACGTATTATTCCACCACTGCCCACCAGTAACTTGTTTTATGCCTTCTTCATAGTATCTTGCATTGAATCTGGTCTCCAAAACCAGACTGCAACTTTCCAGAATCATCAGGCTTTGTCACTAAGTGTATGACATGAATTTTTTCAGAAGTGAATTCTGGTGGTGAAAAAGAGAGTATTCCTCTGCAGGAAACTATTAATTGTCACAAGTCCCCTCTTAACCTACAGGATTTGAGTCTACATCTCAGCTCTCCTTGGCCTGTGCCCTCACTGTAGTCTTGTCATGAGGCTGTGCTGCCCCTTAGAGGCAGATGCTGTAGCCAGGAATGTAGGCACAGTGGACAAGAAAAAGTGAAGAAAGGAGTCTGTTTCTGTATCCCATTAACTAGTCTTGGACAGTTAGTGGGATTATGTATTGTTATTAACATGTCCTACCTTCAGGATTCCCTGCCATCACTATAAAATGCATATAGATGCAGACTAGGTCCATGATCTGGGTCTTAAGAAGATAAGCTGAACTGACTTCCTCCTTACTCTTTATTTTTGCAAGGCAGAATAATTATCCTTGTCTCAGTAGGGCCAGAATTTTGACTGACAATTGAGAGAGCTGAGGCAAGGTTCAGAGTTAGACCCAAAGCTGTAACAGCTTTAGAACTGTCTTGGCCCTATCTCTGGCTCTTCCTCTGACCAAGCACTTCTCCATGTCTCTGTTATCTCTCTTAAAACAGGATTATTCTGCTAAACCACTTTAATACAGGGCTTTGGGAAAGGCTGGAGAATGCCCTTGAAATACTGATGGAAAAACCATTGCAGTTCTCACTTTGTAGAAATGTCCATATATAGCCAAACTTAGGCAGTCTCCAAGTAGATTTATTTATCCCAGAGAGACTGCGTGTTCTGTGGCTTTCTCCAACATTACTCTGCTCCTCAGGTTTACATTCCCAGGGGCTGAATCCTAGAAAGATCAGCTTTGAAGAACATGTTGTGACATATCTCGTCCAAGAAGTACGAGTCTCCCTGTCCTGGCTTTATATCCTGTCTGTTGTCAGATCACCTAAAAGGAGCCTAATCCACCGCCGTTAGTGTTACACATTGGCAGCAAAATGAGATGAGCGGTGCTTTGTGCAACGTGCATACCACACACGGACGGGTGCATGTGCTGCTGCTGATGCACACCCCTTTTTTAGCACCTTTCCCCCCGGCTATTTCAGTTGTTTAATATATCTGTTAACTTTCAGAGAAAATGGGAGAGGCAAAGAAATACTGTTCTTTGCGGGTGGCAAAGCATGGCTTTCTGTGACTTGATGGAGCGGTTCCAGAGGAGGGCCACAAAAATGCTCTGGGGGTTGGAGCACCTCTGCTACGAGAACAGGCTGAGGGAGCTGGGGTTGTTCAGCCTGGAGAAGAGGAGGCTCCGGGGAGCCTTCCAGTACCTGAGGGGGGCTACAGGAAGGCTGGGGAGAGTGTTCACAAATGCCAGCAATGACAGAACAAGGGCTAATGGGTTTAAACTGGAGAAGAGCAGATTTAGATTAGACATTAGGAACAAGTTCTTTACTATGAGGGTGGTGGAGCACTGGAACAGGTTGCCCAGGGAGGTGGGTGAGGCCCCTTCCCTGGAGACATTCAAGGTGAGGCTCAACGAGGCCCTGGGCAACCTGGTCTAGTTGGGGGTGTCCCCGCTGACTGCAGGGGGGTCGGACTAGATGGCCTTTGGAGGTCCCTGCCAGCCCAGATGATTCTATGATTCTGTGACTTTTTCCCAGTCTCGTCACAACTCACAGGTGGGGCCAAGGGACAGTTTGGATCCCCTTGCTCCCAGCTGTTTGTGCAAGACACTGCCCGTGGCTGCGGTACCCCCGATCTGGTGGGTGATGCTGCTCCTCAGGGCGGTTCTGCTCTTGCCAGGGTGCTTTGGTGAGCAGGGTGAGTTGAGGGGAGTTTAGCTGACCATGGGGGTGTGTGTGCTCCCCGTGGAGGCATGCCACACACGTGCCGGGATCAAAGTGTGTTTGTTATTTACCTGCCCCGTCACTAGGCCCCTAGGATGGGGTGGCTGGCAGCAGACTGCCACGATCCTGGCTCTGCCCTGGCACAAAGGACCTGCGTGAATTTCTGCCCCCCCCCGGGGTGAGTCTAGGATTGCTAAAGTCCCAGAAAAGGCCATTCCTCCCATGGTGACAGAGCAGGGCTCCAGCCCAGAACAAATCCCTTTGGTAGCTCCTCTTTTTCTTTTGGGAGCTTCCCAATGACACCGCTGCTGCTTTTGTCCCTGTCCTCGTTTCCTCCCTGTCACTCTGGCTGGCCTTTCTGCAACCTGCTCACCTGCTGTCTGAAGTCACCTTTCTCCTGGGTGGTGGGTAGCTCCACCTCTTTGTTTTTTTCCACGAGCAGTTGCCCATTGTCTGAAGTTGGGGACGCTCACTCATCAGCATCTGGACACAGAAAGCAGAAAGCTTGCCCGCTGTTGTGCTTCTCACTTGTAGGGAGGTGGCCAGCTGTGATGGCTTCCAGTTCTCCATTGTTTTCCAAGTGACAATAAGTGTTTTCACAAATTTAGTCTGCTTCTGGGGCTGGACAAGTGTAGGCTATGCTGGTCTACAAACACCAAGGTTCTGCAAGGTGCTGTGCAACTCTGCCCTTGCTGGAAGGGCCACCTTCTCTTCCCACCAATGCCGAGGTAAACCTTGAGCATCTCCAGCGTCAGCAGAAAGGTCAGCGCCAGGAGGAGTGCTGCCCGGGCACAGCCCAAGCCTGGTGGGTGCCACTTGAGCCTCCTTGGGACCTGGCCTGGAGTTTCAGATCCAGGGCAATGATCTGAGGAGACAGGCTTCTGCGGGACTGCTTTCTCTTCCCAGCAAGGGCACGGTTTCTCAATTTATCCCAATTCAAATAACAAGTAAGGATGATTGATTTAATCAAAAATATCAGAAGTAATCTTTTAACCATAGAAATCTGCTTCAGTAGCAACATTTTGTAAACATGGCTCAAAATTAGGCTTCAATCACCATGTCTGTGTATCACTGTAGCCTGAATTGCACTTGGCCCAACTCCAGGAATCCACTTGATATCCATGAGAGACTTCCAGCAGGGAGGGAATCCAAGCTGTGCAGTGGCCACTGACACCACTCTTTCAACAACAGGGATTTTTTTCCAGCCTGCTCAAATGTGGGGAATATACTTTATATTTATGGTCAGCAATAACTGGAGAGATGTTCCCCTCTTCAGCTGTTATATCTGAATGTGGACCCTAGGGATTTCTTGCAAGAAGATGGCATTCAGCACCACAAAAAATTTGATTTTTAGGTACTGTGACTCTCTTGACCTAAATACTGCCCTATAAACCATAAATAACATGCATAATAACATTGCAATTTTTGTGGTATCATGTTCTCATAACAAGGCTTCAAGGTCATGCTAGCCTTTTTGTAGTCATCTCATAATATGCCTACTTCTTTATCAAGTTCTGGTTTGTAGGTGAGAGAGTCTCATACTTTCTGATGATAGCTGTCCCCACAGGGTCCCTACTGTCTTCCAAACAATCGGTAGAAGGGGACAAGGGAAATGGACCACAAAGGGGATGTATGTGCCACCTACCATCCATCACATATACCTTAATGCATGGCAGGGGCCAAATCCTGCTGATGTATAGATTTCTTCCTGCAGGCATGTTTTCCTGCCTGCTCATAGACCTATGAGGAAGTGCCTGCACCTTACAAAATGTGTGAAGGACCAGGACCTCTGCATAACAGCCTAATCTCACTGCTGAGGACTATGTCTAGCTGTGGAAATTGATTCAAGATGACTAGAGCACTCGTATCTCAGCACTCAGCTTGCTCCCCTCTACGGCATGTGGAAGTCATTGCACCAGTCATGAATCCCAAAAATAGAAATTGAGAGTTCTTTGTGCTTACCAGTTTATAAATGTGCGAGTTTCACATTTTCAGGTTCTTTCCCTGCAGCTTTGAAGAGGCTCAAAATGGACTCCTTAGGAAAAACACACACCGTGCCTCCTTCCGCACCCCTGCATGAACAGTGGTGACCACTGCATCATCTGCTGAGTCCAAAGCATCAGCTGGTCTCAGGTGTGAGAAAATTATGTAAAGTGCCTCTGCTGGTGAATGTCTGACAAGAGGAAACAATCCTGGTTTACTCAGAGAATGTGGATTGGTAAGAAAACAAGGTGACTGAAGTGACTTAATTTCAAGGGTTTGTGAGGGAAATGTATTGGAGTTCATACCTCTGCTACTGAGGGCTTTAAGCTTCTAAAACCATGGAATCTAATTTCTGAAAAACATGATGATGAGTGTGGAAAGGAGAAAAACTCTTCACCAAGTAAGGTGAAGAGAAGAGAGAATGAATAGGGAATGAATACAGCCAGCATCTGTAGTGACCCAAGAAGGAGATTAATCCACTGTGAGACTTCACACCAATGACGGAAATGGGGCTTTAAGAGAACCTATTTGTTTGGGGGGTTGGTTTGGGTTTTTTGTTTGGATTGTTTTGAGGTTTTTTGATCTGTTGGTTTGTTGTATTTTCTTTAAGTCTACACGAGGACTTCTGTGTCCTTTAAATAGGCTCTTTCTTCAAACAGACTTGACCTCATAATGAAAGCAAGCCAGTAACTTCATGGCTCAAGGTCTAAATGTTGCCAAGAGATAAACTATTTATAGGCTTAACACCTGACTGGGTGTTAAATAGCTCCTGCTGATAAACCTTTTGGTGCAGAATTATCCCTTCAGACTGAGACTGGACTGAAAACCCAAAGACCTGCAATGCTTGAAAGGATTCAGGTAGGGTTTAAGATCTATACAAAAAAGTGCATTCAATGCATTTTCTGTAAGATATGTGTAACTCAGCAGGATTAGAGACTTTAGAAATGATAGACAGGTCCTTTACCTCTACATAAATAACACATCAGTGAATTTGCTTAAAAGAAAATCACCTAAGTGTTTAAATACAGCATTAAAGCACAAATGGGTTTATCTGCACCAAATGAGTCTTCTGCAAACTGGATCTATGTTTAACAGCTTCCACTGGGTGGTAGCCCCCCTCATTCTAACACAAATATTCCCTTGACCTCAGCATGTTTGTTATAAAGGCAAGAGAAAAAAGTATCAAAAGCTTATTGGACTGACTTGCTTGTTTGGAGAAGCTGACAGAGCATAGTTGACCTTAGGCATGTGGGAGGGGGTCAGGGAGCAGGACTGTATCCATTTTATAGTGCAATAAATGTTTCAACATATCACAGCCCTCTTGGTTGCCTTACATGGGGCTACAGGGGTCACAACCAATTTGCTCAAAAAAATTGAGCTCTAAAACAGTCTGGGACCTCTTCTACTGCAACTCTAATCCTCTAATAAATAAGTGGAGAAAAATAGACCATGTCTCTCACGAAAGGGTGGAAACAGAAGTTCAGAGCTGCCTCCCATCCACACTGCTCCCATGCAAGCATGTGCTCTGGAACCAGTCTAAGGAAAGGTCCGTAGTGTCCTGGAGGGAGAGAACCCAACCACAGTCAAAACCTAAGTCCTGGAGGCTAAGGATGTGCCTGCGCGTCTGAGAAAAGTGCTAAGCAAGGCCAACAGACTACAACTGATCCAGGCAAGTTTCTTCAGGTTAGCTCTACCCAAGCATTGCATGGTTTTGTGGAGCCAGAAGCATAACAGAGCTGAGAGCCAACGATGGTAATGGGAAGCAAGGCGGTCAGAAGGCTCAGGGTGCTTATAGCCACTGCCAGTGCTGTCTTTGCTTGCAGGGATAGCGTGGTGGAGCCATCCAAGCATCACTGCCCCCTCCCTCATGCACAGCAGCCCTACTGACTGAGGTACATGGTTGGAGTCTGCAGGTCTAAGAAGTCCCCGTGCATGCTTTAAACCCCATCTTCAATAGCAGACAAGCTCAGCAAGGCAGAAGTGCAACATTTACTTTGTGAATCCTTTCAGCAACTTCGTGTCATCTTGGCCTAGCAGGCAACATCATCAATTAGCTGCTGTGACGCTGCTAAGCTGGATGATGCCGTCCTGACTTACTTAATTCCCAAGCACAGTTGTATTGGTAAATTGAGGAGGATTTCTGTTCCTTGTGTTTGTATCAGCTGGAGAACCGAGTGCTCCAAGTTCCCAACCATAAGGCTATGCAGATCCCATGGTCAAACTGGCTGCAGCTATTCTAGAAGGGATCTGGCTCCCTTGTCCTCTACCTTGACAGTGCTGACCGGGCACCCAGGCTCAGCCCCAGGAGCATGGGTCTGACTTGCTCCAGGCTGTTCCTGCCATCAGCTGCCAGCTACAGCGCCAGCACCTCTCTGCACAGCTGCCTGCTGGTGACTGCATTGGCCACACCACAGCTCAGGAGCAAAGGGAGGCAGCGACAGCTTGCTGTTCTTACAGCAAAAGAGCCAGCAGGTGCCTTAGAGTAACACTGTCAGGCAATTTGTCACTGGTTTTCAGTAGGAAATCTTCATATTCCTCATATTTAGCAGCTTTCCTCTGAACCTTTTGCTGCTGGCAAAGAAAATGAAGAAATACACAAGACTATGTTATAAAAGTTAGTTCAAACGGTGAGAATGAAACATGTTGTTAAAGGGATCCTTTGGTGCCAAAGGAGCTTTTAATTGTGCTAGGCCACATGAAGAGGGTTTCCGTGATGTAGTTTGTAAAAACAACTACACTTGGAGGGAGAAATCGAGCAGTTCTGGTAGTTCTAGCCTCCCAGTAGCTCCTGAACTAACAGGAATGCTAATAATCATAGTACTTAGTACTTTCTTAATACCATGTGTTCACGAAAGGCAGGTTTGGACCAGACAGACACAGGCAGGGAGAGCTGGGCAGAGCAGGGGAGCCGAGCGCCTGTCTGGGACAAGGGGAACTTGGCTGGCTTAGGGCTGGCGAGAAAGTATCCCAGAGTGGAGACCAGTGCTTTCTATAAATAAAGCAAGGGCATAACACCAGGGAGAATGAAGAGCCAGTTCAGCTAAAGAGCAGAGTTGGCAGCAAAAGAAATAAAGGGCCATGGGTGATTTAGAAGAAACTTTGTAATCAGAGGAGAGAGGTATTGAACAATATTTCACTGGGTGTAACAGGAGCTAGGGCTAGAGCCATGCTGGACACTGTCCCTTTGTCATTGCCAGCTACAGCCTCCTGAAAGCCCTCCAATGCTGGAGGTGCCTAAACCTCTTAGCACTGTCCCATGGGCACTGAGAGTCTCCTGGGAGCTGGGCGCTCTGCATCCCCTGGCACCCAGCACTGCTCAGGCTGAGCAGCTCCGTGCTTTTGCTCACACCTGAGCCCCATCAGAAGTGGCTGATCACCAGCTGATGTCCCGGGGTATAAACTTGGAGGGTTTCTCACCCTGGGGTTTCAGCGGGCTGTCAGGTCCAAGACTCCAGCAATATTTGAGAGACACTGCATTTTAAGCCTGGCTAGAGGAGGGGGAGGCAGTGCTCCACTACCCACACTTTACACGGCTTCTTCATTGACAGCCGGGCTAGGTAACAGGGGCTAGTCCCCACTGACTGCAGAAGGAACCTGAGCTCCCAAATCTTGAGTCCCCTTTGGCTATAAATCAGGATTTGCATTGCCCAGCTCAGCAGTTCTTGCAGCCCCTTACTGTGTCTAGCCCAGATTTCCTTGCTAATTTCTGATGGAATGTACTGTATGCTTGGCTTCCTGCACTCATGACACCGCCTCACCTCAGCTGTCGATACCCCGTACTAAGGTAGTTTTCCTGAAGAACAGAGAGCCATGTGCTCACTTCTCTAGGGTCCCAAACTTGGATCCAAATGACAAGAGACAAATAGCTGAAAACATCTGGGTTGAGTCTGGCTGACACACGCACTGTGCACTGAGAGGGCAGAAGTTAAATAAAGTTAAGAGTTTGTGTCAAATTAAGGAGAGAATGCTGTTCCCTGAGACTGTCTGACACGCACATAAATGCATAAAGAGATTCGTCCAACCTTACAGATGATGAGGACGTGAGTGATACCTTTGTCCTCCTCTTCCCTGAAAAAATACACAACAGTTAATCAAATCAACCAAAGCATCACCAAATCATTCATTTCTTACTTGGTGTTCACTTGTCTGTACATGATGAAATGGCCTTTGGCTTCAGCAGGCATTTTGCCCTTAGAAGAGTTCATAGCTAAACTCTGTGTGAAGTTGTTGAAGAGTGACCCAAGGATATGCAGAAAAAGCTGAATGTCATGCAGGAGTGACAGTCTTTGAGGCCTCACACCCACACTATGAGAGTAAGAAGAGCAAGACTCATTCCTCATCTCTCAGAGAGGGTTGGAGGTGACCATTTCTCCTCTCCGCCCCGGGGGCCAGAGGAAGGGACTGACCATATGTTAGTGTTGATGATGTTGTCTATCAATCATCTAGGCCATGCAGGTCAAAATTGTAGGTCACTTTGGTTACCTTCCATCCAGACTTGGACTCTTTGCTGGCAGATAACTCCACCAATGTGGGACAAAACATTGGCGTCAGCCAGAAAACTACTCAATTGACATGGTTTTTAAAAATTAGAATTATTTGCCTGTAAATACTGGTCAGGCAACAATCATCATGTTTCTTTTGATAATATTTCTAGTTACTGATTTTCTGTTGAGACACGATTATTTAATACTTTGCCCAAGTCATAAGCTCAATGATGCTGATGTAGATTGAAATGGAATTGGTTGTATTCGTTGGTGTTATAATCAGGTAAGTCAGAAGAGCTGAGGGCAGGATGCACTCCTTGTCTCTAGTAGATTTGTTATCAGTTTACTGAATGCAGTGATGGTTTGAAAAGTTCTTTAAAAATTTATGAATTGATGACAGGGGAAGTTTAATATTCTGTTTTTTATAAAGCTTGGTTGGTTTCAAAAGCAATTACACTACTTGGAAAATTTTATTTTATGAAGCAATTTTATTTTATGAAGCAAGGCCATTTCAGTCATTTTTGCTATTTCAACATATCTCTTAGCTTCAATATTAAGTTAAATGTAACAAGAAATCTGATGTATTTTATTAGATTTTGCTTTTCAAAGAAAGTCTACACTGCATATTTACAATCAGATAAATAATTTACTTCTGGAATCAGACTTTGTATGAGATATATCAGCTTGCAGTGAGGAAATTTGTTTCCTAATACACTTCTTAACCCTGATAATTGTAATGATATGTGGTGCATTGTCATGGCAAACAGTCACACAGCAATGGTCAGTAGTGCACAATAGCAAAGATGACAAAGAAAAGAGTCTCTTTCATTGCTCTGGCATCAGCACTTTCAATGCCAAAGGGATTTTGGTCTGAGTGTTTATAGAGATGACCATACTTTGAAATGTTCTGCGTACAAAATGAATGGGTGTTTTTATAAACATATATATCCATATGGGCAGGGCTCCTTATGAGGACAAAGTGGACTGAATACAGACTGAGGGAATATAAAACAGGCCCGTCCAGCTTCTTGGCAAGTTGGTGCAAAGATTATACTTTAGTACTGCACTCAGGGGCCAGGCAGCAAATACATTGCATCATATTGCACAATGGAGAAATGCATTCAGGAGGCAGGTGGGTTTTCCAACAGGAGGATTCAACCCAGAAATTACCAACATGAGCCTTTGTATCACACTTCTCTTTTAAGTTTGACACCATAGTCTAAGTCTTAAGATTTGAAATTTTACAAAATTGAGAGTCCAGATCCTGATAGGCAAGGTTGACATATATTTATCAGTATAATTCAGAGTGTGGCGGTCTCTTGAATGGATCCTTCTGTATGGATGGATGCTAAACATCTCCTGAGGACTTTCTTCAGATGAAATGTTTGTCTTGCCACCTCTGCAGAGGCTAATTCAGTGGACATGACTTCTGGAGTCTTGGAGAAAGTGTCTGGTCTCAAGTTTTACAAATGGAAAAAAAGAGATGCAGTCCCAGCTACTAATTTTCCACTGGGAACAGAATAAGTCTGGCAGATACGGGATGAAAAATGAGGCTTTTGTTCCAGGGTTAGTCCCATTCAAAATGTCTTAAGTGGTCTTATGCATTTGATTTGTTTATGGTTATAAATTATTATGGTTACAAATTATTATTTTGGAAGTCTAGAGTCTTTTATTACTGGTGGTGGAGGTCTTTGAGGGCAAACTGTGAGAGAATGGTCTTGAAATGTGCAAAATTAATGGGCGTGTCTGGTGTGTTGCCAATTCATTTGAAGACATGCTCTATTGGAAAGAAACGCTGCCAACACATGTGGGAAGGACTGTGCCCATCGGATCTTTTGCACCATTTTGAGAAGGCTGATGTGCAAGTCAGCTAGGCGTAGGCAACTGGGCAAATAAGTTTGATCAACAGTTTAGATAAAGCAGGTTGATGCACATATGTATCAGAGCTCTATGATATGTGAATAGATTTCACAGTGGTGATCACGTTGAGAGATAGATTAGGTGGACTCACGTGTGAGCAGCAGCTGCACATACTCAGTTTCCCAGATCTGCTCTAGGCTTTTCTGGGGCTGAGTCAACCAGTTGGGCACATATGTGTCATATTATGCATGGTGGTGTTCTAGCTTTTTATTTTTATTGACTCCATATTATCTGCTATAAATTCTGACTTTGCAATGATGAATCATCTCACTGCCTTCTACAGTCTCCCTTCCCTATGGTGCAAGACAGATTTAAATTCAGTCAGTACCTACTGACATCATCGCAGTTTGTTTTTATTTTCTGGGATGCCACCCTTTAATGCACAGCACTAAGTTTACTGGTAGAGCTGTTTTACATGTACAGGAAAGCTACTACTCAGACATTCTTCCTTTTTGTACTAAATTCTTTAGAAACACTGCTGTTTCTGAAAAATCCCCAACCAGCAAGGTGCCCATAAAAGTTTCTTCTTTTAAAATCAAGGGCACGGCGGGGTTTAAAATTAAGTCACCTACCTGTATTCACCCAACTGGGTCAGCAAAACCTTTATTTTGATGTTCTGCTAATATGCATACTGTGCTGCTGATCTTTATGAAGATTTTTTTCCAGAGGATGCTTAGCCAGTACAGAACTCTGACCTGTCCACCCACAATGGTAAAGACATATCCTTTTTAAGAAATTTAATTCTTTTTAAATCTTTTTAATTCTTGCTCCAATCCATCCAACCATCTGCATAATGCATATCTATTTTTTGGTATTTCATTACTGCTGAGGTCAGTAAGAGTTGTGGACCCTCTGCACAAGCACATCATCGGGACCTTTCCAGGTCTATTTGCAATTGTGGTTATCAACAAATTACCCTGAACCATATGGGATCAGCAGAGAGCTTTTCACTCATCTCCAGAGATCCCGAGGTTTTATAGCTTATTTCTTATCAGAGACAGGATATCACTCTGGAGCTCAAAAAGTGTTAATGTGTCATGAGAACTTCATATGGCAAGCCAGTACAGGCCATTTGCATGTCACATTATTTCATAAACCTGAGACACCATTTTAAAAATCTCTTGATGGAACACACATGCCTCTCTGCCTCTCTCCCTGAAGTGCTTCTTGGGCTCCTTGGCCTGAGCTGCACCTTCTTTGGAAACAGTAATTACTGTTCCACTAAAATAAACATGACTTCCAGTAGCTAAAGCTCTGCTCATTCTTTACATAAATAAATGCAAAAGACTGCATTCCCTGGCCTTCTCTGTCAACTTGGCAGCATACAGTTAAGAACTTAAGGATGGATGGAAAGCATTTGTAAGTGGAATTTTAGCTGTATGAAGGAATTCTTTATCGGAAGAAAGCTGGAGAAAGCCTGTACCTTCTGCAGTATTTTCCCCAGCTGCTCTCTTGCCGCGCTGATTTTTACCTGTAATGGGTATCTTGGGTAAAGGACTTCACCCTCTTCACCCAAGTACAGGCAGATTTCCAGTAAGATATTTGTACATGTGCACATGTACATGCGAGGAGAGAGAGTGAGTGCTTATTCATGTGTATGTTTTGCATGACAGGTGGGTCAGAAGAGATGAACATAGTTTGTCATAAAGTATAATTATGCTAGGAAAAGAATAAGGTTAGTATTGCCTGATTGATCTATTCTTTCTTTGCATATTTATGTGTGTTATTTCCAGCATGTTAGGAGACTTTAATGTATTCTGACTGATTGCTTTGTCCTCACTTACTCCATTGTGACCCCATCAGCTTCTCTGGTACTGAACCAATATACGTGAGCATGCCACTAAATAAATACCGGTTCCCATGCTTTGATATACAGATATGATGCAGAGCAGAAAGAAATTTGAGGCCAAACGTGAGGTATAGATTGGGGTTACAAAGAACAATGACGAGGACAATACCCTCCAATTGCTCCAGTGGTTTCTGGTAAATCTTCCCTTTTTTTTTTTTTCCCCTTTTAAAAAATATATTTGTTAATGAAATTATTATGAAACACTCCATTCCTATTCAAATCCTGAGCAGTGAACCAATAGCCAGAGATATTTCGTAACACTGGTGAAAATTTACACTATCAATCACTTTTTTCTGGTAGGAGTGTTTTGGGTCTTGCCAGATAGGCAAGACTTGTCTAGAGCTCTGCTGGTGCCATGTCCTCCACAGGCTGCCCCGGTGAATGTGGCAAGTTCATCAAGACCTGCTGCCTCCAAATGTGAAGTCTTGATGCATGTGTGGGGTTTGGGATTATTATTTTTTTTTTCCCTTTGACTATGTTTTGAAGCCAGCCACAGTTTCCTGTGCAACTGAACCTCCGTGTTCGCAGCCTGCCCCGGTGTCATTTCCGTGGGACTCAATGTGTCAAAATGCTAAGCTGGTGCCTGCAGCCTTGCTTTCCCCTAGTGCCTGGCTCACAGTGCCAGCACCCGTCGGGGATGGAGGTCCATGTTCCTGGTGTCCAAAGCCACATCTGGGTCTCTGCTGGTACACAGCAAGAGGCTGTCAGAAGTTTGACAACAATAGCACAGAAATGTGCTATTTGGGGCTCTTGGACTCATTGCTTCAAATGTCATGGAGATAAAGAATTTAGCAAGATTTAAATTTGTGTCCAGCGTTACATGAAAACAGGGCTGTTGAGAAGTAAAGAATCAGAAAAATATTCAGACAGGTCGTAAAGTGCCAAGTTTTGAAGATTTAAACCAGTCCTTATGAGCTGGCAGGTTATCTCTGAGGGCAACAACTTATCCTGCCAGAAGTTTCTTGCAAATGCTGCTAAATGACCACTGTCAGAGTCAGCCAATTTATTTAAGCTGACCGCTGGCCTGATTGATTTTTAGCTACTGAACAACAGAAAATAAGATTAAATCAGAGATTAATCCATATTATGTAGCTGTGACCACAACTAATGTGACAGACGTGATGTACAGTTGCAGCAGAGAAAGCAAAACCATTTTCATGAAAAATAGAACGTGCCAACCAAGAAATGACTCAGTCTTTGCAGCATTTAAAAAAAAATATCTTTGAGACTCTGCATGGACCCACCTACATCCATATATAGTGTGAGTAGCTTAAGATGTCTAAACTTGTCTCACAATCTCAGGTCAAAAGGAATCCACTCATTGAAGGAAAAACTGGTGAACATGTGCTTTGCTATTTGGAGAGCAAGCACAAAGTAAAGAGACAGATTTCCCTACACTGATGCAATAACACACCTTGCTTTGGTCCCAAGAGACTGTCCCACCTGAGGGTGAGAGTTTTTTGGCTGAGGGGACCAGGCAGTACCTGCTGTAGCCCATGATTGTTTATTCTGCACCTACACCCAAACTGAGCCTGCATGTGCTCCCATCACCTGTTGGTCAAGTGCCTGGTATCAGCCCCCTCCGTTTGGGCTGGACCAGCTTTGCCCCAGTGACCCAGGGAGCTGTTTGTATTACATTTCTAATGCCTTGAAACTAAAACCCCTCCTTACTCAGCTGCCACCAGAGCGTCGGTTCCTCACACCCCCCTGGTGCTTTCTCAGCAGCATTGGATGCTGCTTTGGTGCTTGCAGAGCACCCTGATAACAAGCCAATTCGTACATTACACCTGGTGGCCCCTCTGTTTGAGGGCCAACAGCATTCAGCATTTTCTGTTTCATCCCAGTGAACCTCCTTCTGCCAGGCTGTAGCTCCAGGGACAGGGGTAGATAAGGACTCTGTGACATCTGGACACCTAAGAGCACTTTTCCACAGCGTGGAGGCCAACAGCTCCTTGCACCAGAGGATAGCTGGGCATGGATGGCCACCACCCGCATGTGGCTGGAGCAGTGACAGCCCCATCATCCAAGGCCTAGCGAAAACACCCTAACCTTTCCTCATCAGTAAGGTGGGCCTAGATAAATGCCAAAGGACAGAAGCACAGTAGCAGTTTACATGGAGAAAATGCATCCTGCTTATCGTTACGGCTCTCAGTAACATCAAGGAAGCTTGGCTGAAGTTCAGCTCTTTACTCCAGCCTTCATCTGTGTTGGTATGCCTGTTCTCATCTTATCCGTAAAGTTGTTAAACAGATTTTCCATCTCACTTTGTGGTTTTGACACTTGTATGACAGGTTGCTTTTTGCTGTGCACAGGTTTTCCCTGGAGCTATGATCTCTACAAACAGCTCAGGAAGCCAATGATGCTTAGTTTGGAGACCTGGGTCTCCCTGCCTCCCTGACACCACACTGACTGGTGTCATCTAGCCCTGTTGTATCTGGGAAAGCTATATATGTAGCAAGTTACTTCTTTACTGTGAAAGAATCTATCGTCTTCTAGGCTTAGGGTGGAAGTTTTAACAGCCATTTAACTCTGCTCTTGAGGAATCAGCCATCTCTCACTTTGCTGGGAAAAACTCCACAAATTTTTTCTCAATTCCACACTAATTTGCCTATTCTTGTCCTTTTTAAAGATAATCTAGACTACCAGACATAAATTACTATGGGACAGTAATTATTACTTGATATAAAAAAAGAGAGAACAAATACAGAAAAAGGGCTTTTTTTCTGTCTTTGTGCTTTTAGTGATGTCTCCTCACTCAGTGTACTTGTGACTCTTGTTATTGCACTGTCTGCTTACCAGGTCAATAGATAGAGTCCAGAAGCCTGCTGAATTAAGTAAGTGTACAGTTATTTTTAACCGAGTTGAACGTTACACGTTCGTATGGCATGTCGTGCAACAGATATACCCTGGTGTCATATGACATTCTGTCCAGACACTTGTCCTAAATTTAGCTGTAAATTTAACCTGAGAGATGTAGGGCAAATAATTAAATGTCAGCCCTGAAAAACAAACCTGTTGCATTGTGATTTGAACTTAAAGGGGGCATAAAGCTCTGGTCCTCTCGCATGTGTGCTCAAAGCATTCAGTGCAGGACAATGAAGTGGCATTATAAAGGGCAGTTCAATTAATCAGGGCTTTAGATACTGTATTTATTACATATAAACTTGACAGCACAGCTAAAACAGCACTGGGTAAATAGAGATGATAGTGCTGTGTCCTTTAGCACAGTCTATTCTGGTTCTTTCGCTGCTCTTGTCTGCACAGCAACCAATGATGTCCCAGTCCTGGCCATTTCATCAGGGGGGTCAGGCCAGTGTAGCATGGCAGGAGTCAATGTGGATGACAGCTTGTCCCCCTGCTTTGAGTTTCTAAGCCCCGTGGCAGCAAACCCACTGCCAGTTCAGGTGGCCAGAAGCCACCGTCAGCATTCATCCCCAGCCAGGCTGGAGCCCATCTCTCAGGAACCAGACTCACCTACCCACAGGTAGGAGGGTCCTTCTCTGCTTTGTCACTCTGGTACCATGAGCTAGCATTAGTTTAATTCCAAGCGTATAGAAAGTTGTAATTCCTTGAACTTCATTGTGCGCCAAGTTACGGACATTTCTGCAAGCTCTAAGTGTAAATAGGGGCATCTTTTGGGTTTTTTTGAGGGCTGTTTATCTGTGACAATAGTAAAGACAGATCCGTATCTAAAAAGCCTGTTGTTCTCCTGTCCTTGAGGGAAGCGAAAGAGAGCAATGCAACAGGTGTTATTGCATACAGCAAGCACAACAGTTAGAAACAAAATAGTCTTAAAGGAATGAAAGGGTACCAGAGAAAAACAACAAAAAAGACTTTGTTCGTAAACTAGCCTAAGGGATTGAATGGAGAGGTAAACACCCATTATATATTTCCAAAGCTGTGGAAAGGTTGTTTCCCATCAAAATCAATTTCACTTGTCCATCATTGCTGTTTTGGAGTTGCTATTTTCCCCAGGACCTTTGCTATTCACAGTAGCTTGTGTCTCTTGCTGCCATTCTCACCCTCCTGCTCCCCTTCAAGAGCCTTGGAGCAATGGGGTTGCAGCAACATCTCTGAATTTTGTGGATTTTGTAAAGGTCAAGAAAAAGATAAGTCTTTCATTAAAATTCTTACTAACATACATTATAACATAAGATAAATGATATTTGCACAGCAAAGAGAGACTAAAAGATAATGTTTATGCTTTCCCTCTTCCTCCAAGGAACATGTATTTGTTTATGTAGTCTTTGGGTTGTTTTCGCTTCGTATTAGCATTTCGTGTTCCCTCTGACTGATTCCTCTTTCACTTTGAGCCGGTGGATGTGACCTTATGATGACATTTGCTGAGAGGCAGTGACTGCAGTAGCTGTATGCTCTTCCAAAGCAGCGCAGGTCCAGGCTGAGTCATCAGATACATGAAATGGGGCTTAGGGCCCTGGATACTTGGTGTTCCCCTATGTGCTGATGTTGTATTTCCAGAGGAGTGAGGACTCTGTTTTTTTTGTATCTGAAAGGTAAAAATTTTTGGCGAGGAGCCGCTGTGCAGAGGTGGAAGTGGCACACCGAGCCGAAGTCCACCCTGACTCAGGGGTGTGAGTCAGGAGCCATTAGCATGGGATCAATTCCTCCAAAAAGGGGAGTTGTGTTCTGAGTAGAGTCATCTCAAAACACCTCCTTCTTTACAGCAGTGAAGTATTTAGGCAGCAGGGTCAGCAAGAAGTAATGTATATTATATTCCCTACCCCTGGGCACGTGTGACATCCTGCACCTTTTCCCATACAAGTGCCTCTGGCTCCTCGCCTCTCTCAGGGTACTGGGGCCAAAGCAATCATTAGTTCTTGCAAATGAAATTGAAACCATCTTCCCCAGTGGGAGCTTCTATCTTCTCGTTATTTGAATGTGGGTTCTATAGCAGGAGGCACAGGAGGGGCGCTCTTGGTTCTGGTGTTTGCATTTAATCTTTGGGAGTATCTGATGGAAGCACAGCATGGCAACACCGAACGCAAAGCTCTGCTCTCTGCAATATGATTGCTGAAGGTACAGAGATGTGTGCCCTAGGTCTATGCTCTCGGTGAAATATGCCACCCATTTTGCTGTCTTTCTACAGTAAAAACATTCAGAGAAGACACAAGTAACAAAGCAGATCGCTGTTTTGTGGCAAAGTATTACAAGGATTTTATGTCCAGGGACTGTTACTGTCACAACTAATCAGTATTTTCTTCCTCTCAGAACAGCTGCCCATGAGCTACGTGTTCAGGTGCAGTAGAGTTACTCATCATTGGTAGTTATACGGACAAGAATACAGATTGTGCTAATGTCCATTCTCACCTGCATTTTGTCATGTTTTGGCACATCTGTGGCAGTTCTGCACACACAATGAGTTTGTTACAAACTTATCGATCTCCTGGGATGCACAAATGAACAGTTGCCTGATTCAGTTCTGTATTAAACCAAACCAGCACTTAGTAAAGCTGAAGGGCTACTTAATCCAACTAATGGAAATAGAGACTGATCAAACCAAAAACTTAAGAAAATGTTTTTCTGCTCACTATTTCGAGTAAACATGAAGAATAAAGCAAATCTTGCTGTTTATTTCTCCATTTATTATTTTGATGTGGTCATCCTTCTTTGTCTTCTGTCAGATTCAAATCGCTTTTAATATGCTTTTATTGCCCCGTTTGTGAGACCCTAGCTGACTCCCCCACCAGCATGAGTTGGCTATTTCCATCATTTTCTATTTAAAGAGAAAGCAAACAGATCTAATATGCAGTGTTTGAGTTTGAAATCTGTCCCGGAAAATGGCGTAAATTTATGTATTTATTTTTGCAGGTGACATTTTGTAATCTCTTGGAATGTCTTGGGGTTAAGCTGAAAATGCAGATCCATAACTGTGCATGCCCCAAGGGAAATATTAACAAATCTGATGCAAAGCTAATAAATCATAACAATTGTTATTATTATGCTTTTTATGTGTTGTTGTAAAGCCACAACATTGTTTTATTGCAAAAAAAAGTCAACTCTGAAATGTATGATTTCATTCCTGTATAGTAATATTTAATTAATATTTCAAAATTCTATGAGGTCTTCCCCTGTCAATACCAAAGTATTTCACAGATACTAATTAAATACAGTCTTTTCAGCAATTTCTGTCCATATAAGTAGTCTTACTGGCTTCCCATCAGCAAGGAATTTTGGGCTCTTCTCCAAAGTTAATGCACTTGATTACTTCCACTGTACTAGTGTAGAAAATGAGACACAGAGGAGTTAAATGATTTACTCAAGGCAAGAGAGAGAGTTAGTAGTATCTGAAAATAGATCTTCTGAAGCAGAGTCCTGCACTTTTATTGGAAAATGGTGCAGCAGCATTCACAGGAGCTCCAAATACATCACAGAGGTACATGGGGCTTTGCGAGGAAACTCAGGAATATGGGAGGGAAGGGAATTGCAATGTGCTTGGTGTGAATGGCACAGGGAACCACCTGCAACATTCATAGCTGATGGGACTTCAGCCCCAGTATCTTTTTTATAATTGAGCAGTCCATCCCAGAAGATGTAGGCACCCTTGCCTCTGCCAAATATGAATCTGCCTCGACATTTTTCCTTGAGTTTAGTGGGATATCAAGTCAGCCACAAGAGTGGCAAGGGTATGGATATGATGAGACTGCCAAAACGCAAGCAGAAGTGTTAAATGTGGGAGATACTCACTCTTGGTCTTAAGCCAAGGCTGGTTAAATCTTAAAGTAATATCAGGAAAAAAAAGTGCTGGATGTTGTTTAAAAGTCATGGAGGGTTGACTGCTATGTTTTCAAGTGTGTAAGAGGTTCATACGCTCTTGGTAATGACATCCAGGGCTCCTTTGTCAGCCACAATAGTTTCTAGCATCCTTAACTTTGGACAAAACAGCAGTCACAGAATCACAGAATCACCTAGGATGGAAGGGACCTTTTAAGATCATCTAGTCCAACCAATGAAAAAAACCAACATCAAACAATAAAAAAACCCACAAACAAACAAAAAAACCCACACAAACCACATACCACACCCAAAACAACACCAACCCAACACTAATCCATATCCCCAAGCACTATGTCAGCTCGCCTCTTGAATACCTCCAGGAATGGTGCCTCAACCACCTCCCTGGGCAGCCCATTCCAATGCCTGACAACCCTTTCAGT
>JAOTQQ010000041.1:6446218-6521257 GCA_026546715.1 Gallinago undulata | reverse complement strand
ATTGCCCCTTGTCCTATCATCTGTGACTTGGGAGAAGAGACCGACCCCCGCCTCTCTACACCCTCCTTTCAGGTAGTCGTAGAGAGTGATAAAGTCTCCCCCTCAGTCTCCCCAGACTGAACAACCCCAGCTCCCTCAGCCTCTCCTCATAAGCCTTGTGCTCCAGACCCCTCACCAGCTTTGTTGCCTTTCTCTGGACCTGCTCCATCACCTCAATGTCTTTTTTGTGGTAGGGGGTCGAACACTGGACACAGTACTCGAGGTGGGGTCTCACCAGTGCTGAGTACAGTCCTACCACTAGTACTGTTGCCCTAAGTCATCAAGACAAAAACTCTCTGAACTCATTTGGGAATTTTAGAAAGCAAGCATTCCTTATTACAGTGCTGGATGCCCGGAGGATCACTCCTCCTAATATGCATACCCAGAGATGCTCAATACTTTGTTTATATTAGTGAAATTTATACATATTCATCACTTTTCTGGGAAAGAATATACATATTCATGCTTTTTCTCAGAACTCATTATCATAAGGATCCACCCCTTTGCGCAAACTCATTTTATCATCTCGGTGGTCTTCTAGGACCCTCTGGTGGTTGTTCTTACTTGTCCCCTGGGTAAGCCCTTGAGTCTTGATACCAAATAAGGGCATACTTCGTCTATACACCAACTTGCAGGTTGCAACATTTTGCTTGAATAGGTTTCTGTCTTTTTCAAGTAGTCTGTTGCTCCCATCCTTGCAGTTATCTTGTTCCTCCCTTGCTCTACTAGCTTTTTTGAACAATACTTCTGCTATTCCTGGCCTTGCTGTACTATCTTTATTGAACAAGGCTTTAATTTTGTTGATTCTGCATCACTGCTGAGGGGCAGACGGTTTTGCGGGCAGCAGAGGAGGTGGATGTGTCAGATACTGGCCATCCTGTTGTGCTGGAGCAAGTCAGATTGAGGAGCAAGCATGGAGCGGGAATGACGCTGGTGGTCCTGAAAGACCCTAAAAGCAAAGCAGGTGAGTTGGAAGGGATCACCTATTAGTGGATAACATGGTCCTGCTAAATTGGTTCCCTTCAAGATTGCTCTTGTTAAGCCTTAGCCATGGGGTGTTTATGCACTGACAGGGTGAGCACAGCTAGCCTGAGGCTTGACGAGCTACTCAGAAAGGAAACCAGATCCACTGAAATCTAGGCTTTATTACCTTTATATGCAATGTTTTGCCATGGGAATCAGTGAAGAAGGAGCTGAAGGAAAAAGCATAGCCATCGTTTTGATACTGTATTATACTGTTTCCTTTCATTCATTGCATTAGCTGGACAACTACCTAGAAACCTTCCCAAACATAGTGTTGTCCCCATGTTCCAGCTAATCCAACAGTGACAATTCTCCTGGATGTGCCTGATTGTTTTCTTCTAGCTCATCCCTGGATCAGTGCTATCTCACCCTTGGCCACTTTGCCTTCTGCCAGATGTGGGGAAGATGGCTACCGTTTCACGTTAATGGCCTCGAAGAATCTGAGAGAGGGTCTGTCGTTGACATTTACGTAGTACGAGAGCAGTTCTTTTCCAGTAGTAAGCTCTTACAAATACAACTTGGAACAGGTTCACAGCTGCTTTTGTCATCTTTTGGAATCCTGAATTCTCAAACTTGCAGCCTTAAAAATACACGAACCACTCTAAAACATCATAAATACTGGCATAATGTTTGCCTGTTTCATTTAACAAACAGCAGCTAAAAGTAAAGTAAATTGAGCTCCCTTCTCCCCAAGTAAATAAAACTCTCCAGGACAACATATTTTACTTCAAAATTATACAGCAACCTTTTTTTTTCTCTTCAGGTTCCAGAAACATGTCCATATATGGTCTTCTTGTCAGGGACAATAAATAATGATGTAATAGAAAGGTCAACTTTGTGTCATTTAGCTACAAGATTCTTGATGAAGTGAAGTTCTTCAGATAATACAACAAAGAAGAAGTTTAGGATGGATAAAAGTTTCTGCCGTGCATTTTCAAACAGGAAATCTGAGATTCAGAACAACTTATATTTTGGCTTGTATTCACTGATCATGGGGTGATCCAGAAATAAACTCCAGGCTTCAAAGCAAGGGTGTTTCAAAGCTGTCCTGCAGTTGATCGAAACATCCAGGCAAAGCAGGGAGATGAATACCAGCGAGGATTTTCTGAATTAAGACTTAATCAAGGAGATAACCCATTTCGACATTATTACCCTTTTATTTCAGAACAAAAAGGTAATGCAAATATGCATGTTTTGAATTTATTTAGCATTTTCAATCTGCCA
Organism: Gallinago undulata; assembly: GCA_026546715.1. NCBI lineage: Eukaryota > Metazoa > Chordata > Aves > Charadriiformes > Scolopacidae > Gallinago > Gallinago undulata. The sequence continues at coordinate 6,518,971 of JAOTQQ010000041.1, read as the reverse complement.
CTTTGCTATGTTTATGCAAATATTTATTCCTATAACCTAACACCCTAACAGTCTTGGGAGTTTGTGGTTTGTTTTTGTGTTGGATTTCTTTTTTTTCAAATAAGCCATAAAACACTTACTGGTGTTAAGCAGAACTGTAGCTCTGTCATTTCCTTATTTTTCTTTTATTTGCAGATGATGCTTATATCTTTATCCCTAGAATAACTTGCTCAGAAATAATTGTCGTTGTTGTTGCAACGCGTTAAGGTACAACATAGTGTGTAAGTCTGAGTGTGAAGGCAAAAAAATGACACCAGCAAATGATTTTTTCATTTATAAATTTCTAGTTGGTATAAAAGTTGGTACAAAGCTAATACTGCACTGAGTGCTCTGTGAATTAATGCTTTCTGAAAAGAAACAAAAGCTTGCAGGTGCCTGCATTTCCAGTAAAGAATTTGCACAGAATCACGATTTGATGGCATCATAACATATGCCAGCCTGATAGGTGACCTCTTTTGACAGCTGGGACTGGACAAGGAGATCTATTTGCTTGGAGGATGCTTTTGGGAAGCCTGGCTTTGCTTCTTCAACACTGGGCTAGAACTGGAGTGGTTTGCATAACCTGTCATTACAAAATATATTTGCCTGTTGCCGCAGCTGGACAGCACGAGGTGTCATTCTCCTCATGTCCCAGCTCTGGCAGATTGGATGGCCCACTGAAATCTTTCTGGTTTTCAAAAATCATTTGCTTCCCAGCAGTAGTTGTCCAATTTAACATCCTTTGAGAACTGCAAAGATTTATCTGGAAACTGACCTAAAATAAACAAAAATGTGCGTGCTTTAAGTGCTGCAAACTGGTCTAGTTGCCATTGCCAGCAGAGGATCTGCCCTGAAAGGTGCCACAGTAAGAGCTAAAGTGGAGGCTTGGTTTGCCATGAAGGCTTCCAGCTGTGCTTACCTTCCCCAGAGTGTGCTTCTGCGGCTCTCAGAAGTAAAAAAGCAAACACACAGAAAGGCAAATGTGTATCTGCACAACCTGGGGCTCAATCATTCCTTGCAAAAAACCAAAACAACCAAACTGCTCCTCTCCTCTCTCTTTTGCAGCCTCCAAAGACTTGTTTTTGTTTTTAGAAATGTGGTTTATCACACCCTGAGCCATAAATACTGAGGTCCTGTATTGAGTTACAAGCTGACTGGGGTAAACTGAGTGCAAAGGCAGGCAGAGTCCATGGCTCTGCTCCCTTAATGACCTTGTCACTCACCTGCCACCCTCCTCTGACAGCCAGAAGTAATTCTGCTATTTCTGCTGCCTGAGATCTATTGAAGGAGGACAGGCAGCCTTGCTAAGCTTTTCTTTAAGGAAGTGCTATCAATGGGGACCAGTTGTTTCAGATGCTAATGGTATTGAATAGTGTGGTTCTGCATGCTCAAAGCCAGCTGTAATCCTTGTTGTTTATTTATGTTGCATCAGGGATCAGAGGCCCATTCTACCCAGCACTGTATGTTGACAGAGCTTGCAGTCCAAATATAATAGCAACCTAATTGCATTTGTCTGTGGCTTTTGCCATAATGTGAGTGGTTACTAACAGCCACCCCGGTGAGTAGTACCTTTGGTTTCAAAGATCAGCTGCTCCTTCAAGCAGGGCAGAGCATCACAGCATGGACCTGCCACAAGCATTTCATTTCTGACCTTGACTTCTGGTCACTGGATGCAGCTAAGGCACCTCTGCATGGGACAGGCCTGATCTCTATATCAAAATAAACCAGCTTGCGCTGAAATAGGGATGGCAAAATTAAGAATTGGGATCAGGCCCTGTGTAGAAATGACAATAAATTTAGATCCAGAAGATCTTGTCAGACTGAGTTACTAAATGGCAGCACAAGCAGCAGCTTCCTAACACGTGTCTCTGCTGAGGGAGACCACTAATGAAGCCATTCAGACCTGACAGCAAAGTGATCTCTAAGGAATAAGGGCACTGAACCCCCAGCTTTAAAAATCTCATTCTGCTCTTAAAGCAGCTGTAATGCTGTGCACTCCCTGCCCTGAGATGGGCTGCCAGAGAAATGCAGGGCACAGCCAAACATCAAAACCTCTCCCCAAAACCTGGAATTAGGGTGAACAGTAAACCCAGAATTCAACTTAAAAATCTGATGCCAACACTTTATAGCTACAGTAAGCAACCTCAGAGCAAGCAGTAGGTTCAAGCTGCATTTAGAAAGACCGCTTTGGCTGGATCTTACTTATTCAAACTAGGTCAACCATTCCTAGCAACCCAGACTGATTTTTTTTTTCACACTTCTGTTTCAGAAGCTCGTAACTTACAGTGCATTAGTATAGTGGGCTTTCATAAGGTTGTGGTAGCTCACCACTGGCCACAGATGGGGCTACCTTAGTCCTACTGTATCAGCTGAGCCAGGGTGGGTCCGGGTGGCTACAGCAGTGCCAGATGATGCCACCAAGCTCAGCTGCAGCCAAAGAATGTTAAACTTAATCCGTCTGTGTTCCAGCTGAAGTCATGAGCTTGGCCATAAATGCAGCTCAGCTGGCTCACTGGGGCTTGTCACAGAAACAACTTGAACCAGGGCCTGAGCCCTGTGGCTCTACAGCTTCAAATAAAAGCATCTCCAGGTGGAAGAGGAAGGTGATGCCTCTGCTCTGGGTTACTGCATAGGGACTTGTATGGAGAAGGCATTCATTGTACCTCCTGCCAAACTGAGATGCACCACACAGGTCAGTCTGAGGTAGGGGAGACAGGTGGAGGGAAGTGAGAAGGGCTTGAAGCCCAACTGGAACCATCTCTGCCAGGAGTCAGGACAGCTAAGGTTGTCCTTGGCTATCAGGGTGAACCCGAAAGCTCCTTCAGCCCTCACACCTTCATTGGGGTTGTGCCGGTTAGATGAGCAGAACTGAAAGCTTTCTCTATTTTGAGCCCCATGATGTTTCTTGCTGCAGGATGAGTCAGTGGTGGGAGCTGCAGCCAGCACTGTTGTTTCTGCTCTCTGTGGGACTCCTGTCAAAATATTTAGATTACTGAGGATCACCAACATGAAGGGGAGGTTCTCCCTTTTCTCTGAGAGTGGGTGGGACCCAGTTAACCCATACAAAGAATAAGAGGGTGAAATAGGAGTTATCCCCAAACTCAAAATCTTCCTTTTCCTTCTCTATGCCTCAATGAGGTGTGAAAGAAAAGGAGGAAGCAGGGAAAAATACACAGAAATGGCCTTTATACCCAGAACCATAGTGGATTTAGGGAAGCAGCTGAATCAGTTAGCCCATCTGCGCCAGAGTGCAGATTTGCATTGGCAGTCGTCTCCTGTACGTTCCCCAAAGCCCTGACTGCCTACAAAGGGACTCCAAAATGCAGCTCAGGAGCATGGTGAGGCTGGACTCCCTGCCTCCTCTGCCTCTTGTGCTCTCAGGATGCTGGTGGTGGGGCTGAGGAGGCTAAAGAGGAGGGATCTGTGCCCCATGCTCCACTGGCACAGGTTGCCCTCAGAGAGGAGCCCTTATGTCTCCATTCTTGCCTCCTCCCAAGAGTCATTGTGCATCACCTCTATTAGGAGCTTATGATCAGATCCTGCCCTCTCCATTAATTGCCTAGCTTAGGTCTCTGAGTCACCACCGGGGCCAGGTCCCTACATTTAGGCATCACAGTGCTGGATGCTGCAGACAAGCCTTCAGACTTCAGCACGTGGGTTTCACACATCTGCAGCACACCAGTCACTGAGTGAGTACATAGGCTGATGGACTATGAAAGGGCTGCCCAGCATGCCAGCAGTTGAGCAAGCCAAGCGGCAGCAGGAACTTCTGGGAAAACAAAGCTGTGTCATGGTTGTTGGCCGGGATGGGCTGGAGCCCCACCAAGGACAGGTACCGGAGCAGCTGGGGCACAGGGCTATCCATACGGAGCAGCTCTGTACGGGAGCTATCAGCAGTTTGATGCCTGGGTTTGGTTCCTTGGGACAGCGAGAGTCATAGCAGAGCTGAGGCACACCAGTTCTCGCTGGAAAAGGTAACCAGCAGCAGCCATGAGAAATCTGGCTGCAACCATGTTGCATTGTTTACAGCAACAGAATGTTTTACTTTGAAGGTTTTTATGGCTTTTAAATACATCCCTTATTGTTGCAAGTCGTAATGGCAGTCTGAAATCTGCTGGGCTTCCCTTCACTCTGAACTCTTCCCACTTGTCCTGGGGTATGCTTGGAGTCTGAGGTGGCTGTTGACGTGGGAGATACCACCATTCCTGAAGTGAAATGCTTAAATCCAAGATTTAAATTACTTATTACTTGATTCAAGATCTTACAATTTCTTTAAACTCTGCATTAGTTTCTTTTTAAAAAATTATGGTTAAAGAAACAAACATGAGTGTCCTGCCATGCACAGAGACAGCTCAGTTGCCACTTGGGGTCAGGACCATCTCTTGGCTGTGCAAGCAGCAGTGAGGACTGCTAGAGCAGGGTAATCTCCTGGCATGAGGTTCAAGGAATGCTGGACCCTGTTGCCACTGACATGGGTGCCAGTCCCTGGGCAGTCAATGCTGCCCTGGGCATTCGGTGAGCCGGGGACAAAGTCCCAGCCTGCTGGAGAGAGCAGCTGCTGGTGGAAGAGGAGCTGAATGCTTTGCTCCATCAGTGGTGCTTGGAGGCAGGTTCTGAGCAGCAGGAGGCTGGGGATGGCTCTGCCAGCCTCATGCCTGTGGCTCTGCCAGGTGGTCCAGCTCAGTTTGGCCTGTGGCCAGGGAGGGCAGGGTTGTGAGGAGCTGGAGACCAGCCCTACTGTTGCACCACTGGGGCAGGGACTGACGGACCCCAGGAGGGGCTTTGCTGGCAACCCCACAGGTGCAGCCAGCCAGCCCCTCATCTCTCTGCTCCTGGAGGACATGCCTCCCTAGTGCCTCTCTGCTAGCTCCCTGTCTGTCCATGGGCAGCCTGTAGCCATTGCTCCTCTTCCCAGCATTCTCCATGATTTTACATGGTTCTCACTGCCTGGTGTGCTTATAAAAAGCAAACATTTCTTAAAAGAGGCAAGCTTTTCTATCTCCTCCCATGAAATAAGCCCTTGGCTCTTGGTGGCCAGAGTGCTCTCTAGCATCCAGATGAGATCCTGCTAGAGCAACAAACTATTAATGGCTGAATAGTTCCTCTCACTGCTGGAAATACTGCAGAATTTTGGATTGTCTTTGCCATTTTTGAGTCCATGCTGTGGTGATGGTTCACAGTCATTCTGTGATTGCTGAGTGTGATGTTTCCCCCTTCTCTCGTTTCCAGCTCTTAACCACGAGTTTTTAGAAGAGATTCTGACCATAAGTCTTAAAGATCATGACCTTGAACTTTGTTCTGTGAAAAACCAAAAATCAGAAGTGAAACTGAGCAGTCGTGTTGCTCTCCTAGATGAGTGAAACAAAGTCACTTCAAAGAATAGCTTTGCATGTTGCTTGAGAGATCGCCAGATATGGTGGAAAAAATAGCTCTACAGAGTCTCTTTACACTTCATAGTGGAGAGCTTGCCCTTGCACAACATCAGCAAACCCAGGCAAACCTCTTCTCATAAATTTCTGCAATTAGAGCAGGAAATAAAACAAAACAAAACAAAAAAAAAACCCAAACAAACCAAAAAATGTGTCCATTGGCAATCTCCAAAATTAATTTCAAAGCTCTTTAATCTTAGTGGATTTCCTTTACCTGTTTTTCTTTTGAACTGTGGTAACCAGAATAAGTAGATAAAAACCTGCCTTGCTTGCAGCAGCTCCCTTGTCTTTTTCAAACACCAGCTAAATCAGTTACTTCTATTTGACATAAAGTTCATTAACTTTATATAATGTTCTCTCCCTGGTGACGGTTTTCTGATCAGTCAAATCAAGAGGCAGAGCTGAACAAAAGCACAAGATAGCCGAGTGTCTTTCTTTCATTCTCCAGATTTTGATGATCACAATTTCCTTTTACAGGAAAGAAAAAAATAAAGATAAAAATGGCTACAACGGCAGCAAATACTCAAAGGCAAACGATAGGCTGCGAGGAATACAGTCTGTACAGTAGCTTGAGTGAAGATGAGCTTATAAAGATGGCCATCCAGCAGAGCTTGGAAGAGGACCCTGTGGGTCAGCCAGCTGCCCAGAGCCACCAGAAATCGATGGTGGCGGGTCCCAGCGAGGCGACCCTCCCCGGCCATGCCAGCAGCCACAACCCTCCCTACCACATCTACCCCTGGCAAAGGTGAGTGAGCGCCTGCCTGAGCTGTGCCCTCCCTGCAGACACCCCGCCTGGGAAGAGCGGAACCAGTTCCCTGTCGAAACATGTGCTTTCTAATTAGCTGTACCAGGCAGCTGCTCTGCAAGTCTCTCATTAGTTTGAAAGCTGGAGTCTGCTATTAATGCGATGAGGTCAACAATTTATGCCCTCACAGTGAAATGAGAATTTTCTTGATGTTGTCTGTTTTAAGGAACAAATGAAATACGAAAAAGGGTAGTGCTATAAGCTCTCCTGAATGACAGGAGCCCTGCCGAAGCCAGCTGCTCCTTTCCCCCATGGGGGCACACTGTACGCCGAGCTGAGGTTTCCCCTGAGAGAGAACACAATATTTGTTAAGGGAAAACATAGGAGAGAGGCCAAAAATAGGCATATAAAACAGTGTGAGCTGGCTACCTTTTAGATACTGCAGTCTTTAAAGGACTCAGTTATTTCAGATCAGAGTCTGACCTCAAGCACACCGCTCTCAGCCAAGAGTGGCTCCAGATACCAAAGCGTGGCAGCATCCCCTTCCTCTGTGATGCTGGGCTGTGGGTTACAGAGACCTGCTGACGGTTTCAAACCCAGACATTGTTCTCCTTTCACTTTCTAAACAGCAAATTTCTTAAGGGGGGAGGCAAGAGGTTACAAAGTCACCCTCAAACCAAGGAAAAATATCCCTTTAAACTTTTTTTTTTTTAAGATCTGGGAGTCATTGAATTTTTATTCATCCTTCTTTCTCAAAACTCTACTCATTACCACCTGTGATTGTCTGGTTTCCAAGGCTGGGAAACTTGGGACAGCTTGATGAGCAGTAAGCCTGTTTCACAGCTGCGGAATCAGGATGCTGTACAGCAGGCAGTCCTGCTCCCACCAAAGGTTGTGGCGTCTCTGTCTCATTACTTGTGCTGTCAGCTCTGCTGTAGGGACCCGATACATAGGAGAATAGGGGCTTCCCTGACCATTTGCTCATGTTCTCCTTGGGGGTCCTTTGGCACCTGCTATTTTGGCAAAGGCAGCATCTGCAGTTCTGTGCGTTAACCTGCTCTGTCTTTGCCTCAGCACAGCAGCTTTTGACCTCCCGCTGGAGGAAAAACCTTGTAGCTCCAGATCTGCAGCGTTGATGAACTCTTCTGCCACCGGGGGAGAGCTGGGCTGGAAACGGAGCTGGCACCCAGGGGCCCTGGGTCCTCCTCCGCCCCCGCCGCCGACCTGTTCGCGTGGTACTTCCGAGGTGATGAATGTCACCTCGCCTTGTGCCTGCTTCCTGTGCGGTGGTGGTAGGGTTAACCTCACTGTTGTCTTATATGGTCATTTGAATCCCCTGACGCTTCCTCAGAGGGCCAAAAATAATCTCGAGCCGAGCGAGCAGCTGAATCCAGCGCCGAGCAAGCCGTGGCCATCTGCTTTTATTCAAAGCCCTGACCGGCAGGCTTTCCCTCCCCGTCTCTGTGGATGCGTGTCTCTGTTTCTGCCTCAACATGACCTGTTTCTCCTATTCGGAGTATTTCTCCTTATTTCATTCATGTCATCGCCACTCCAGATTGGCAGCCCAGCCGAGAGGCCGTGCTCAGCCCTCCAGCTCGGGGGCAGCCTGGGGGGTCAGGCGAAGGTACGACGGCAGCCTGTTCAGCACATCCCAGCCCGTGTAAGTGCCTCCCTCTCCTTCTCACGCTTTCCCCCGCGGTCAAAACAAGCCTCGCTACCCACTCTCCCCCCAAGCCAACTCTTCTGCCTGGCAGTGGTGTCTGGTGGGGGGGAAAATGGTGGTGGTCATCTGGAGGAGTTCATGAACTGCTTAGAAGGGTCTTGCTGATGTCCGCACTGTACCCCTGCTGCCACCCCGCTCCTTCCTTCCCACCTGCCCCGGACCATGCCCAGGCTCTTGTGGGTCACTCCCCTCAAACCTCTCTTGTTCTCTTCTCCCCCTTCATCCCTCTCCAGTGCACACGTCCTGGGGACTCTGGGTCACCCGGTAGCTCTGAGGTGACAAGGACAGTAGGGAAGGGATGCCTGTGCTGTGGTTTATTTTTACAGGCTGGCTCCCGTATCCTCGCAGTAGATGAGGCAGGCAGGTGCTGACCTTAACTCCATTGGTATTAAGTTCATGATTCAATGGTGAGGAAGAGTAGGAAAAACAGACATTTTATGGCAGTATATAAATGGGGTGAGAAAGTCCAGTCCTTTGAAGTAAGTATTTTATGAATGTTCCCAAAATACTGTGCCTGTTCCCAGCAATACCTGCTCTGTCCTGCCACGCCGAGGAGGGCTGCTGGGTACTACATCTTACCACCCCCAGGAGGAAACCAGCTTGACTGACTTTGATCCTCCTGGCCATCTTTTGCTGTTGGCAGAGGCTGTCAGTAAGCTGAGGTGAATGCAGTCATTCACCTGTGGATGAATGAGGAAAGCAGACAGGCAAGGGGATGGCCTGAGCTCTGCCCAGTGCCTGTATGCACTGGAAGTGTCTGGACCATGATGGTTTTGTTATGGCTCTCTGAGGGGCACAGTAGAGGCGTGCACCTGCTTTTAGCTACCAGATGAAGAGAGGAAAGTGTTGTAGGCAGCACTTCTCTGTGTCCTGCAGAAAAATTTTCCCTACCTTTTTTATCTACCCAGTTCAAATCCACCTTGTCTTACCAATCTCATGAGTCCCTCCCTGGATGCATGGTTGCAGTGACTGCCCTTCCACCACTCTTCCTTTCATCCTTCACCCAGCTCTACAATCTCCCCCACCTCACCCTCACCCTGGCTGATCCAGGCTCTGTCCCTGACTCTCCATCGACATTGCCCTCTCTGACATTGTGAAAACCTCTTTCTGCTGACGCATGAAGTCTCCCTCATCCCTGTCAGCTTCCAGCTCCCCTTGGCCATGCTGAAATTGCATCCTGTCATTAAGTGCTCTGCACACCTTGTATGCCTCTCTCCTGCCCTGGGTTCAATGACTGGAGGGCAGGTTTTTCTTCTGTCAGTCCACAGGAAGGCTGGGACAAGACTGATATAAACTAACCCTCCTCTGCTGCCAGGTGAGAACAAAAACGTGGCTGAGAAGCTGTAAGAGAGCATGATGGCATGACTGTTTTATAGCCCTGGTCTCAGAGCCAGGTAGGGATTATAGTTGGCTTCACCTGGGGAGATGTTGTTCTTTCATGCTGCCTGCATCTCACCAGGCTGCCAGGAAAAGAAGGAGCTTCCTGTGCTCTACTGAAGCTCTTCTGCAGTCCTCAGAATTGACCCCACCATACATCTCATCAGCAATGAGTATTTATTATCTTGGTTACTGGCTTTTGAAATGCAGTAATTCTTTTGATTCACTATAAGATTAAGATTTCAGGCTTCCTCCATGGTTTTAATACTCATTTTCTCTGTATCTGATGAAATCCAAGTAGCAGAACATGTTGGCTCTTTGTAACAGCCAGCTATGAGCCAGGCAAAAAACAAGGTTTTCACATGGAGATTTGTTAAACTTTTTGTACTCATCTGGAATTTGCTTGGCTGAAGCATCTACAGCCTGGTCCAGCAAACCCCCTCATCTTACTCAGGAATCATTTAAGGTCAAGGAGCCCAACAGAAGTTTGCTTCATTCAACACCCGAGAGCTTAAGCAGAGTAGTAACTGATTCTTCACACATTTTTAACCCTACCACACATCCGAGATACTCTCTGCTTTCACTGAGGCTTTGGCTAACGCGATTCACCTTGCATTTGCTGTGTGCCAGCCCCACACGCAGACTCCTGCTGTGGCCCACCTGGCATGCAGTAGCTCATTAAGTACTGGTAACTCTATCGTGTGCCCAAATCCGGAGGTCACAGTGATCAGCTCTGCGTGTGTAACCTGAACTTTTGCGCAGAACAACAGATGGCTTTGGCAGCCTTCTGCCAGAGGCTTTTAAAGACCAAAATCCCCCACCTTCTCCTCCTTGCCCAGCCAAACATGCCAATAGTTGCTGTTAACTGACTTTGACAAAATGTTCAATTTTAAACGCCTATATAAAAACCTATTATCTATACAAAACTAGCAATTTTAGTTGTCGTACTCAGGGTACTCTAAATAATATGGAGATACAACAGTGTGCCTGGGACCTCAGCCTGGCAGCTATCAGAAGGTCAGTTGATTCCTCCTGGGTGGGCTGTGGCCAGAAAGGCAGCTGCCTGCTCTAGCTGTTATCTCCCCAAGAGATAACATGGCCATGCCTGGCTTCGTGTCCCATATCTCCCTCCATTCCAGTGTTGCTATTTTTGTGGCTCTGCTCTCTTGAGATCACTGCTTCCACCTATAGAGAAGGAGCGAGGGACACTGACTGCTTTTTCACCTGGGAAACAGTGTCTTTTCCCATTCCTTGGCACACGTGCTCTGTTCACCTGCTTCCACTCCAGGTCCCGAGTTTGTCCTCAGAGAAGCTGCTTGCTGAACTTCCTTTCAGTGCTAATGTCAGTGTTTATTGCGCAGATTGGGTATGTCTGGGTAGGCTGAAATTAGTGATGCCCATGTGAATTTCAGGCTGTTGGTCTCTCAAGTGCCTGCAAGGCAACAAAGTCTGTAACTGCTGCTCCTGTAACCTGCACTAAATGCAAAGGTTGTACCAATGATCTGCTTTTTAGAGATTCCTCTGCTGAACTGCCCATATTTTTCTGTCTCCGATCTCACTCTGTTATGGCATTTTAGACCTTCTGTCACAGCCAGAGTTTCTGGTTGTTCCCATCATCTCTGCCCTGCATGACCTTCATCACATGCTGTATTCCTACCCTGGTGATGCTAATAGTCTCTTGAGACATGCATCTCACTCCCCAGTTTCTCTGCCTTCAAGGCTGCAAGATTTTATCTTTAGAGTTATTTCAAACCACAAACTCTCCTACGTTTTCAAAATCCTCTTGTTCTCTGTCTCTGAAGATATAGTCCATATTCATTTTTTTGCAAGTCTGCATTATAACTGGAAAAATTCTTCCTCCTTTGCAGTGTTTGCTCTCCTGGAGTTTAGCCATTTGGTGGCTGCCTTCTCCCAGCACAACTCAGCAGGACCAGGACTAGGGCCAGGCTCTAGCACTGGAATAATAGAATCTTACAATCATTTAGGTTCGAAGGGACCTTTAAGATTATTGGGTAGACATAGTGACATTGTTTAGTGATGGTTTTTATTAAAGTTAGGTTGATGGTTGGACTAGATATCTTAAGGGTCCCTTCCAACCTAGGCAATTCTATGAGTCCAACCATTAACCCAACACTGCCAAGTCCACCACTAAACCATGTCCCTGAGTGCCATGTCTACTTGTCTTTTAAATACCTCCAGGCATGGTGATTCAACCACCTCCCTGGGCAGCCTGTTCCAGTCTTTGACAACCCTTTCAGTGAAAAATTTTTTCCTGATAGCCATCGTGGCTATCTACCCTGGTCCAACTTGAGGCCATTTTCTCTTGCCTAATCACCTGTTACCTGGGAGCAGAGACCAAACCCCACCTCACTACAACCTCCTTTCAGGTAGTGGTAGAGAGCGATAAGATCTCCCCTCAGCTTCCTTTTCTTCAGACTAAACAATGCCAGTTCCCTCAACTGCTCCTCATAAGCCTTGTTCTCTAGCCTGCTCACCAGCTCCGTTGCTTTGTTGCAAGGCACAGCACATCACTCTGCACAGCCTGGCTGCCTGTCGTGGGCAAGGGCCAGCATTGCCCAGGGTACCAGCTCCCTGCCGGCCATCTCAGCTGGGGTGGAAGGAGGGAAGCAGGTCCCCTGCAGGCACTGCTGAACAGTGGTACTACAGTGACTGCCGTGACTCCAGCAGAGCGGGGAGTCCCACGGCGGCTCTCGCTGTTGCTCTGTGAGAAAGACTGATGTGCCCAGGTCAGCCCTGCTCTGCAATTGCTCTTACAGAGCCCGGAGAAATGGGTGGCTGCCCGGGCTGTGTGGAATGCATGCTTGGCAAAGGGAAGGCTTGTCACAGCTAAAGCTCGCTTCTAGGCTGCTCATTGTGTCTCACTTCTGGGTGGCATGGAGCACACTTCACACTTTTTGTAGATTTTCACATTGATCCTCTTCTTGAAAGCTTCAGAATTAGGTAGCATCAAAAAAGATTACTTTCGTGGGTTTTTTTCTTTTCACTGAAATACTATCTTAACACTTTTCAGTGATTCTACACATTTCTATGACTTTCTACTCCAAAGAGGCTGGCTCTCAATTTTTTTTTAAATTCCCTTTACTCCCTGTGCCTGGAGGTTACTTGGCCCTGCAGAGCCTGGCAGTGGTTTTCTGGGTTCAAATGCATTGTAACATGAACCACTTCACATCTTGGTGCCAGGTCCCAGTTGTGGTTCCAGATGCCCCTTGATGATGCAGTTACCTGGGGAACTGCTAACCTACCTAAGAGGTTTGCAAGAGGCAACTTGTCGACAGGGCTAATGGATCTGCTCCCAACCAGGCTTCTAAAGACCAAATTTTCAGAAGAGTCTAGCAGATAGCATGTTTTACTGGGACATCAAAGACACGTTTTTGAAGGACTATAAAGTCCAAAGTGGTTTTTATTTTTGAAAATTTGAGTACTCAATGCTGAGATAACAGCTGGGGATCTCTGGGGCATGGTCACAAAGGGCAGCTCAGAATTTCATTTGGGTGGATGGATTATGGCTATTTCAGTTCTCCCTGGCTGAAGAAAGGAGAGTCGAGACCAACACCGCAATGTTCACATGATCTAACCAGAGCTCTCCCTTCTTCATAACTGGGCCAGCTAACTTCTGAAAAGAGGTTTGTGTAAAAGAAATAGGAAGTATCTTGAAAATTCAAGAACAAGATTCATGGAGAATTTCTGCTTTAGGGCTAAGCCACCTGGAAATCAAAGAAAAAAATTTCTTCAGGGATGAAGAGAGGCAATTCTCTTCAAAGCTGATCTTGTTTAAGAGATCTCATATGGAAACACCTTGCCACATGGGAGAGTGATGTAATTGTCACAACCCTGGAAGCTCATGGCAGTGTACAGAGCACGGATAGAGCTGGTCTCCCCCAACTCCAGATACCTAAAATACAAATGTTCATGACAGAGATCAGTTACACCTACACTTTCCTTACACTCTGAGGAAAGAGATCAGAACCTCCAGTCAGTGTTTCTTCCATTGGCCAAATTTGAGCAGACCTTTGGGAATTTTATTCCCAAAGGCCATGTAACAAGGTACCTTAGGGCCACAAATACTATATAGGCTGCAAGGGTTCGCTATTTTGGCGAAATAATACAGCGGTGTTGCTGAAAAAAGCTTCTCAGTATTGAAGGAAGCCATAATCTGATTTTAATCTTGTTTTAAAGAGAACTTGACCCTGTAGTGGCAGCAATCAAGGACGGAGATGAAAAAGCAGTATGTAACATGATGAAATCAGGAAAAAACCTTTCTCAACCTAATAAGGACGGCTGGATACCCCTCCATGAAGCTGCATACTATGGCCAAGTGGGTTGCCTGAGCCTGTTGCAAAAAGGTCAGTGAAGTTAAAAGTAATTCATTACAAAATGGAGACAAAGTATATGAATAAAATAAAAAGCAGAAATAGCAGCAGCCCAATCCTTGCTTGGGACTCTCTGTGAAGCTTTTTTTCAACCTGAGTGTATGTTAATTTCATCCCCTCTTTGAGCATAGGTTTCCAGACTGAAACCTCTAAAAGTCAGGATCTTCAGGACAAAAATGATCTCCAGATAGATCTTGCCAAGTCCTGGATTTCTCACAGCAAAGCCTTGTAGCTGAGCTCTCAGCTGCAGTGAGCTGCTGGGCTGCCATGGCTGAAGCAATTACCCCACTTCTGACAAGCTGGAGATCCAGCCCAGCACCTCTTTGCTGGTGACTGAAAGTGGTGAACTACCCCAGGTTGCTTTCAAACTGCTACTGAAGAGCATATCTCAACAGCTTTCTGCATCACTAGTGGCTGTAGCTGAATGTTTTAATCTGAGTCAATGTGTTGTTTAGAAAATTAATCTGAGTTATACTGACTTTATAGTATATTCTTAACTTACTTTGTTCATGGGAAGGAAAAGAAAGGAAGGAATAAACAATAAAAACTCACCTAAAACTCCAAGGATTTTGACAGATGATGGTGCTGCAGGTGGTGCACTAGATGCCATAATGACTCTGGACTCACCATTTCTTCACAGCATACCCTGGTACAATCGACCAGCGCACGCTCAATGAGGAGACAGCTCTTTACCTGGCCACCAGCCGGGGCAACCTGGACTGCCTGCTGACCCTGCTGCAGGCTGGGGCTGAGCCCGACATCTCCAACAAGGCCAGAGAAACACCACTCTACAAAGGTGAGGGGCCATGTTTCCAGAGATGCTGAGCTCTTCGGACAGCACCAGGGCAGAGTTGCAGGTTCACTTGAGGTGTGGGGCTGAAATGCAGCAATTACCTCCTGTTTTCTACCTCCTTATCTCCTTCCTTCAATCTCCTATGCCTGACCTGCCAGTGCCATAGCCCCTCTTCTCATCCACATCAAAGCCAGGATTAGTGGCTGCCCTGTGGAGTGTGATGTGGTGCTGAGTGTGGGGAATGTGATGCTTAGTGGGGCCCTTTCAGCACAGGGTGTCCACAAAGTGTCCTGGCTGTAGGGAAAACCGGGTAGGACAGGAATACATATGCATTTCCAAACAGCAGGACCTAAGTAAGATGTGGGTATATAGTAACTGTAGATGTGCTAGTGATTCATATATTGTGTGGGTCAGGTTAGGCTGTGTGTTAGGGGGATGCATAAAGTTTTAAACAATTCAGTAAAGTACATAAAGTATTTGACATGTACATGTAACTTTGCTGCTGGTCAGAGAGAACACTTACTTTAGCATTACATTCATGATATCACAAAGATTCTGAGAGCTGATCTCTCACACCTTCAGGTCCCTCCCACTTTTATTGACTGCTCTTGTCATGACTATTTTTAGTGCCCTAAAATACTAAAAAGTACATATTACTGATTTCAGCAGTAAACTTGCCTCCAACTTTGGATGCTTGGCATTAGCGCTGCTCAGTTTAGATGATTTAGTTTTAAAATTCTGGCTTATAGTCAACTATAAAAAGCTGTTCAGCTGTGCATTAAACACAGTAGTGGTAGTAGTAGCAGCAATAGTACTACACATAGTAATAATAATAACAATAATAATAACAACAATCAAATGAACCTCTGGCACCCTTTAGCCAGAGAAAAACTGTCATTAAGAATGCACTAGCGTTGATGCCAAAATATTCTGGTCTATCCTCCAGCAAAAAAAAAAGGCAAAAAAATTAGCATAACAAATTACTTATCCCTAGTATGGAAGCAAATTAAACTCTGCAGAGCTATGCATGGGTAATTACAGCAGTGTCTAATCAAACAGTTGCTTTCAGTGCACATGACACCTATGTATGGGAGAGGAAGCTATGGGATGTCCCAAGGATAGAAGCAAAAACAAAAGGCCAAACCTCTGTGAGAAAAAGAAATTATTATTCAAAGAAAAAAACAGTTGCTATGGAATGAGCTGGCCTTTCTTTCTGCACATTATAAAACAAATGCTAAGTGGGGTTTGTAAATGTGGCTGCTTATTCTAGGTACCTTTGGTTTGGGGTCCCACAGTAAAGGTGTGTAGGAAGCCACATGATTTGGGATTCAAAAAGCAATGGAACAAATTGGTAGAATAAAAATCAACAAAATACTATTAATTATCATGAGAATACCTTTAAGTCGGCATGGTCCTGATCTTGATAAACTGTTGCCAGCCAAGAAAGTGCTACCAACTTAAACCATTATTGTTTTCTAAGGATCCTTTTCACAGGGCCACTGTTGTTTTGGGCTTTTTAAATTTTGTTTTATCAGCAGTCCAGGGCAGTAAGATACAGAGTCAGGTTGGACAGAATTTGGAAAAAAAAGTGTTCAGGTCATGTGATTTCTGTAACATGTTTGTTCTTCAGAAATAATCTCCCCCACCTTATCACCTCCCTGTGTCACTGTGGTGTTTGGTTGGTACAAATGTGCTGGGCTGGATTCCCCTCAGTCCTGCACATGATGCTGACCCTCCCCCAGGTCCCAGCTGAAGACTGACTTCACACCCACATGCTTTGCAAACCCCAGACAATGTTGGTTGGCAGAAGCCTTGGCCGTCATATTGACCTAGATGGATCTTTGGTCTTACTCACTATGGCCTAGTTGTATTATATTGTCTTATGCTACATGAAGTGGGTACCACAACACCCAGAATCTTTCAAAAGCTTGTCCTAATCACTTCCCTTTTTTCTAAAACAGCCTGTGAGCGCAAGAATGCAGAGGCCGCGAGGCTCCTGGTACAATACAATGCTGATACCAACCACCGCTGTAATCGAGGGTGGACTGCTCTCCATGAGGCTGTCTCTCGAAATGACCTGGAGATTATTGATATCCTCGTGAAAGGGGGTGCCAAGATTGAGTCTGCAAACGCCTATGGGATCACTTCTTTATTTGTGGCAGCTGAGAGTGGGCAGTTGGAAGCTTTGAGATATCTGGCAAAATGCGGTGAGTACATTTGTGCCGTTACATGCTTTTACTCATTTCATTCTTAATATTTCAAAGTTCTCATTAATTCTCCCCGGCTCAGATTTTCTGCCTCTGTAGACAAGGCCTAGCCTGCAGAGGTTCTGGAACCCTGTTGCTCCAGATGGCTGAATTGTGTAGGGTCTTTCAGAGAACATGGTCTAGACATTCACGCTTCTTCAGCATTCTTTTATGGTCACCTACTTTGGGAAATAATGTGGTGCTCTCTAATTGTGTTGTCCGACAGCTTTCAAAATCCATGTTGCTGCATGCATGTAGCCTAAAATCCAATCAGTCACAAAAGACAACTGAAGGTGGTAATAGATGGCAGAAGTTGAACATTAGCCAATCCCATCTGCTCATGAATATGTGCAGTGATGGGCAAGGTTAGCTCTCCTCCACTAATAAATCCGGCTGAAAATAAAGTACTATTGTATAGTTAATGGATTTACACCAAGGGGAAGCAAACTCACTCTCCCCAGGTGTATGTGTTCAAACATATAAACAGAGTGAATTTCATTCTAGTTTATGCTAAACCTACCTTTTATGGCTCCATTCATGTAAAACAGCTTTACAATAAGCACAACATTCTTTACTATGATTGAGGCAAATTTTATTCTCACTATGGGCTAATGTAGGTAAGGATTGGGTCCTGCGCTTCTGAAACAAAAGCTAAACAGTAATGAAGATAAGAAAAAATCAGTATGAAGCAGTCAGTATGGCTAAGAAAAATATGAGCGTTGGGGAATGAAAAAATGTTTCCTGCTGTCCAGCAAGCATTGTCGAGTCAGTTTTATATGACCAGTTAGTCCATCATACTGCCTTCAACTTTAGAAACTAAGCCAGAATGTGATTTGTGTTTCAACTTAGATAGATGTTAGGATTTCCTTAAAGTTCAATTTTGAGAAAAATACTCAAGAGAGTATTTTTAAATATTTTTAAATAAAACTGTCCAATTGTTTCAAGCCCTGAAAAGCTTCTCTGAGAATCCCAGGAATGGTATCACTGCATGATCAAAGTTCATCATGAAAAGAGCTTCTTTTTCATTTCTTTTTCATTAGGAACATAGTCCTGTGTTACGTTTTGTCACTGCAATTCTCCTGATGTTTCCAGCTATAACATCTTCAAAGGGTCAAACACAACACAGATGTTTCAGTTTGGGGTGACAGCAGAGGGTAATGTTCTCTTTGGCAGGGAGTTTTCTTGATCAAACGGGAGACTGATTGGCTTCTTTATTGGAGTTTAGAAGTGAAACTCCAGTGAACTGTCATTCCTATTTAGAATACACATAGAGCAGCCTGCCTGAGGACACCATGGTACAGTATATGTACCAGGCTTTCAGGCACAGAAAATATGAGGTTCCAAATTGGTTTTGGCCAAGTATTAGGTGTTGTTTATTAAGCCAAGCACAAACTAGAGCTCAAGAAAAAAATGCTTCAAATAATCTAGTAGTAGTTCTCTGATAATACTTATGTTATTTTGGTTCCTGTTTGGAGCCTAACCTGAACCTTCATGCTAATGGTAGCTAATGGTTGCCACACATGTTAAACTCTCCTTCATAAAATCCACATCATATTAAAAGCCAGTGGATTTCTATGTAATGACTGTATATAACTGATATGACTGTATCACCTCTGATAAGACCTCATTCATATCCCTGCCCAGCAAGTTTTGTAGCTTTAGTGTCATGGAAACATACGTGTTCATTCAAAGTATGTTCCTTACATCTTATTTTTATCTTTTGGTGCTACAAAGATTTTCTTCCTTCCTAGGTGCTGATATAAATACTCAAGCCAGTGATAACGCCTCTGCTCTTTATGAAGCCTGTAAAAATGGACACGTACCTATTGTGGAGTTTCTTTTGTCCCAAGGAGCAGATGCTAACAAAGCCAACAAGGATGGTCTGTTACCTCTTCACATAGCAGCAAAAAAAGGGATTTGCGAGTAAGTTTTACTTCATTTCACAGTTTCATCTTTTAGAAAAAATTCCAAAGTCATTATGAAAAGAATCATAGAATTGTGTAGAAGTGAAGAATGTGTTTGCTGGTAGGGATGGGGTGGAGTGAGCAGGAATGTGGGGTGCAAGATTCCTTTAGTTTTCCCGAGATACCACCTGTCTTCACCTGTCACAGCTGAATAACCTCATGTACCTAGGATTTCGATTAAACCAAACTCCAAAAAATTTGCTTGAGATAAAATAAAAAAAAAAGTATCTGTATGTGTCTGGGAGGGCAATTAAGGTTAGTCCTCTATAGCTGTTGCAGCATAGTTTGTGATCATTTATCTACTTGAACCCATTGTGATTCTCCTGCACAAACAGAACATGCTGCACTCATCTCTGTGTTCAGGGTTTATTGACAATAATTCAGACACTGACAGCAGGAAGCAGTTAAGTGAATCTCTAGGGCATTAGTGAAACTGTTGCTAGAATACGGTGTCCGGTTTTGGTATCTTCCCTTTCAGAAATCTTTCAGGAAATTGGAAATGCTTCAGAAAAGAAGTACAAAAATTACTCATGGTCTGCAAAATACACTTTATTAGTGAGTGATTAAATGACTCTTAAATGTAACAGACATGCATAGAAAGATCCAGGTTTTTTTTTTCTGACATGAAATGTGTTTGGGATATTGCTGAACATATTCTTTGAACAGTGAGAAAAGTAACTAATGGAAAAAATAACTGGGAATTGGCTATAACCTGACCTCTGGAGGACAGGTGTTTATAGGAGGGGGAGAAACTCTACTAAGCCTATGATAAAGGGTATCAATTTAGAATATGCTGTCTAGGGATGGGACTGTTGCACTGTCATGGAAATAGTGTTTACTTAGCTCTTTCATGACCTGAGCTGTTGCAGCATGCTTCTAAGCATGAAGTCCTTAGCATTTACTTCCGATCCCAGGGCAAGTTTTATCTCCTGCCTTTAACCCCTTGCTGCTGGGAAGGCCAATGGCACATAGCTATTTTTGCAAAACACAGTAACATCTTGCAGTGACTGTAGTGGACTTTTCTGACTCACAATTTCTACCAAAATCCTTTCAGCAACAGTCAAAGGATATCCAACTGCAAAGACTGTTTCTGGATAGTAAAGCTATCTTTGCAAACAGCTGCTGGAGTGGATTCTTACGTATTTCACAATGTCTGAGGAATGAAAACTTTTGACAGCACTACAGTTTCCTATAGCATCTTTTATCCTAGGATTTTGGTCTGCTTGGGAATCCCAATTAAGCTTCTCAAATCACTTTGATAGACCTAAGGATATTAATTTTCTGTAGTTGGAGTACGTCTGCTTCTTTGTACAAGCTGTGTATTCCAGAGGGCAGCCCAGTGTGAATTTTTGTAATGGGTTTATGTGCTTACAGCATGTAGATGAATACTCTGCATAGGCTAATGCAGGCATGATTCAAAATTTTCTCTGGGGTTTGAGTTACATTTTCTTGAAAACAAACACATTGTAGATGAGAAATGTGCCAGAGACAGAACCCAGCTCCAGTTGCTCACTTTCAAAACAGTTCATCTGAAAGTACAGTAAGGTGATCTGAATCCAATTTGTATATAGAGTCTGGACCAGCTCTCTGAATCTTTTCCTCTCTGAAATAGTTCCACACCCCAACCTGAGTCCATCCACATGTTAAGAAAGAAAGGGCCTAATTCAGACCTCACATCTATTATTCCCAACAACCAGCAGCATAAATGAGATCAGAATTCAGCCCAAACACTGCTCCTTTGCTTGAAAAGACGAAGCACAAATTTTTGTGCACAACTGCTGCAAGCTAAGTGAGAAAAAGAAAAAAGAAAAAGATCTTCCCTTATAAATATTTATCTAAATGACAAAGCTTTATCCCAATTGGCTGATCATTCTTAATTCCTTTGGTATTCAGTAAAATAACACTCTTCACGGTGACCTCTCTTTGTATTCCTGCAAATTTAATATGTAATTCTGCAGGAATTCCACGCTTCAGGTTTTTGCCAGAGCACGAAGGCTCCCTACCATCAAAAAGCCAAGAATGTGGTCCCAAGGCTCAACTGTCAACTCTTACTGCTTGGTGTTTGTTTACTTTATATGACACCTCGTCAATACTGCCCTAATATTCATAAGGGTCATGTCATCAGCTGTAGGACAATTGCAAGCAGTCATTTAACTCATTCCCCCTCAGAACTCGGCCATTGAGAAGGGAAGACTTTGTGAAGTGTGGGCAGATTTATTAAGTAAACACAAGTCACTAAACTCTTGGCACACTCATACTAAGGATGCTCAGCCTCCTCTCCCATAGAATTTGTAACAAATCGAAATCACAGAAGCGGGTGTCAGGGACAAGGAAAAACTCAGTGCTATTTCAAAACTCTACATGAAGCTCAGCCCCGTGACAGATGTGGGATGTGGTCTGACTTGTTTGGCCTTGGCTGCCTTCACTTGAGCTGCCTTCTCCCTCTAGACAGACTTGAAAGACTGCAGAGGTGGAGGCACCATATTACTGAACCAACTGACTTTGGAGGATGAGAGACAGGTTCAGGCTAAAAAATTAAACTCTGATACAAATTTGGTGCTTCCGGCTTTTCCTCTAAAAATAAGTCTGGGGTACAGGGAGTGTACTGACGTCTGGGAAGTTGCAACTCAGGATAGAGAGCCTCAGTATGGCACCCCTGGGGTGAGGTTCAGGTCCTCCTTGCAGACAGAAATGATGCAGTGCCTCTTGAATTCAGATGTGAAGAGCTGGCTGAAGAACATATGTTGGAGGGAAAGAACAAAACAGACCCTTAAATCTTCAAAACAGTTGATCATGGGATGACTAATGCTGGCACTTGGCATGATGTCTTCACAGTGCTCTGTGCCCTTTTTGTTATTATGGCTCTTACAGAACATTTGCTAATGTTGGGAAGTTGCCAGTTCACCAGCACCCAAACCTCCTGCTCCCTGGTGAGTGTCACAGTACTGGAAAATTAGTGAGACTGCCTGGAAAAAAAAAACAAACCTGCTTAATTTCCCAGGATATTTATATAATTTTAAAAGCTTTTTTGTTTAAAAATGAGAGGTACAAATAACTTAGAGACATCAACAGTCCGTTATGTAAATAAGATCATAACCCTATAAAGCATTATGCATCTTCAATTCTTATTTCAGCTCCTGGGAACGTTGGAGGCTCAGTCTTTCACAGGATCATTCCATGCATCACAGACAAAGGTCTTCCTGAGAGTAGTGCTTATATTTGGCTTAGTTCATGTTTGAGGGACCAGCCATTGCAGTTAGGCTGAAGATATGCAGCGTTCTAAAGGAGACATCCTACATGGTAGAAAACTGAGCTTTGCATGTTTGTGTGTTAGAAGAGCTGTTGACTGCTAGGTGGAGTCTGAAAGGGGGGAAGAAGAGGAGACAAAGGTGTGCTTAGTTTGTTGGCTCCCTCATGTTCCTTTTTAGATATCCCTCTCTCCACAGGCATTATATAGGGAGCATGGGTCTCTCCTGAGTCAGGAACAGCCTCAGGTTGGATGGTCCCCAGGCTCCTTCTGGAAGTAGCTTAAGGTGACTTGTCTATATTTACAGAATCAAGCAGTGCCTTGGCTAAACCACCCAACTTTATGAGCAGGAAATAAGGGCTTAACCATGGGGCTCCAGTGACACCAATAGAGACATTAAAATGATTGCAGATTTGCAACTGCGCAGCTCCTGTACATCATATATCTGAACTTCACATTACATAAATGAGAGCAGCTTGATTTATGTTGCTGTGTTTATATCACAATTCCCAATAGCAATCCCTGATTATTGGCATTTAGGTCTTTTCTGTATGTTTTTTTCTCCTTGGGCTAAAGCATGGAAAACAGCCTGGAAAATATTTTTATTTCTTTTTCTCTCCTTTCCTAATTGTCTTTTTGGCTCCCCATGATCGGGGATGGATGTTGACAGACCTATGGATTTGCCGCAGCCAAAAGCCACACAGTGAGGGCCTCCAGGATGGGGATCAATCCAGGGTAATAACTGAATTGTAAAATCTAGTGGGGAGGCCTGAGAACAAAGTATGTAGTTTATCCTAGCTCAGTCCTGCAGAGGAAGGTTTGGTTTCACCCCCTTTCTGATTTCAAGCCTCTTGCTGTGGCTCTGACCCACGAGGCCTACCAACACCTTGTGTTGGAGCCCTCCTCTGCCGAGCAATAAAGCAATCTCAGTTGAGGCGGGGAGATACAGCCTCCCTTTTGGCACCTCAGGCATTGCACCTGTTCCTCCAATCCTACCCACAGCACCATGATGAAGGTACAGAACGTCTGAGAGATCTTGGCTGGGTGTCTGCCATTTGGGCTGTGGCACCTAAAAGAAGTTGCAATGGGGTAGGTGAGATGTCAGCACATCATCTCTTCCATCGTAACAGCCCCTGGAGCTGCCATTACCTCATAGAAACGGTGACAATTCAAAAAAAGCTTGTACCTCTGTGAAAGAGGGAGTCAAACAACTCACATTTTTTGCAAGGTAGGAGCACAGGGAATTGTTGACAGATTTCAAGCCCACACACTGGTTTCTCTCAGAGAGAATTGTTCCTCTGCCCAAGTTAGCAGGCTCTCTCTTATGGTTACAACCATACAGCTATGATTTGCTGTACGCTTGTAGATCTCTAAATCCCCTAGGTCTCACTGCAACTCACTGACTTTCCACCCGTCAGGATTGTCTCCATGCTGATCCCTGTGACCAGCCGCACTCGCATCAAGCGTAGTGGCATCAGCCCCCTGCATTTAGCAGCTGAACGCAATAATGATGACATTTTGGAAGAGCTGATTGATGCTGGCTACGACGTCAACACTGCCCTCTCCAATGAACGCTCCTGCCTTTACGAGGACAGACGCACCACTCCCCTCTATTTTGCTGTTTTTAACAACAATATCTATGCCACAGAGCTCTTGCTGCAAGCTGGAGCCAACCCTAATGTTGACCTCATTAACCCATTACTCATCTCCATCCGTCATGGCTGCCTGAAGACCATGAAACTGCTCCTTGACCATGGAGCAAACATTGATGCCTATATATCAAGCCATCCCACCACCTTCCCAGCTACCATCATGTTTTCAATGAAGTACCTTTCTGTGCTGAAGTATCTCCTGGATCTGGGCTGTGACGCAGGTTCCTGTTTTGAGTGTCAGTATGGAAACGGCCCACACCCTGCGTTAAATTATAGACGGGACAGACTTAATGATCCTCAGCTGTCCAAGGAGCCAACCATAGTACAGGTAAGCACTGCCTAGTCTACCTAAAGTACTTCTGAGGACTCCTCATACCCGTATATCTTGACTATACTATAATGTATTTTTTCTCCCAACTTTTCTGTGAGAGAAGATGCCTTTATTCCTACTTTATTTATGGAAAAAAAAAGCTCAATAAGAGTAAGTGAATGTTCCAAGTCCATGTTCAATGACAGCAGGAGGGTAGGCAACAGCCTCTGTGGCCCTAGCTTGAATTTGCAGTGAACTATAGCCATCTTGACAGCCTTGCCATCAGATTTGCAATATTCTTTTCCTCTGGACCTGAGGTGCCAGGAGTGAAGCATGTTTTCTTGACAGGCAGTGTCATATGGGTGGTACCACATGGGCAGTAGCATATGGACAGCAGAACTCTGCTTGTTGTATTTGCCCTGTAAGATTTGTTTTGTTTGATATGGAATTTAAGCTCCTGGTTAAATTAAAATTGTCTAGTGCCTCATTTTATGAGCGTAAACTAGTGAATGTAAGTAGTTGCAATTTCCAATCCTACTGGATAAGCAGCCCGGGAGAGAGAGTGTGAATCATTACATTAGCTTAATGACTGTGCATTATATTCAAGTTTTGAAAAGAGATTAAGAGATTTAGATGCATGATTTTTTATTTTTAAAGCTATATACAGATTTTAGATACCCATATTTTACATGTGTATCTTTGCAGTCCTTTCCAAAGCACAGCTGGGCTCGGCTTCCATTGGGCTGGAATTGGACTCTCAGTCCTTTAAAGGACTTTGCAGAATCTCAGATTACACTTCTTTTTTTCTTTTTTTTTTTTTTCTGATCTCTGTATGTTGACTCCTTCCAATATATCTCAAACAAAATCTGACCCTCCAATCAAAATTTGCTGCTCTTTAACATGCAATGCAACAAAGAAATCCCAGCATGGCAGTTTTTCTATTTTGCAAAGAATCAGGGAAGAAAAAAATCAACTTCTATCTAGCTTAGGCATTGCTTTGAGAGATTCAGAAGAAAGTGTCGTTTAGCTCAAAGAGATGTTAACCAATAAATGCTCCTGGGTGGTAGAAAGAATAAAGGAAAACATTACAGGATCCAAGGAAATCTTGACCCTTTTATCAGTCCTGCCTTCCAAAAGACTTGACTTTACTCTCCAGTAGCATGTCTGAGAAACAAACAAATAGAAATCTCAGAAAGAGGCTTGTAAGGTTTTATCACAACAATCTCTTATCCCAAATAGAACTGTATTCTCCTTACGAGTATTTGTCACTGCAAAATTGCTCCAGGACACCACATTTTTCTCAAAGAAAAATTAAGCACATTATTTCCCTCTGGATCTCATGTAAAACTACTTCTAGTGCCTAACAAAACATTTCAACACTCCCAAACAGAGTGTTCACAGACCACATGAGGCAGAGGTGGCAAAAGATGTGTAAAATTGTATCTGTGCCTAGTAAAAGACCAGTGAGGGACCAATGCATACAGAGAAAAAACAATCCCTTCTCTCCAATATTATTTTAAATTTACTTCTTACTACTAGGAATTTGGCTAATAAAAGTAAAGCTTGTACAGTGTAACTTCACAATATAGTTGTGATACGATTTGTATTCTGAAATATAGAGGATCTTACAAGACTGCAACCTTCTCTACACAAAAGTTGTGCATTTTTTATTTTCTGCACAGATGATGTAAGGATAATAAATCTGAATGATGAATCTTTATGTAGTAAAAACTGAGCTACTGGAGGTGGATTTGAAAAATGCATAACTATAAATCATTAGTGTTGCTACTAAGTTAATGTATCCTGGAGAAAGGGAATGCAGAAAAATGGTTGCTGTCTCACTCCACATACCTAGAATTGCAGTGTCAAAACTGTGAACGTGGGGAGTGAAGTATCCTACTGCCACAAGAGGGCATTCAGAGGCCCACTGAGACTGCAGGCTCACAGTCACTTTGTCCCTGAGTCAATCCCATTGTCTTTAGTTGCAGGTTTGCATTACTTTGCTTTGTTTTGCTGTGGTTCTTTTCCTGCAACACGTTTTGGAATATTTTTTTTTTCCAGAAAATGTTTTTGTAGGCTAAGGTTGTGGATAGGAAGGGTAGAAAAAGGCTGGCAAGATCTCTGGTGGAGACACAAAGAGGAAAGCAGTAAGATCTAGTGTTTATTGCCCAGCACACGTGTCCTCATATAAACTCTCACAAAGTGGAGTTACTGCTTGTAGGTGGTAGCACAGATCCCCTGTTTGCATGTCCTATGGGTAACTGCATGGCAATAGTGTATGCACTGGAAAGTAACAGCCAGATATACTAAACAGAACTTCTGGGTAGGAAACAGTAGGTTGTCCTCTGAGATCCTCCTGACATTACTGTATCTAATTTTCCTGGGAAACATTACATGGTGATGCTCAGTGGAAAAAAAAAAAAAAAAGGAAGTGTAGTAAACACCTCTGTGAATGCTCTCACCTTGAATAAAATGGCCTTATAATTTTCTGTAGTGTTATTCGTTCCTAGGTGAGTTAATATAATTTTATTTCTGAATAAGCGTATCCACACTAGAGGTTAATGCATTTTGAGTTAGGGCTCATGCATGTATAATCAAATGTGATCTAGTTACAGGAGCTTAAACTGAAAGAGGTTTAAGCTGGTGCTTTATCTTTCATGTTTGTGGTAGGCTTGGAGGGTGCCTGCAGACAGTTGCAGTGACTAAGCTGATGGATGGTGCTTAAGCCACCATCATTCAATTGGGTTCAGCCACGTGCCTGAGCTCTTATCCACACATCGTGATTTAACTCATCTTAAATTTTCTGACTGCTCACATGCAGATAAGTCCACAGATATCTTCATCATATGCAGCACTTTAACAGAGATAGATGAAGCTGTCTGGTACAATATGCATATTTATGCAAAGTGGGAAGAGAAGTCACTGCGTTTTTGAAATGAAACTGCTTAAAGCCTGTTCTTCAGTATCTCCATCAGCAGCCTGCCATGCAATGGCTCTGAGTACTCTGCAGCTTGAACAGGGGGCAACAGATTTCCCTGATCCAGGACTGAGTACAGAAGCCACCTTTGCTCTGTATTAGGCCAGGACAGTTCTCCCCCAGGCGACTAAAACTGCCTGGAATTCATCTCTACAGAGCTTTCCCAGGCTTGTTTCTAGTGAGGTGTTTGGTCCCCAAAAGCTGCAGGTACCAGTAGGTTCACCAGAAGCAGGAGTTGTTCTGCTCTGCTGAGTATCCCTCTTTCCCTAAGCCTCCTTTGTGCACAGTTGCCCCATGGAGCCCCTCCCAAGAAGGGAAAGGGACACAGCACGCTGGATCACAGCACCTTGGGCTGCATGGATCTTTCAGCAGCTCACTTTCTGGCTTGCGGCAAAGCTGTGAGCACCCCTCTGCTTCCCCCTCCCCATTGCTGTGGAAGTAGGGCCTTTGGACCCTGTAAATAATTCCACATCTCTTCCATTCTCCAGAGCTAGGACTCCAGCAGGGTTTTGTATCCTCCTGTGGTTGTAAAGGGGAGATTTTGCACTCCATTGCAAAAAAAAAAAAAAAGCTTTAATTGAAGTTTTTTGAGGGGAAACTGGCAATTGGTAGAAGGGTTTGACCACTAATTGCAGTCAGGGCTGTTGCTGCAGTTGCAGTTTCCGCAGGTGCATTCGTGTCCCACTCACTGTAGTCAATCTGTTTTTCCTTGAAGTTTTGTGAAATGGTGTCCACTCCAGAGATGAGTCGCTGGGCCGGGCCGATCATTGATGTTCTCTTGGATTATGTGGGTAACGTGCAGCTCTGTTCCCGGCTCAAGGAGCACATTGACAGCTATGAGGACTGGGCTATCATTAAAGAAAAAGCAGGTATGGTCACCCAGGAGATAATCTGGCACAAAGAGTCTCACTGTTGGATTCAAAACCTCAGTCACCATGTCCCCTCAGTATTCATCCCTTAAACTTGATAAGATTTCCCTGCTGAGACTGAATTGCGTCTTGAGGCACTAGAAATCACTGGGGTGTCACTGAGTCTGTGATGTTAAATGTACAGCAGCTGTGGACCTGGCCCACGAGCATTGCCAGTGCAGAAGGGCTTATTAGGCTGCAGCTGGGGTGCAGTCAGACCAGGGCAGGTGGGCAGCACGACCATCTCCCCAGCAGCCACCGGTGGTCTTGAAAGCCTTTACTAATATTCTGCTGTCATAAACATCCTTTGCCTCAGGATCCAAAGTCTTTCATAGGTATTATCAGTTTGCTGGCACCAAGCTAAATTTGGTACATATTATGTTTATTTTCAGTGGGAAGACAGAGTACTGGGAGGCATTTTGTTTAGATCAGGCTAGAAAGCCCATTTCTAAGGCTGAGATGGGATACAATCTCCATCACTCCGCAATCACTCCATCCTCCAGCCCCACTTCCCTCCCCAGGTCATGCCTCAGGGTAGATGAGCTGCCATCAATGCTAGATGCACCATCCCTCCATTACAGAAAAGCCCCCCTTTTATCATTCCTCTTTCTCCCAAGGAGAAGCTGTCCCTCTCAGGTTTAAACTGGTTCCTCTCATGTTTCTGTCTTGCCTGTCTTTCAGAACCCCCACGACCTCTTTCCCATCTTTGCCGCATCAAGGTACGAAGCTTGGTTGGAAGAAACCGCATTAAACTTCTGGACACCTTGCCTCTCCCGGACAGACTGATTCGGTACTTACAGCACGATTACACGCAGTGACCCCAGGCACCCTGGACACGCAGCGGCTTCCTGGCGTGGCAACCCAACGTCATCAGCATGGTGAGGGTGCATATCGTGCATGGTGGGGAGGAATTGCTGCTGGCTTGATCAAGCACCCTCTAATGATTAATCTAAGAGAAATAGGTTTCTGAAGCATCAGTGAGAAGAAAACAGAGACAGAGAGCTAAACATAGGACCGTTGCTAGGATTTCCAGGAGAAAACACGATACACCTCAACTTGGTCTGCAAAGAGCAAGAAATGAAAGCCAACACTGAAAAATGCGTAGTGCTGAAGCAAGTATCAGTGAGTAATTCAAAGGTATACTGGGGTTGTGATGGAGCTTAGCATCCTTGCTGGGATCACAATTCAGAAATTGTAGAGAGTCCACACATTTGGGAAAATAATCACATTTCCGTCATTGACTGAGATCTTTATTTTAGTTTCTATTCTACTGTTTGGATTTCTGCTGAGTGTGCTGGTTGCTAATTCCCTGATACTTTTACACCATCTGACTAACAGTCTTCCTTTCTGCTTTTTTGGACTTTTCTTATTGAGTACCTGATTTCTGAACATTCAAATATCAGAACTTTTTACTAGACTAACACACAGAAATGCTGGTTCCTTTAAAAGTCAAGGAAAAGTTTAAGAAGGGTGTAAGAATTGTAGTTGCACATAGTGAATACAGTTCATTTTGTATTACATTTGCAATAAGAAGTAGGTGAAATTCTGCTTGAGAGAATTTTCTAGACTGGGGATTTGAAAGCAACTCTGAGCTCTTTTTTTTTTTTTTGGTGGAAATTAGAAGTAGCTGCACTGTAAATAATAGCTTTAGTCTGTCATGAAGCTGGGGTCAGAACGGCACAAAACCATAGAGGAGCAGGAACAGAAAGTGATGTGGAGACAAGGTACGTAGGGAGAGGCAACACTGCTAAAACAACTTTATCTGTTCCTCCCCGAGATCTTGTCCCTACAAAACCCAGCCTCTCTTGCTCCTTGGACCTCTGTGGCTATAACAGTACCACCACTGGAAGAAAAGGGAGATTATTTCAAAATTATGGAAGTCAGACTTAGACTTTTATGAAAACAAATACCCAGAATGAGGCTTACAAATCCTTATTCAGGTGCCTAAACAATGCCACGTTGCTTGCACCAGGTGTAGTTTCACTTAAGCCAATAAGAACCACATTTGGTGTCAGATATTACTGAGGCAGAACAAAAGTCTTAGGATTTAGCCCTGAATTTCCTGACTTCAGAAGTTTGAAGTATCTATTAGCTCCCTTTGACACTGATGGAAGTTATTATCTCAGCTTCTTTGAAAATTAGGTCACCTATTTACAGCTCAGATCCACGACTGATTTATGGCAGTTTAACAAGTTACCATCTATCAGCTGAACCGCTATAATTGTCCGTGAAATTCTTTTATTGAAGTTTTTAACAAGTCACATTCCCTCACAGCTGGGGAGGCTGAGGAGCCCATGAAAAGTTATTGGCAGTGACTACAGCCCAATTGACAGGTGTGACTTGCTGAACCACTGATTTGATGAGTGCCTTATTCCTGACTAGGCATCTCAGTAAGGATGGAAGAGCCTAAATTTTGGAACTACATCTTTGCAGACCTCGTGCTAGAAGCATGCTCATTCTTACCTTAGGTGACAAAGGAGCTGTGCACCATGGTTTGTTTGGATTACCCACCAGAGACCTGACAGATCTGGCTCTGTTTGTTGGCCTGCGTAGCATCCATGGTATCAGATAGAAATGTAAGTAGGGAAAATGCATTGCACTGAGTTTTATTTGTGTGGAGTTTTATACCTTAACACAGGACTAAAAGTGTGTTGCACACATACAAGTCTGTCTGGGTGCACAAGTTCAGATTCTGTGATGGCTTTGTGTG
Organism: Gallinago undulata; assembly: GCA_026546715.1. NCBI lineage: Eukaryota > Metazoa > Chordata > Aves > Charadriiformes > Scolopacidae > Gallinago > Gallinago undulata. The sequence goes on along the minus strand of JAOTQQ010000041.1, from coordinate 6,488,481 downwards.
AAATGTATTCAGCACTTGTGGGACAGGAGGTGAGCAGAAGAAGAGTTGTTTACAGCTACAGGCACTCTGTCCATAGCTGTCCCCTTCCCAAATGCAAAAGAAGTTGGAAAGCCAACGGCGTTTCAATTCACACTGAACAGCGATCTTCTTGCAAAGCTTTGGAAAGTCATGTGAGATTCCTTCACTGCTGTAGTTTTGTCCAGTGGCTTCCATTCCTACCAGTTTAGGATCCTACCCCCTTATCTCCTGCAGCATGAACGGGAAATTGCTTCATCTTGGAATAATACTGGATAGAGGGAAAGGGTTGGGGAATGGAAAATATTTAGACTAGTTTTGCCAAGGAAGGCCATCTATTGGTAAGCAATAGCTTGAGAGATGGAAAATCACCTGTGGAGTTCAAGCAAATGTCATTTTATGGCGCTGAGCAGCAAAGGTCTGGGTCTTACTCATATTGATAGAGATCAGAAGAAAATTCCTTGAAATTAAATGAGAGTAACAGAACAGAGTCATAAAGGGTAATGGATGCAGGCGCTGCTTGTTGGAAACCATTTACTTAAGTGCTTTTTTAGTGTGCAGTGACAGCCCTAGAGACCGCCAGATGATAGAAGGATTCACAATCACCAACTGTATGTATAACCACAGGGGTGGGATTTTGTAAGCTATCCCAAACTGGGGATCTCCCCTAAGCCAACATGGTTATGTACACAAGTCTCATGAGTTGCACTTTCTTTTCATGTCCTTGGAGAAGTTGAAACTCGGTTTGAGTGAAGCAAGTATGGAAAGTTTATTTCTTCTTTCAACCAAGAGACCTTCGTCTCTATTGGGAGACCCATGTCCTGGTTGGTCTCAACCATCTGTCCTGAACAGGAGAGTCACTGAGCTGGAGAGAACTGGTCTGATGGGAACTTACCACAACTGTGGGAAGGATAAGGGGACACTTTACACAGAAACTGAAGAGAGAAGAGGCTGTTAATGAGGGAATCTGGTAATTGTGATGTTATTAAGTGCTTTCTGCTTGATCCTTAGAGCAAATCTTCACACACTCAGTTTACATTTATTTGCACTGAAATGGAGCCCACTACCTCTCCACTCTAATCATTGACACAATATTTTGTATGCAATACTGAATCTGCACAAATTCATTGTATATTTAATGCATCTATCTAGAAGTTACTGTGAAAAGACAAATACCCCAAAACCCAAACAAACCAGGCTTTGTAAGCAGATCAGTAGTTCTAGTGAAAGGTAAAGTGGCTTGTTTTTACTGGGTGTGATAAATAGACTCATTCAGAGATTATGACTTTATGTGAAATGTTCTAGGAATATTTCATGACCAGGTTACTGTACTTTTTTTTTTTACCGCAACATGTGCAATTCACTTGATGTTCTTGTGCACTTTTGTGATTTTTTTTATTTCATTTTGTATGAAAGCTTTTTCATTTACCTCTCCTTGCCATTATTTATAAAAGCTATTGTGGTTTAAATTTGCATTGTTGTAGTAAATAGTAGCTCTCGAATGTTATGTTTAATCTTTCAAACTAAGTATGAATAAACAAGTAGATTCTCAAGGACTATCAGCTGTCCTGAATAACAACATTGAACAACCAAACACAAAAATAGTCAGGAAAATTCTGAGTCAATAATGTTGATGTTAATCTCCGGCATGAGAGAACAGTAAGTATCTCTAGAGAGGAGGCAGAGTTGCTATTCTTTGCAAACATTTTAGAAATCCCCACAAATGCCCATTCAGTGATTTCAAATATACTTAATTGTCTTCTCTTCATTTGTGTTTTACTGCCTGCCCTAGGCTGGAGTGGGAAGTTACATGTCATGAAGGATTTTAAAAAGTAATATCCATTTAGATCTGAGAGTAAGTGCATAAATATCTGTGTTACAGAGGTCATTTGGAACAGTCTGGTTCAATCCTTCATCATAACTTAAAAACATGCTGTTCTACTACACGGAAAATGTACAGCAACATAGAATCATAGAGTCATAGAGTGGCTAAAGATCATCTAGTTCCAACCTGCCTGCCATGGACAGGGATACCTCCCACTAAATCGGGTTGCTCAAAGCCCCATCCAGCCTGGCCTTGAACACTTCCAGGGATGGGCATCCACAGTTTCTCTGGACAACCTGTTCCAGTGCCTCACTACACTCCCAGTAAAGAATTTCTTCCAAATGTCTTATCTAAATTTCCCCTCTGTCAGTTTAAAATGGTTACCCCTTGGCATATCGCTAAACTTCCTCATAAAGAGTCCCTCTCCTGTGGGCCTCTTTCAGGTACAGGAAGCCCACTATAAATTCCCTCCCAGAGCCTTCTCTTCTCCAGGCTGAACAATCCCAGCTCTCTCAGCCTGTCTTTTTAGGAGAGGTTCTCCATCCCTCTGATCATTTTCATGGCTCTCCTCTGGATCTATTCCAATAGGTCTATGTCCTTCCTGTGCTGAGGACTCCAAAGCTGGACACAGTACTCCAGGTGGGGTCTCACAAGAGTAGAGCAGAGGGGTAGAATCACCTCTCTCCACCTACTGGTCACATTTCTTTTGATGCAGCCCAGGATGTGGTTGGCTTTCTGGGCTGCAAGTGCACATTGCCAGCTCATGTCTAGCTTTTCATCCACCAGTAACCTCAGGTCCTTCTCCCCACAGCTGATCTCATGTATTCAAATAAGAAACAGTTCAGAAGAAGAAAAAAACCAACAACAATTTAATATCCAAATGTAAAAACCTGATTTTAACTCTCCTCTTTCTATGGATTTCTTCAGAAACAAAATTTCTACAGAATCTGTCCACTTTGCCAAGCATTTTAATTTTGATAGAAATCCATGTTCAGGTGAGATTTATATCAATTTCAAATTTCCCTTCTGAACTCAAGCAGGAGCACTTGTCCACAGCAATCACTGCAATACCTGTGGTTTGTTCTGCATTGACAGCACTCAGACAGAGTTCAGCATCTGGGTTCATCTGGATTACAACAGGGTCACAGAGTTACTGGTGTGAGCAAGCGCCCCTGTTCCCATGTAAAAAATTCCTTGCCTACAGCTCTGCAAATTCAGAGCCGTAGTTCTCCTCCCACTGACTTAAATGGAAGTACTGCCTCTAGTTTCCATTACAGACTTCTCGTGGCTAAGGACAGAGCATCCCTGTGGATTTTTTTTTTCCAAAAAGACAAAAAGAGAAAGATATCTCAGTACCTTCACTTCTGGATCAACAGCTAACCTGATGTTTTTAACCCTTAGCTCAGCTCTTTACCACCTTGCACTTTGCATGTAGTTGTAAGTATATGCTACCAAAGTAATTTCCTCTCTCCTATAGGAGTGGCCTATACAGGCTAGATAAATATATTTAAGTGCTGGTAGCAGGGAGAAAGCAATGAAAGCTGGGTCTGTGTCTACTTTTGGTGCTGGACTAACACATTACAACCATAGTTTCCATGAATGTAAACATTTTTTGGATATACTGTGAGGTTTGGGGAAATAATGAGCTATTTTTAGCCTTAGAGTAGTTCATACCCTCATAATGTAACACCAAGCCCCATCAGAAGATCCAAAATTATACAATTGCTTAATATGATAATTTTTTTTCATGACTGCAATGTGCTCGAAATGAGTGTTGCCTGGTTTTTCCCTTATAGAGATACAAAGAGTCACAGGAAACTACACTAGCCAGACACCAAGCCGATCAAAGGCCCTTTTTATTGAATCCTGGGAGAAGTTCCCATTAGCAAGTTTGGGCCCTGGGAGATCACAGGTGACCACACTTTGGCTCTTTTTGCTTCCTAATAAACTTCTCTGACCTCAGTAATTTACTCCAGTGTAACTGAAGAGTTATAGGCCTGCAGTATTAAACCTCTCAGATCTCAGGTTCTGTGCCTTAGTACTTCTTTCTCCATGGGTTTAAGAGAAATCTGACTTAAAAAAACAAGCTATTAACTTTTCTAATGCAAATCTGTTAAAAGAATTGAGAAAATAACAGGCAAACCATTTGCAGCCAGGTCTTCTGACAGCATCTTAAAATCAGGCAAGATGAAAGATGTCTGTGAGCCAAAAATCAAGGCAGGCTACTCTATCCACTTTTTTCTTCTATCACACTTTATGGTTTTGTATTCAACTAATACAGTTTCTCATTTGTTCTGTTGATGCAGAACATTTTAGGATGCAGAAATTCATCCTGTTTTCATTTTCACTTGCTTAATTTTTCATCAGCTCCAATTAAAAGCACTAGCTAATTTCCCAGCCCCAGCAGAATTACTTTTCATTTACATCACTCTGAATAGGCAGAGATTTCAGTCATATCTACGCACCAGTTGCAACCAAACCTGTGTCTACCCAGTGGGGCAAAAATAAACAGACCACATTTGCAGAACTGCCAAAATAAAATTACCTCCTTTCTTCCCTTATTTTTTTCTTTTAATTCTCTCAGTATTTACATACAAGAAGAGCTTAAATCAAATCATAGCCATGGTTTCTACATTAAATACTGTCCTTCCAGTCTCTTGCACGCAAAAGGAAGTGACCTGAATATCTTGACTTCTCTGGAATTACTTAAAAGTACAAAAACTCTTTGAATAGGTTTAATTCCTTTCATTTTGCTGCTGCTGCTGTAGGGCAACCCTGGAAAGATGTTCCTACATGGAGGAGATCTTCTAGGTGTTACAAGTGTGGGTGTGAATGGCCCGTGGCTCCACTCGCTGCAGCTCAGACAATGCCCGTCGATGAAAGAGCCCTGCTTTGCCTCACACTCCGTCCCACCAGCTTCATAAAGCTTATTCCCAATTTCCACCCGTGTGGAGGAGAGGAGAGCGGAGCCCAAGTAGCTTCCCGACAGTTTGCTGCAGCCCACCCAAAAGGAAGAGGGTGCAATGGCTGGCCTCCTTTCCCCCCACGGTGCCCAACGGGGCGTTGCAATTCACTCTCAGGAGCACTCGTGTTCGCTGTGACTCTGATACCCCCCCAGCCCCAGGGGGCTAAAGATAGCCGAAAACATTGAAGATGGGCGGGGGGACGGCAGGCTTGGTGGGGATGGGTTTCAAAACCACAGGCCGGTAGAGTTTCTGACCCGTGCCGTCGGCCTCTTTGCAGAAGTGTGGCACCTCGGCCGGCAGCGCAGCCACACTCTTCCTCCACAGCCCCAGCCCGGGGAATGGCGACGGGGCCAGCGCGCCCGGGGCCTGGTACACCCCTGGCCCGGGGCAGGGGAAGGGGCAGCAGGTCCAGGCGCCCACCCGGCCCGAGAGGATGCCGGCAGGGTCCTTGTCCCCGGCATGAGGGGCAGGCTCAGGGGGGCTCTCTGGGCTGGCAGTGTCTGAGCTCCGTTTGCTTTTCTTCCCCTCGTAGAGAGGAGGGTCTCTGGGGGCTGGGAGCCCCTCGATGCCAGCAGGGAAGGCCCTTGCTGGCAGGCTCGGGGCGGGCCGTGGCTCTTCCCAGAAGGAGGCAGGGAGCTGTCGCTTCCTCATGGGCACCTGGTCCGGCCTGGTGGCCTCAGGGTTTTGCTCCTGCAAAACCCCTTCCACGGAGAGGCTCTCCTCCACCTCAGCTGTCCGCAGCACCTTCTCGGTCACAGCCCCACCATGGGGGCTGGGGTCGGGCAGCTCAGGCTGGGGGCCACGGCCCCGCTCCTCCACCCCCCTGCGCCAGCCACTCTCAGGGGCTTTGCTGGGGTGGCACCGTGGGATCCGTGAGTACTTCTGGGAAAACCGCTTGAGCTGCTTCTGCAAGTATTTTCTGTGGTCAACTGACCGGCGACAAGGAGCTGACTTATCCAGAGCCGCTTTGATGTCGCTGGAGGCCAGGTTGACGAAGTTCAGTAGGGTTTTTACCTCGCTGTCCGATGCCATCTCACTGGATGTGCTGTGAAGAGTTTCCCATTAAAAGTTTATAGTCCGCCTCTGGACAAACCTGGGGAAAATGATGGACGGACTTAAAAGGAAGAAGCCTCATTACAAATTGCACCAGGCAAATGGAAGCCAGGGGACACATACATGTCAAACTTCTCATCCACACAAACCGGTTGTCCATCAGCTCACCTCCGTGCCAGAAAAATTCCCAGTGGAGCCACCGCATGCCCGCATCCCACCGCCCCGCACCGCTGCCCCGGCAGGCACGGACAGGCTGGCGAATGCCGATCAGCCCGGTCCTTAATCTTGTTAAGATAGCGCTTAGGTGGAAAAAGAAGAAGCCGGGGCGGCTGCTCCCGCCACCCTGTAAGCGAGCACGGACACTCACCCGGGCGCCCGGCGGCTTTTCTGGCTGGTGCTGGCGGCGTCGCTGCGGAGAAGAGCCCCTTCCCCGCTAATCTCGTTAGGCAGGTTACACACCGCCAACCTCGGCGGTGGCAGCCAGTGTTTGGACGCAGTTTAGCGAGCACTTGAGCAAGCTGAATGAATATCGACTCCGGCGAGTTCGGGGCTCTCCCAGGCCAATCAGAAGCCACTTTGCCAAATACAAAGCATCCCAATCAGGCATCAGCCTCCCCTCCTCGCATTCTTTGCCATCACAAATTGTCGCCATGGGGACAGCCACAGAAAGACAGCTAATAAATACAATAATTTCCCCACAATTTCTACCATTCTCCCCTATCCTCTTCACCCCTACCAAGGCCTTTCTTTTTAAAAATGACACAATCTGAAGCAAAAACGCTGAGGATGAGTTAGGAAAGTTTTGACACTGTTTTCTCCACACTCCCCAATGCCGTCTGAGGGCTGATACTAACCATGCTTCATTGGCACAGGACAATGTAATACGGGGGACTGGGCTAGCCTACTTTTAACCGTTCCCCATCAGAGCCTTTTTTTTTTATTTTTTAAGGGGAGGATGATGTCAGAAAAAGGTAGGAAAGGAACAAATCTCTAAAGAGATGTGCAGATATCCATGGAAAGGGAGCTTGAGCGCTCAAGAATCTTGTCTTTATGTTTGCCCCCTCAATTGAGTTACACAAAAGCTGAATTACCCATTCAAACTACCCGGACAAAAGGATGGAGTTGGATAGTACTCTTGCATCTGTAGTCAAACAGTTAGAGACTTAAATCGAGTCGTCATGATGGAGAAAGAGTTAGACAAAGCCCATAGAATTGCCATCAGCAAACATTTTCCTGTGTCATATTAGTGGGTCTCCATGACTCCCCCTGGCCTGGGGACAATAGCACAAGTTTGCACACTCGACTACTGTCACCCTGCCAACGCTGGCAAGGAGCAGAAACAGGACAATCCTTTAAGGGGAAAGCATGCCCGCTGCAGGGAAGGTAAGAAGAGAGGGAAGAAAAGGCGTGTGAAATGCTAATTGAGCTGCTTCCTTTACTGATCCAGAGCTATGAGAGCCCTCCGCCTTCTCGCAGGCTTGTCCCTAAGGGGTGGCAATAACTTAATAGCATGGTAAAACTGAGAGCTGGAGAGCAGAAGGGCTGCCCTCAGTGTGCACCGGGTGCACTAAGGGCACAGAGCTGGCAGCAGCCCATGTGCCACCCCAAGACCCGTTGCCTCCCATGGCCAGAGCAGCACTGCTCCCCCTCTCCATCCTGCAGCACCCTGGGGGTGGAAGGAGGTGTGCACCCACCCTCAGGAAGATGCTGCCAGCTCTGGTCCAAACATACACGTGCCTTGAGGAAAGCAGGGACTGAAGTCCAAGCTGGTTTACAAGTAAAATCTACCTTACTGATGTGAGACATCAAAGGCCTGAGCACTGAGGATTGAAAACAGTATTTTACTATACTTCTATTACTTTCATTTTTCTTGGAGAAGGGCAAGATCCAGACTCTGCCATTATAACAAACTCTGGGCAGAGACCTCAGGAATGACTCTTCAGTGTCCCCATACTGGTGCGCCCAGTGCCACCATCCCTATTCACATTATTTCTTGCAGTCTGGCCTGAGCCACATGTAATAGTACCAGGGGCTCAGGTGTCTCAGGTCTAGAGAGATCTTGTGGCCAGGATATCCTGCAGAATAAGGTGCTACAGAGCCTTTGGCACCACAGAGGCTGATTTGCCACCACAGATGTGGCTCTCTCCTCCCAGTTTCTATTTCAGAAGCAGTTCATAACATGGGAGACCTGGGGCAGCTAGCCCCCCCTGCAGCCTCTATCATCTGTCTCACACCAGCATGCAATTCTCTGCAAAATCTTCTCAATTTGGCTCATTTCAGGGGGGACAGGGGGATGTGCCATTTCCAGTCACCTGCCTGAACATCTGTTTTGCGATGTGCTAGGCAGGGACTGGCCTCTCTGTGACCAAACACAGATCCATTTGCACAGCCAAGGCTACGGGGAGAGGTTTTTGAAAGAGATGCACACCAAGGGATCACATATCTTTTTGTAGAAACCAACTGCCTCCTGTGCTCGAGCATTTGAACCCAAACTTGACACCATGTTGTACAGTGCAATCTCTAATAGATCTAGTTAGTTGCCCAGGGGGATGAGAAGGAGAAGCAGAGAAACATGGGACAGGTGCCTGGAAGCAAAGGATTGTCTCAATGTGTTAATGAACTGTGTCCTCAGAGACCTGGGAAACTCACGCCACTTATTATGAGACCCTATATCCAATCACAGAACCCCTGGACTGTGCTCTGAGACTGAGGACTAGTGAGCCAGTTAAACTGAAGAGGACCAATATAGCTCTCCTGCATACTGGAGGGAGACCCAGCACCCCTCCAACACGCCCATTGCAGAAGCCCTCTCCAAGTCCCAAGGCTGTGCCTGTCCTCTCCTGGAAGGACGCTTGCCCAGGTCGTGGCTCCTTTGGCACCACGTGGCACCAGTGGAGGGGCTCCCTGTGCCCCACTGCCCTCCCTGCTCCCGCATCCCGTTCCCCTGCAGCTGAGTAACAGCAGGGAGCCGGAGGGGAATGAACTGGCGATCGGGATTTAAAAACCAGAGCAACCCACCCTTTCAAGGTCAGACTCAGGTTGAGCTGCACAGGGTTTTCTCTAAGAGGCCACCGGAGCCCTTTTGTTCCTCGCTGCTCTCACCATGTTCATCCCAATGTACATGTGAAAGGAACAATTAACAATAGGGCACTCCTCTCTGAGGATCCAATGCACTTTGAAGTGTCCACCAACCAAAGGCTCAAGAATGATACATCATTTTCCACTGTGAACGTGTCAAACTAGTACAGCAATTGAAAAAATGTCTCCACATGCCTTCCCAGCATGCAGACAGGGACCAGCTGGAGAGCCACTTCATATCCGACATGTCACCCCCTGACAGCTGTCTTCTTGGGAATTTTTGGTATGTGAAGTTTTCTTACTCCTTTTTTTTTTTTTTTAAGTAAAGCACAAGAATAAATCCATTTACTTCAAAGTTGCAGCCAGGTCTCCCCGAGACTTGCATTCAACATTGAATAAAGGAGAAAGAAAAGATTTTCTCACACAAAAATACCTGTGAAGTGTTTTTAAAGTGTCACTCATTGCAAGCGATGTCAACCTTTAGCCACTTTCCTACACCAAAACCTCTCACAGCTTATTTCCAGGCTGAGGGGGGCCTAGGTGGCTTCTTGCCCTCCTTGATTTGGGGTAAGTATCTGTTTGTCTGAGGTACATGTCTGTATGGTAAGCACTCATATTCTCATCTCTTTGCTGTGGATGTTTAATCAAAAAAAAAGAAAAAAAAAAACAAAAAAAAAACCCACAACAAGGTTTGTTCCTCGTGTTTGTTTCAGATTTTCACTTGAAAAACAACGTTGCTTAACAATGGTCAAAAGATTTACCTTAGAAATTCCCTAGAGGTTTTGCTTGCTTGTGTTGAGGAGAGGAGAGGAGAGGAGAGGAGAGGAGAGGAGAGGAGAGGAGAGGAGAGGAGAGTAGAGGAGAGTAGAAAAAAAAAGAACCACCAAATTTCCATTGTTTTGTGGAAAAAAAATGACTTTTTTTCTCCATTTGGGCCACAATCCTGTGATTCCTTGTTGAGACTAATGAATGTGCACTTTGAAGCAAAGGGAAAATGGGGCTCTAATAGTCTTGAAACATGATAAGAAAATAAGCTGTAAAGCTCCCAGATGGGCCACCTGTGAATTGTCCCCTTTCTTTGAACATTAAAGGCAGATAAAAGCAAAGATATTTCAGTTGCCTGATGTCTTTTCACTCACCTGCTGTTTCCTAAGCATCTGGTCGGCCTTCATATGAAGAAAAAGCGAGAGCAAGCATTCTGAGGAGAGCCAGGAGCCTCAGGGGATGTGATGATGCCTCATGGTGAAACTGTAAGTATTGGCCTGGAGAGAAGAAGTATTGGGATGGAGGAAGACCGCTAAAGCTCTTCCTTGGGAGTTCCAATTTTAGATTTCTTGTTGACAGTGATTGAAGTGGAGGAATATCAATAACGCATTGATGGCATAAACATGGAAGATGTTATTTAACATTGTAATCCAAGAACTGGGTGACCTTAGGAGTGAATGCAATGGGAGAAGAAAGGATTGCAGTAACTCTGAGCCACACACCTCAAGCACTGATGGCAGGAGTTTCTGCCCTGAGAAAAGGTGTCGCTGCCCAGAAATGAGGACGGAAAACAAGTCATAGGATGAAAATGACCCCTCTCCATCTAATCTAACCTTCAAAAGGGGGCCACTGATGGTGTTCAGGCCTCCAAACAGGTTGTTGTCCAGACTCAGAGACTGGTCCCAGCCTGGGACAGGAGCCTTCCCATCCCAGGACATGCAGGTTCATTTTGAAAGGGAAAAAATCCACTGTTACCTTTATACATATTTCTGAGGATGGAATTAATCTGTGAGAAAAATGGTGTGGGCAAAGCTTGCAGCCTGGCTCCCAGTCCGAGGATCTGAAGGACATCCGGGACAGGCAAATAGTGACCATGGTTGAAGGTCTGTGGTCTGTGACATCAGCCCCCAATGGATGACTGACAGTGTGTGCACAGGGGGGCAGCCAAAGCCCCCAGCATCCCTTCCCGCAGCCCAGCACACCAGTGCTGCAGACAGGAGCAGGGATGCCTCGCCCTGGCACTGTCCCTCACGCAGTCTGGTCCTGCCCCGGAGCTGAGTCCTCTAAGCTCAGGGAGGGAAGAAGGAGGGAGAATATGGGAATTCTCCCCAAATTCATGCTCTCCGGTCATCCCTTTTGCTCTCCCTCCTCATCTCCTTGTTGAAGCCAACACCTCTGCTCCCAGGAGAACTGCAACCTGGCACTCCCACCAGACGAAGCTTTGACTCTTTCCTCCCCCCTCTTTTTTTTTTCCTCTGACAATCTGCTTTGACCTGAGTGACATCCTCTCTTTGCTTTCAATCCCCGATTTTCTGCACTTGGGGACAGACTTTGAGCGGGCACTAAGTGCTGAGGCCGCGCAGAGGCGGGGGGGGGGGGGGGGCCATGCTACCCCCCAGCCTGCCATTCAGGCAGATGGTGGAGGGGGCCGATATGAATAGCTCCTGTCAGTCTCATAGAGTGAACTTTACAATTGTGCTACGTGTTGGACTGCACGTGACTAATGCCATTCTTCTGCAGGCTGCAGGCAGGACACAGCTGTTTCTTTAAGGAAATTTTCGTTTTTCCCGGCAGAAAACAAACCACCCATGGCAATATTGTATCCATGTATCCAATATCACACTCCATAATTAGGCGTCATCAAAGCCCATCCTGCCTTTCACTGCCTCTCCTTCTGGTAAATTAGATAATGTTTAAAAATGAGCCTGGCCTTGGTTTGGTCCTTCTGGAGGTTTAAATCCTGCCTCCCCACACAGCAGGTATGCGCTGAGAAGAAGCAGAGGGCCAAATATAGGTTTCTTTACATAATTTTGGAGTAATTAAGTGATGAATTTAGTGCCAAATGCTGCATGGAGCGTCTGTTGATGAGAAACAGAACTGCAAAAAGGATTAAAAAATACAGATATGAATATGAGCATGTGAAGAGGTGAAGACCTCCCCTTAAAAGCCACAAAAAAAGAAACACACAGCGGGCTCTGGACAGGGGCTGAGCCTAGGTCTCAAGGCTACAGTACAGAAGAGCCATGCCTTCTGTGCTCCTCCTCCCCATGTTTTGACCGGGCTGGCAGCTGTGTTCCCTGCTCCACTCCCTTGGACGGGGCTTCTCCACGTGGGTCTATCTGAAATCAGTGCAGGCTCTCCCGCTCGGGTGCAGCCAGAAACACACTCCTGTCACTCCAGCACCTGCATTACCTTAGCAGGGGGCATGCCCCTGCCCTGCAGCCCTTGGCAGTGGGACAAGGTGTGGGCAGCCTTCAGCCTGCCCCCACCGCGGTCTGGCCATGAGGCTGCAGGTGGGCAGCTATCTAGCAAGGCAGCAGTGGGGGGTTATACCCCTAACATTTCCTTCCTCCTGCCTCTCTCGTTGTGTTCCCAGACACGGTGTCTGCCCACCAGCATTGCTGCCGGAACAGCACACAGCGTGCCGAGCAGGGCAAGAGCTTTGGTGAGCAAGGTAGAGTCTGACCAAGAACAGTGTCTTTGATCTCCTTCCTCTCCTCACATTGAGGGGCCACAGTGACTATAACCTACTGTGTTCCTGTCGTATTGCAATCCCAGCTCAGACTGTGGTAGTGGAGCACAAATCGCCATGGAACTCTCTCTGGCTTTTGGTACTTTATACATAACATTGTTTGTTACAGAGAATAAAAACTAACTACTATTTTAGTTTCCCTCTGTTGAGAAACAGTTAGAAATAACATGGGTCATTATTATCAAACAACAAAAAAAATCCTTTCTAACCAATAGTGACAAGCAGAAATAGCTGATGAACTACACCCCTCTTCTTGGACCAGATCTTCAAATTCTCCTGGTGGTCTGCAATATGGGAGCCGCTGGGGAGCTCTTCCAGCCCCAAGTGTCTCTTGGAGACAGAAGCATGCTTGGATGAAAGCGCAGTATCCAGCCAAGTTGGGTTGATCATCCATGCAGAAGGCCTAGCGAAAAACCTACAGACCTCTAAGTCTTCTCTATGTTCTCTATTGTCTTGACTCATCACTTTAGCACTATTCATAGTTTGGGGAATTCAGCCACCTCTGCTCTAAACAGCAGCTGCTCGAGGAAGTAGCACTGAGTTCAGTGTCATCCCTCCATCCCAGTTTTGGAAATGTCCTTCTCTAAAGTAGTCCTTACACTTCAAAGGCGTGTGGAAAGATGACACGGGCTGCAGCTGTTGCTGATGGTCACCCCGGGAACCCCTAGAAGATGGGACATGACTGTCAGAAAACGTGAAGAGCACACTGCACTTGCCAAGCAACCTGGGGATAAGGAGCCTTGCAGGCCCCAGTTTCCTGCAAGGTGGGTAGATAGAGAAACTTCCCCAGGAGAGGCAATGGTTATCATATGGACAGGAGAATCACGTACTTCTCTGCTGGCTGCTGCTGTCCTCACTGCCCTGACGGTGACCAAACTGCGCCCTTGTGCTGAGCACCTCGGGGCTAAGCTGATATGCCAGGATCTGCCTCTCGGCGTGACACATTTGATCCACAGGCTGTGCTAACACAGACGCATGGCCACCAGCTGGGGAAAACGCCTGTCCATCACGTCCCTCCACTCCAGGGAATAGCCCCATTTCTCAGGGCCACGCTGAGTGGAGAAGAGAAGGCTGAGGGCAGATGTTATTTATGTTTACAAGTATCTAAAGGGTGGGTTGAAGGATGTTGGAGCTAGACTCTTTTCAGTGGTTTCCAGAGATAGGACGAGGGGCAATGGGCACAAGCTGGAACATGGGAGGTTCCATTCAAATATGAGGAAGAACTTTCCGGTGAGGGTGACAGAGCCCTGGAACAGGCTGCCCAGGGAGGTCGTGGAGTCCCCTTCTCTGGAGATCTTCAAGACCCTTCTTGATTCAGTCCTGGGTAATGTGCTCTGGGCAACCCTGCTTTAACAGGGGAGTTGAACTAGATGATCTCTAGAGGTGCCTTCCAACTCTGACAATTCCGTGACTCCGTGATGGCACCGCCAGCCCGCAGGGCAGGAGGGAGCAGCGCTCCCGTCTCCATAAACCGGCTCCCTGAGAGGGCAGGACGGCCGCATTTCAGGAAGCGCAGGGAGGCACTGACTCCCGAGCTGGTTTCGCAGCAGGATCCTCAGGCCAGCAGCTTGCCCATGGCTCCCGGGGCCCGTCGCCCCCGGCCCCCGTCGCCCCCGGCCCCCCTCCCCGGCCCGGGCTGTGTCGCGGCGGTGCCGCTAGAGCGCGCTGTGGGAGCCCGGCTGGGACCGCTCCGCGCCCTCCAGTGCCCGCTGTTCCTTTTCCTCTTTGCCATCGTCCTGCCTGGGCAGCGGCAGTCAAAGAAACGCTATTTACTCCGGCCGGAAAAGCCAACATCAGGGTTATAATTTTTTTTTTTTATAACAAATCTAGTAGGGGATATTCCCTTACTCTCTTCTCACCTTTCCCGGCGTGATGCCGGAGTGCGTTTGGGAGGTGCTCTCCTCGCACAGTACTGCTTCTGGAACCATGCACAGCAGAAGAAGTGGTTGCAGGCAGACAAATGAGCCCCTGTGTTCGGGAGTCCACTGCACAAGCAAAAGGTTTAAAGATGCCTGAGCAAAACCCCGAGCAACCTCAAAGCTTCCTCCGTTCAGTGGTACCCGAGTGCGCTCAGCACCTTCCAGGTGCTCAAGTGCAGCTCTTCGGGACCAATCCTGCATTCATAAAGCATCAGGAAAAAATTCAGAGGAAAATGGGATCTGCAGAGAAGAAACTGAATAAATCAAAAGCCAAAATTAAGTGAAGCATCAATGATCAGAATCAGTCTCTGCTGGAGCTTGGGTGTTCGCTACAGCATTTCTGGGCTTGTTATTCCCACTGAAACCAAACTTGAGCTGGGCATGGATTTCTACAGGTGCCAAATTAGGTTCCCCCATGAGTTTTCCATTAAAAACACAAGAGCTGGATACTTGGAGCAGAGTAACATTCTGCTTGTCTGGGATCTCACAGTGTTTATGTCGAGTGGGAACCTACATGTGGGTGTTGATGGGAGGCAGCAGGGTTTGGTATGTGCTCCTGCAGAATGTAAAGGGCTTAGAACTGGAGAGTAATATGCTGAAATAAAATCTAAAAAATAAATAAATTATTGGCCCTAATGCTCTCTTTTGCAGAAAGAATGCTAATAAAGAAACAAAATGAATGTTTTATTTGTTTACAACAAATAGCAGCAAGAATATCTTGCCCAAGTTGGGTGGGCCAAACCAATTTTTGCAAGTCTGATGCCAAGTCCATCATTGGCCTTTTCTTTCTGCCCTAGTCTATCTGGTACACAGGAAAGTCCATCACTTCTGCACAAGCTAGAACTGTGCATCAAGCTGCTGGGCATGTGCAGAGTTCCATAGGAGAGACAGTGGGTTTGGGGAGACTGCTCTGATCCATCATGGGGATGACGGAAATCAAGCCAGATAGATGATGCTTTAAAGTAGCATCTCAGTCACAAAAGTCTATAGTTAGTGGCTCATGGTGAATGAAGAGGGATCATAGCTATTTCTAATAGTAGCTTAAATGTCTGTTCCTTGCAGTGTGATTTGCACCTTAGCAACAAACTCTAACAGACTTTTATATCTGAGGAGGCTTTTATATCTGAGGTGGCTTTTACGCCTAAAATAGCCAGAACTTGTATTACTTTCTTCGTGAAGTATATTGTGGAGCCAGGCAAGGACAGAGGTGAGTGTGTGGCACAAGCAGTACTTTGGCTCAGCTTTGGCAATCCTCAGCTTAGTGATCATTGTTTTTTCTAGCACAAAGTAGACTAGAAGAGACCAGTGGCTTACCAGTTTGCCAGTCTGGCTGAAACAAAGCTCTACATCTGCATATCGGAGGAAGGTTTGTAGACCATAGAGCTGCCTGCACTGAAAAGAAATGGGAAAAGGAAGGGTCAAAACACAGTATGCTGTCCTGCTAGTAGTTCCCTTCCCACCTACAAGGAGGGGTATAGCCCTATATTTGTGTTGCTATAGATCCCAGTTCAGGGGAACACATGAGGACAAGTTTATACGCAATGTTACAGATGCCAACACAGGCTCATTCAGGTGGACTCTACTAAATTAACATTTGATTAGCAGCATTTAATTCCCCTTACCCCCCTCTTTTGGACAATAGTTCTCAGAAGGACATTATTCCACTGTGTTACATGCTCAACGAATGCTAATTCCAGCACTCCAGGTTTACAGTGCAATATATTTAAAACAGTTCTGCAGGTATAACTGATAGAACTTAAAGTTTGGATACTGAATGAATCCCCAGGACTGAGCTGGTGGGAAAATCAACCTCAGTCTGACAGCTTAACCTAGACGTACAGGGACCTTCTTTTAGGGATTAGCTTTCCTGGAAGATGCAAAAGGTTGACTTTTTCTGATAAACAAGTGGTTACACCTGCATCACTCCCAGAGCTGGAGCTTTGATGGTGAGGTGGAACATCTTTGGTCAAAGAGAAGCATGGATAACCTCTGTAAAGCATACCCTCTTGGACAAATTGACCTGGATCAAACCACGAGATGGCATTCAACTAAGTGTGCTTAAAGAGCTCAAATGTCAAATTGCTGAGGAGAGCTTACACCAATGCAGAGCTTACTCCAGCCTCCATCTCAAGGAACAAAGGTGAGTAATGTGATAGGCAGTTGTATGAATAACAGTATGAATATAGTAACATTTCCTCTGGCCGGAAGCAGATTTATCAGAGGAGTATCCCAAGGGCTTATGCTGGGATCAGTGCTGTTCATCATCTCTGTATGTGGCATGCCAAAGCGAGTGAATGCTAGGAGAGTTTGCAGATGATATAAAATTATTCATAATAATCAAAGCTAAAGCTGACTGTTGCAGAAGAAGCTTATAATACCAACTGACAGTGAAGTGCCAGATGAAATTCAGTATTGACAAGTGCAAAGTAAGGCACTTAGGGGAAAAAAATAACTCTACTTATACATCTGCAGTGACAGGCTCTAGATAGCAACACTCAAGAAAGAGTCTTGGGTAATTGAAACTAAGGTATGAGGTTTCTGAAAACATCACTCATTCCCTGCAATAGTCAAAAGACAAATTGGATTGTAGGAATTGCTGAATGAGAGAACACAATAAAATAGAAAGGAAAACAGTATTACAACACTGAGCTACTAACTTTAGAAAATATGTAAAACAGGTCGCAAGGACGGTCCCAGGTTTGGAACAGCTTATTTATGAGGAAAGACTAAAGAAGACCTTTCTGCTTGGAAAGAAAACTATTGGAGGGAGTTTGATGTAAATGTATAAAATCAGTGATGGCATGGAGAAGGTAAAGAGGACAAGGTTAATTTCTGTTTCTCCATTGCAAGAACTAGGGGAAATTAATTTAATTATCATACAGTATATCTAAACCATAAGGAAGGAATTTTCCACATGATGCATTAAACCATGGGACTTGTTGCCAAAGTATAAATGAGATTAAAAAGGACTTAGACAAAGTCATGCCATGTAGGACCATTATTAGGCTGAAACGTCCACCTTCAACCTGTAGCTTAGAGACTTCTGAAATTATTGATTGTCAAATGTCAGAAGAGGATATCAGATCTTTCCTTAAATATCCACATAGGTTATCATCTGAGGTGGATACAGGACTAGAGAGACTTTTTATCTCATTCGCTAGACCATTTATTGTCTCAAAGAATGGGAAAATATCATATGATTGTGCAGTGTGAGGCAATCAGAGGGTGTACTGGAACCTTGTGAAAAAAAGTCCCATTTCCTTCCACCTACTACTGATGAGTTTGTTTGGGGCTATTTTGCATTCATAGCAATTTTAGTTTGATGCTTTTAAAAAGAAGTCAGCAACTCAGAAGGATTTACTTATAACGCTTTTTTAGAAGAAAGATGAGATTTTTCTAAGGGGAGCTAACATAATTCAAAGTGTCATCCATCATGAAAAATACGTTATTTTTTTGAGAAGGTTTTGTTTTGGCTGCTGTTGTGTTTTTTCTTACACCAGAATATACAGTACTGAGACCAGCAAAATAAAAGCCCCAGTCCAGTTCTGAAAACATCTATATGCCTGCTTACCTCTGAAGCTTCTCTCCAGGGTGGCTCGAAGTCGGGGTGGACATTCATTTCGGTACACGTGAGTGCGTATGTGATTACAGATTTGGGGCCCAGGAGAAAATCCAAGCCAGAGAGACGTAAAATTGCACTCTTCCTTGTTTGCAGACCCCATCAAGGGTTCAGATGCACTAGTTCAGTGGCACAGTGTCTGCACCCTGGCCTGACCATGGGGTCTAAGGCATAAACAAAGTAGGCAGTTGTTGAGGGTAGCACACAGCTGGCAGCCAGATGTGGGCCTGGCAGTAGGAGCAGCCATGCTCTGTGTTCATGAGGCAACACAAATTCAATTTTGCTCAATGTGCTGCTGAGTCTCAAGCTGTTCTGCCTGGCTTGCAAACACAGGGGAGGCATGTTCCCGCTGGAGGTAAAAAACACTGAGATGGGCTGTTTCTGCTGTTCCATTTTATTCACACAGATTTCATGACCACATTTGAGGACACATTTGATGCATAGACAAAAGCCAAAGCTTTTGAGATTTCCCAGGAGAGAGACAAGTACCCATCCTCAGCCCCATGAGGATGCAATGAAGATACTTCAGATGCTGCAATGAAGTGTTTGGTGGGAAAACTTTGGTTGCTTTCTACTCCAAACAGCTCAGCTTTGATAAATGCAGCAGGATTGATCTGTGCTGTGCATCCCTTAACTGAGTTACGATGTATAATCCTCCCTGGAACAGAACATTTACATTCCACTGACCTAGTTGAAAAAATGCATTAATTCTAATTTATGTAAAATTCCCCCAATAGAAGAGCGAGAGGAGAGAGGCTATGTCTTATTTGCAGTCCTTGCCTGCTTGGAGCTAGAAGTGAAGTCCAACTTTTTAATCAGGATTTTTGAAAATGCTGAAGCATTTCAATGGGTGGCTTGTTCATGTAAGTCCAGATACAGTTTTAATTAAAGAATGTGCCATCAACCTGCCTCCTCTCCACTGAGGGGTACCTCTGCTCCTCTGGGGACCTGGGGGCAGTGGGGGACCACTGGCTGTTTGACTCAAGAGAGAAAAGAAAGGCTTCACCCAGACACCACATTTCAACTATCCCTGTTCCACATCTCCATGGAGGCTGATCTTTAGGTGCGGGGACTGAGGAACTTGGTTGTTGAGGGAGGAAGTTAATAGTGCATCTTCCTACATCAGCTGACCTGAGGAGCCGGTGGTTAGAGACAGAGATCATGGTTAGTCCACAGCCCAGCCCCAGCGCTGCAATGCCCACAAAGGAAAAATGGCCAATGATGTTTGTGAGAGTAGCCCAAATTTTGACTGCAGGGTCTCAGTGAGTCAAACACCACAGGTACATTTAAAAAAGGGACTGAGCGGAGGGCGGTTTTGTATTGTTTCAGCACAGAAAACCAGCTGGAAAGATGTCTCATATTAGAATTCCCTTCAGTAAGAATTACTTATGGGGTCTTGGCTCGGCAATGTTGTTCCTCCTCCAGCCAACCAGCCCTGTTTCCATGTAACAGCCATCCAGAGCAAGGCAGTGGTAGGAGCCATCATTATATGCTCAGCAGGTTCTTTGGCTACTACCAGCATTACTGTAAGCCATGAGAAATAGTCAATTCGGGAGCTTTTCATACCAAAACAGCCTAAGATCAGGGGAGCACAATGATGTTGTCTTTTCCTTCTTTTCTAAACTCCTGCATAAAGAGTAAATTTGGGGAAAGCAAGCATGGGGTCCTTTCTCTATCTCCGTAGGCTCAATCCAGGCCGCCTTACTCATGCTGGCAGTCCAGCTGTGGCCTAGGGGATTCCTCCTTCCCTGCAGGAGCTCCCTGAGGCTGAGCAATGCCACAGCCATCCACAGGAGCATCTATGCAACCTGAGGGAGCAGCTCAGAAAGTCACTGTTTTAGGGAGAAGTTTGGATCCAGACTCTGCCATGAACCCTGATCCTTTAGCAGAAAAATCAAATGCAGCCTATTGGTCATTTGTCACACATTGGTCAGCAGTGTTGCTGCACAGCATGTTGCCTTATGCAGTCTTTGATAAAAGTTACCCTGTAACAGGTAACAGGTAACAGGAACCAGAACATGAACAAGCCAAAGGAAAAAAAAAAAATAATACTAGGGATATCTGCATACAGCAACTGTGTAATTCTTACATATCCTTATCATGTAGTACTCCAGCTGTTTAGTCTTACACCTTTCTCTGGTTAAAAATCATCTCTCCTATAACTCCAGGAATGAGAAAAACTTCCCTTATAGGTGCAAGTAAATATCTGTGTCCAAAAATTCATCCAAGGGATTAATTTGATGGCTAATGTGTAATGTGTAAGAGCCACCATGCTTTCATGCCATTTTTTCTTGGTTGCTGGTATCTTTAGCTTACAATTAAGCTCATTTCAGATGGAAAGTACTTCAGATGTTTTGCTCATTACCAATGGAAATGCAATGGTGTGTTCTCAGTAAGGCTCTGAATTTGCTTATCTCCAGCTGTTTAAGGACACCTTCGTACTGCTGAAGAAGGGCAATCCCTGCACTAGACTGCAGCTGCTCATAGAGATATAGTATCATAGAATGCAGACAATGATTTGTGACAGTAGAGACAGTTTTCTTTTAAAGCAGTATTTTTGCACTCTACCTTATGCAACATGAAAAGCTATTATGGAAAGTAACCTTTTCCTGTTTTCTAATAAATGAATACCAGGAACGTCAAGGGTACAATATCAAGCAGGTATAAATAATGAAAGGCAAGGAAAGCAGGAGGAATGTTGTCCACAAAAAGAAGTACCCCATCAGCTCCCAGAACATTTCCAAAGATGTATTTGGTAATGAAACCAGCAATAATAATTTAAAACATTAGAACCCAATTGTCAGCTTTTCAGACCTAGGTAACTCACAAGCTGCCTGATCTCCTTCCAAACACAGATGCACCCTCACAAACTTGTCTTTTTCTCCAGCTGGACTTTGTCAGAGTCTTAAAACAAATGTTTAGAGAGGGAGAAATGGCTATTCACTGAGACATCTTTCACTAAAAAGAGATAGATAAAAGAAATAAATGAGAAATATAAATGAAACGATGTGCATCTTTCTGTACAATTTAGGATTTGGAAGACTCTGGCAGAACAGAGGGAATTTTATCAACCATTCTCCTAGGTATGGACATGTTGAGAAGAGACTAGAGTTGATCACTGACATGAGTAGCCAAGCCTTGGTAAAAGCAGTCTTCAGGTAGAAATATCCTGTCAGTAGATTCTTTATTTTCTCATGATCTTCTGGAATTTGATTTACTCATTGTTTGTAGGAATTTGCTTTTATTAACCTATTCTGTTTCCAGAATCAACAACATGTTCAAGACTGTCATTCTGCAATGTCACCTGAAGGAAAAAGCTGACAACAGGATTCCTAAGAAGATCATTCCTAGATTTTGAACATAACTGGTATTTTGTGCAGTCTAGTGGCCATGGCATCCAGATACTTGCTAAGAAAAGCAGCATGAATACCCAAGCGTCTTGCCTCTGTCACCGGGTAGAATTGCTTCAAATAGAGGTGGGCCATTGTGCCAGACCCTGGACCAGACCCTGTTCCCCGTGCTGGGTCTTTACCAGTGCAAGCAACTCATTGGATCAAACTGGGGAGACTGCTAAGTGTGTTTTGAGGGTAGAAGCACTATATCTATCAAGAGTCTGACAAGGCTTATTGTATCAGCTTAATGGGCCTGGTGTGACCCCAGAACATCTCAGAACAAAACTGTTCCTGAACAATTTTTGTTGTTTAACTTTTGTGTGTCATCTTTAGGACAGGCTTGGTTGAATGCTAGCAAGGATTTCTTGTACAGTAGCTTCACTGGCTTGATGCAGATGCATTAGTCTCTTCTTTCTCTCCTTGCTGCTCATTTAGTTAGTATTTATGTAAACACACTGGTCAGAAACTACTCAAGGCTAAAATAAAGCTCCTTTTCTTTCTAAGAATTAGTCATTAATTATCTAGTTATGATTTCCTGGACTATTTTGGTAACCCAGGTTTCAGCTAATAGGTTAATTCGTTTTGTGTCAGTTCAGCTGGATCACATTGTGTCATTTTTGTTTGTTGATTGGGTGAATGAAACCTTTAAAATGGGATGTAGCGAGTAATGAATACCCTGTTCATACAGTAGAGTAATTCCTGGTTTTGTGTGTGACTGACTATGCAAACAAGATTACATCCAGGCCAGTGCAGCCAGCCACCACGGGGTGAGTGCCGCACGCCAGCTGCACAGGGAATAAGTGGAGTTTGAAAATGTCATTGCAGACCTGGTCCAAATGCTCTGAATGGAACATCCCCTTTTTACAAAGCTTCTGTAAGAAAAAAAAAATTAACTGGCCCTACAAGATGATCAGCACTATTGTCTGGGTGGTTTTCTTTATATTTAACAGTGACTTTTAAAAGCCTTTTAGTCACCTGTTGTCACCACTGGACTGAGTAATTTTGTTATCTGAACTCCTTTCCCAGGAATAGCTGTGACCAAAAAACGAGTGAAAATAGAGAGAAACACAGGTATACAGTGATCCAATAAAACTGAAGAAATTCGGAAAGGTTTTCTTTTCTAAAATTGCTTTTCTATTCTAATGCACAAGCCTGCCCACCAGCCACTCAGCATTATTTTTGCAACTGTAGTACACAGAAGCCTTAACATACCAGGACCTCATTGTCCTTTGCTTTAGTCTTCTGCACCGGCTGCATGTCAGTCACGAAAATCTGCTTCTCCAATAACTACAAAGGAGGGGGTGGAATTTTCTAGAAATATCTGAAAGAGTAATTAGAATATGGATCAGGAATATGGATGAATCCAGCAGTGTTTGGGAGGGTTCGCAAATATTTACAAATGCTGTTTGCAGTGTGCAGGCAGCACTAATCACCAGTACAAAAGCTGTATCAGCCTAGTGTTTAGCAACTGTGGTGAGCATTAAGAGTCTGAATGCTCGTTGGCTCTGGAGAGATTGCTTGGTAGTGGGAATATTGATTTGCAGGCAGAAGATTTAGATAATCCATTTTCAGGAAGGCTTGTAGGAAAAATAAGTTCTGATTGCTGTGTATTTGACACAAAAGAATGCTGCACTGTATTTATTTGCATCTGCATTTTACACATCAGAAGCTGAACAGCTTTTCCTTAAGAACTGCCATTTGCCAGACCTCACACTGTTCTGCCTCAGGCAGATGGAAGCAAGGCAAAAAGGTGTAGAAATTAATTTTATTGGTCCAACTGATGTAGTCAGAAAAAGCAGGTAAGCCTTTGAACATACAGATCATTCTCCACGTCTGAAACAGGCATCAAGCTTCAAGCTGAGTTTAATTTAGTTGCAATTGATTAAATGACAGTGCTGACTGATTACGAGCAAAGGCTGGCTGGTACCTGTGGAGCAAGTGGATGGAGCAAGAGGAGACACGATGAAGTCCTGCAGCCCAGAGAGTAACAGTTACCCACTGAGCAGCTTTGTGAGGAGAGAAGAGGAGATTATTATATACCACTAAACTGATGTCTCTGCTGAGCTGGTAATACCCAGTCTCCAGCAGAATTGTGATTGTTTGTTTTTTTTTAAGTAGGTGAGCTAACCTGTTGAGTACATATTATCTGCCAGTGACAAAAGGAAAACAGAACAGATCCTTTACAGTGTTATATCAAGCAGATTATATTAAGTGCATCTGGTCAATGAAATACATCCAAGCTGTCAGACATGTCTCTCAAATGCTGAGATGTTTATTCAAAACAAGATTGTGGGACCGCATGAAAGACCAGGGGGAATATGTGTGGCTAATATTGATTTGGTTAGGAGCTTGCTATAAAGCTAAACGCAATAAGGTCCCAGTGAGTTCATCTGTCTGTCTCTCTGTCCAGGTCCTTCAGTGCTGCGGTCCATTAGAGCCTCTCTTAGCTTGGAATAAGTTGCTAGAAAGGCTTGAACGGCTCTGGGTTAGGGCTCCAGGTCCCTCCCAGTCCTTCTATGCTCTCACACCAAGACTTCATTCTCTGTGGGTCCTCCTCTTTACATTTTCCTGTGTCATAGATTGGTATTATTTCTATCATCATCTTGCTAACAACTCTTATTTAGAAGCAGAGGAAAGTAGGCTCTCTCACTCGTATGTTTATCTTGCTGATGGGAGTTATCTGAATAGAAAATGAGCACAAGCAACACTCATTTACCATGAAAAAAAGCAAGCTGGAAAGCATCAGAGAGATGCTTTCTTACTAATGGCTAACTGGCCTTGTTATTAATATAGATATAATGATGTTAAGCTTCTCTATTAAGTCAGCAGGCCAGGGCTATTGGTTACACTTCATTTCTAAGAAACAGGCTCATTTTTCAATTACCTTGTAATTCACAGTGTCTTTAAGTGCCTGGAAAATGCAAGAAGTTCAAGAACACCGTCTCACTGAGGATGCTGCAAAATTTCACTCAAACAAAAAATTCAGTACAGAAAAACCACATTCTCTGGCTTGTGATTTACTTCTCTGTTTCCAGATGAAGGACAGAAACCGATTGCACCCATGCAAGATTGGGAACCAAAGTTCATGGTTGAGCGAAGATCACCATGAAGCTAAAGTCGTCTGCTTAAAATCCTCTTCCCAGAGCCCTCCAAATGCTGAGTTGCCTGGGTCTGCTCAGCAGCCACACACTGGTGTGCAGCTGCAATTTTGGAGTGCCTGGTGGGATGAGGCAGAAGGTGTTAGAACATCTGTATCCCTCCCTCATGCCTTTGTGCTCCTGGTGCAAGCACCAGGTCCATTTTCGGTCCCAACACATTGCTGGGGCACAGACCTGCCGTAGGACATCCTGGGGCCACTGGCCACCCTGGGGGAGCAACACCCTCATGTCCCCTCAGTTCCTAGATGCACTGGGAAATAGCATTAGCCAAGGATGCTGTTGGGAAGTAATGAAAGCAAAATGCAGCCCATGCTGTTTGCATCTGGATCACTACATGTACACACTGTATACATCCTCTCGGTGTCCTTATTTCCATCTGCTTGATTTAGAGTGATGTTTAGACATCTAGGAGCTGGGAGTCCTAGCAGATGCTGTATGCTCTTGCTTGGAAATCTTGTGCGAAGGAGACAGTTAATGGTTGCCCAGGAGGGTGAAGCATGACAGAGGAAGGAGCAGTTGGCTCCGATTTAAGCGGAGGAGACAAATGTAATGGTGGTTGGCAGGAGGAGAGCATTTCCCTTGCCAGCACCCCCCCTTTGCCATTGCCTGGGGGCACCAGACCACACACGAGGACGGCCTTGCTGGGCCTCCTCAGACCTCTTGGATACGTGTATTACCAGGGTGTTAAGGGATGCCCTCCTCTCTCTCACTATTGCTGGCAGAGAAGCTTGGCTCAGATCCTCACAGCTACTGCCTTACTCTCATTTAATTTCAGTAGCAGGAGCTTCCCATGTATCTTCCCTCTTCACTCTCAGCAGAAACCTGGGCCACACTAAACTGCTGCAAACTCTTTAGGTGCCTTTAGGATCCCAGCATCTAGGGCAACCTCCAGAAAAGACTTCTGCCTTTCCTGATCCTTGCAATAACAGTTCACCTCTCTCCTGCAGCAAAAGCGATGTCCCATCCTGCTGCCCTTTGGCTGCTCTGAGCACCTTAATCTGGCAGGGCTAAAACACTTATAACAGTGCCCTGGTCATGGGTTGCCATATTCTCAAACAGGAGATCCCCTTTGCTTTCTGGTTGTCATGGGCTGTCTGGTTCAAGGCAGCCTAAGGTACAACACGACTAAAACAATTTATTCACAGCCTCAAAAGACATAAAATATTTACAATGTTTTCAAAAGAAGTGGGCAAAGTTAACTTCCTTCCTAATTAAGTTATGTTAATATTAAATCAAGCAGGTGTCTTTCTCTAGTATCAGTCTAGAGATATCAATCAATCTCTGATATCCATCAGTCTCTAATACCAATCATCCTGGCAAAGTGTCCTCAAGTGATGACACCCCTGTGGCTGCCCTTTCCCACATGCTGCAGTTGTTTGGCCACTATAAGGGTGTGAGCTGACACACCAGAGAGCAGCCAGCAAGTGAATGCATGGAAAGGGCAGCTGCTGTGAAGCCAAATAGGAACATTTCCATAAAATTATAGAATCATTTTGGCTGGAAAAGGCCTTTAAGATCATGAAATCCAGCTGCAAACCAAACACTGCCAAGTCCACCACTAAGCCATGGTCCTGAGGACCAGATCTACACATCTGTTGAATACATGCAGGGATGGTGATTCAACCACTTCCCCAGGCAGCCTGTTCCAATGCTTGAGAACCCTATCTGTGAAGAAATTTTTCCTAATATCCTCTGTCTGTGTGACCTCCCCTGTCACAACTTGAGGCCATTTCCTCTTGTGCTATCACTTGTTACTTAGGAGAAGAGACCAACCCCCACCTCTCCACAACCTCCTTTCGGGTAGCTGTATAGAGTAATAAGGTCTCCCCTCAGTCTCCTTTTCTCCAGGCTAAATGGCTTGTTTAGCCAGGAGAAAAGACTAGAACTGGAGTTCTAGTCTGTTCTTAAGTTCTCTCAGCCACTCTTCATAGAACTTGTTCAAGCTGCAGGTTTTCACTGCTCAACATCTACATTTTAACACCTGGGGCTATTAGAAATATCACAGATCAGCCATGGTAGCTTAAAATTAAAAAAAGCAGGAAAGATAATTAGGAATATGACCTGTGGGCTAAGTCAGGGCAGAGCAGCGTACACACCTCTCTGCCAGGGCTTGCACCAGCGCTGCAGTTTGGCCTCAGTCCAACGTGACAGAGGTTTGTGGCTGCTCGTCACCTCTCATCTGGCTCAGTTTGGGCCTGAGGAGGCTGCATAGATGCAGAGCCCAGGGTGCTTTAGATAGGAGAGCTAACAATCTCCAAGCTTTCCATACTACACACACTGCATCTGGATTTCCCATTTGGAATCCCTTTGGATTTGGATTTTCTTTATGCACAACTTCAGGCCACAGCGTTGGTGAAGGACAAGCTCTCAGCTGGATCCAGGCTGCAGTGGCTCCATTGCTAGACCCCAAACCTGGCCATCATGGACCCTGCCCAGCTCCCAAGACAGCCAAGTCCTTTCTAAAGCTAAAGCTGTGGTTACAACCCCACAATGCAGGAGGAAGAGGTAGAAATTTGAGAAGCTGTTGTACAAGCTGCAAGCTTAAACTTTAAGTTGATCCAGTTGCACAGCACGTCCATCAAGTATTTATTGTTTGCAAACTGCAAGCAGAAACACTAAGTATCTGCTCTACACTATTTGGGAGACCCAAGTGGTGGGTCTTCACCAACCCTTGGCTGCTGATCAAAAGCGGTTAAGTTTCTCTCTGACTTTCTCACTTGCTTTGTATCGCCCTAGTGAGACGCTCAGCTCCTGTAGCACAGCAGTAGTAAGTTACTGCTCGTTTTGTGGGTCAGGAGAGGGCATGGGGTATGAACCTTATTCCCCCACCTCTTGGTCTTTCTGTTCCAGTGACTTGCATTGCACCACAGCCATGAGCCTGCCTTTGCCTGGTATCCAGCTCAGTGGGACTTATGGTAAAAGACCTGGTCCCAGGTGGTGGGGGCTGTTGGTCAGCCAGTGATACCCTTCCATTCAGGGGTGTGGGGGCATCTGCGGTAACACTGAGCATCTTTGACACTTCCAGAGCAAAGCACTGCCTGCAGAGAACAGCCAGCGACATTGCACCACCCCGATTAGGACGAAGCAGCCTTTAGAATTTGAGAGTGACCGATATTCATGACCTTTTCCTCTTAGAAGTGAAGGACTATCTTTAAATCACAGTCTGCCAGTGTCTGGGGATATGCAGTGAGCTGAGCTGCTCTTGAAAACAGGACTTGAAAGGACTTCACTTACCAGGGTCTTGGTCTGGGACCAAGAACTGACACTGTGAAGGGAGGGGAGTTGGGGATTTGCTCAGTGAGGGTCAAAAATAACACGGGAGGCATCACAGATAGGCAGCTGCACTTCATGTCTTACTCAGCTGTGCCCAACACCAGGATACCCCACAGCACTGGCTGGTGATGGCAGGAGGGATGGCTGGCTGGAGAAAACCTGCTGGAGCCTGAGTGCGGCATGTCCCCTCTCCCACCATGGGATCAGAAGGCAGGACCTGCACTGGTGCTAGCTAAGTGATGGTAGCTCATAGCTAGTTCCCCTTCCAGTGTGCTTTGTGATGGCATGTTGTGGTTGGAAACGTTTCCCTTGCTGGGAGGGTTTGAGAGCTAGCACTGCTGGCAGCTCATCTCACTAACGGACTGAAACCCCCAGAGCTGCCACAAGGGTTTGGAAAGCTGAAGCCATGTTTTGCAGATCCAACAACCTGTTGCAGTCTGCTACCTGTACGCTGCATGAGAGAGGGGAGGGACCCAGAGTGGGGAATGAAAGTCCTTCCTTAACTCAGATGAAAAATTAGATGAAGATATAAATTATCGCTGTGCACAAGATCAGAAAGACGACATGAACAACCAAGCAAGGGGGTAGACATGTCTTCATCACAGCTACACGCCTCTTCCTTAGCTTCTTACATACCTGTAAGTAAAGAATTACCCGACAGAGTGGGGTCTGATCCTGGTTCCTTGTAGGAAATGGCAATTCCAGGCTTGTTGCCGGCAGACTTATCAAAAATCACAGCAAGATAAATTTCTCTATTAAATGGTTAAAAAACCTGAAACAAACAAAAAGTAAAATCAAGGGGTCAGAGAAGATGATCACAGCAATCTTATGATGACAGTGAACATTTTAAGCTTCAAAATTATGACGTTATAGAAAGGTTATTACTTTCTGTGCCACAAAAACATCTGCTTATTGCTACAGCATTATTATAACCATTATCACTAGTAATTCCTAAACCAAGGCAGAGTTTGTTTCCTGTCTACATAGTGAAGGGGAAGTCCTGTGAATTGCAGACCTACAGCTGAGACTTAAATTGGGCTGAAGATATTTTTACAGCTTTTAGCTGCTTTTAGTGCACCTCCTTTTGTGTGGATGCTCTTTACAAGCTGGAGCTCTGCAGCTGTAAGTAGGCACAGGGAAAAAAACAAGGAAACTTTCTCAAAGGCACACATTAGCAGCTAGTCCTGACGCTCCTCTGAGGCTGTTGTACTTACTTAGCCAGGGTTTGAAGAGCTTTCAGATAATGAATTCATGCACCCTACTTCATTTAAATACAGGGAAACGCCATTTTTCAGTGCATAATCCTGAGCTCGCCCATTTCATTTTGCACATCAAACAGGAAGGTGTTGAGGATCAGTCTGACCCTGTTCACACTGCCATTAAGAGAGAATAACATCTCCCACTCCAGGGAACTCACGCGGAGGTGACACCTCAGGATGGGCTGTTTGGTGCAGTGAGCAGCATCCCAGGGATAAATCCAGGGATGCAGGGGGCAAAGGGAACCCCCTGCCCTGCCCCACTGCCCTTCTCTGTGGGGGAGCCTGGCAGAGGGGCCAGGAAGGGGGGGCAGGGAGGGGCCAGGGGCCAGGGCTGGCTGCCTGCCAGCCCCCCATCCCACTCCGTGCCGCAGCTCCCCAAAGGTCCAAGCCCTGGAGCAAGGCAGAGGGCTTTCTGAGGCTGTATCTCTCACTCCCTTTGTTCGTCCATCCACCAACCTTAAGGTTGAGAGAAAGGGATGACAAACTGTTTAGTGCAGATAATATAGACAACATAATGGCTTTCCAGAAGATGAGGGGGTAAGGGGAAGACTTTTGCAAGCATGAAGAGGTGTGTGTGTATATTGATATCAGTTGCTGAGATTCACTGCAAATAGTGGCTCTTAACTTCCAAGGGGGCTCCCATCTGGCAGCTTTTTAATGCAGATAAATCTTTCAGCTCCATCACTCCCTTGTCCCAGTGGTGGATCTTAACATGACCCCATATAGCTTTTAGGCATGAACTGCTCTATGGTTTACACGGCAAAAAAACTGTCCCTGCCTGTGCAGGGAAGCCTTATGTGACACCAGGAAGTTACACAACATATTGAGCACTATATTCTGTGGTTACTTAGACCTAGTCCTAAGATTTACCTCCCCTTATTTACCACAGGGCATCTCCACAAGCGTGGGGCAATGTGTGCTCCCGGCTTGTGACACAGGGCTCTCTGTGATATAAAACTTGTCTCCTTCTTTAAAAAAGCTTGTCTCCTTCACCTATAAAGGTGAATGGAGTTTCCTGAGAGAAGTTCTGACCACTAGTTATATGACCCCAGAGATCTTCCCTCCTCCCTTTACATCTGAACCTGGGCCAATCCAGACCCCTCCCCAGTAGGGAAAGTACTTAAAAAAAAAAAAAAAAAAAGAAAGAAACCTAGGGAGAAGAGATGCCTGCTCCAGAAAAGTTGCAGATGGCCACGGTGTATAGCAGAGAGCTATCTGCAGATGTCCAGTGATATCCAGACTGGCCTAATACTACTCCCATCCCTGACAGGGGGTGATGGCGTTAGGTGACACCTAGTCCACCCTTGGTCCCAGGTGCCAAGCTCCCTGCTTCCAAAACACTTTGAGGCTGTAAATGCCCCTCACCAGATCTTACTGCTGTGACAACTGCAGGCACTTCAGACCCACCAGAGCCTCTTCACATCTGCTGTGGCTACTCCAGTATGCGAGACCATGGCCACCTCCTCTCTAGGATCCCGTCTCCATTGTGCTAGCCACCAGTCGCAAGGTCTGTTCTTGGATGCTTCTAAAAGGGAGAATGGGGACAGCCTACTGCAGGCTGTGCCAGAGGTACCTGAGCAGCTCCAGCTGGTGCCTCGCTGCCTTTTTGTGTCCTCTGTTGTTGCAGCACTAACCAATAGTGCAGATAAACTAGTTGTGGGCAATGGAGACCTGCCAGTCCCGCCCTCTCCTGTGCCAGGGGATCATGGAAGGTGAAGTGGCTGGAAGAGGTGGCTCTAGGGCAGCATCAGCAGGGCCCGCACATGCTGCTGTCAGCGAGACCGCTTCCGATCACGTACGGCCTCTAGCTGTTTTGCAAGAGTAAGCGCGATGGATGCAGCCTGGTGCATGAATCACAGAATATGCCTTCCCGTGTAATTGCATCAGCCGTAACTCATGAGTCACGACCAGGTGCGCCAAGTATTGAGTTCTGTGCGAGTCCACAGGCAGTGCCTGCACCTGGAAGACCCCGGCTTTGGAGCATTTTGAATGCAGTCTCTAATCCATGGTGTCCGTAGCTTGGTCTTTTTCCCTTGATGACCTGCTCAAAGAGGTTGCCTCAAGCACAGCAGGTCTCCCTCCCTACACATGTCCTATTGCTCCTTTTGAACCGGCAGCATCCAAGCCTTCACAGCGTCTTTCAACACACTTTTTCCCATTACTGGGGTGAAGAATGGGAAGAAGGGAGTGTTACCTTTCTAGACACTAGGCAAAACACGTGCGTCTCTCAAACTCAGGCAGACTAGAGTCACCACACTTCAGGTGCCACTGTCCCTCTCATAGGCAGACGGATCCAGATGAAGTCTCTTCTGTGCAGCAGACACTGATGGGACTCTGCAGTGTGAAGGGAACAAGGCCAGGAGATCTCCTGCAGCAGCAGCACTGGGAACTGGTAAAGCAGCAGCAAAAACAGCTTGCACAGAGGTCCGCTTGGTGGCAAGCTTGCCCCAGCAAGCTGGTTAAAGTCACCTTGGGTATCACTACACTACAGGACAGGCATTCTGAGATCTTTCAGCCTGTTTTGAAAGTGTAGTGGCCTCAGCTCGCCCCTTGGTCCATGCACTGTTTGCTTCCTATCTAAAGAAGAATGTCCTTTCACAACACCCTGCTCCCCTTTCTGCCACTGCCCCTTGCTTATAATTAAATAATAATGAACTAATGGAACATGGCATGATGGTAAGTGCTTAAAAGATTTATCTTTGTGTCTTCGTTTAAGACATTTTGGTATCAGCCAGCAATTTCCAGCCATCGTGGTAATTTATTTAAATGATTTATGAGGAAATCCAAGACGTTCCACAATACCTCTAAGACAGCTCCTGGAGCGTGGCTGCTGCTGGCTAACACTGCCTCTGGGAGCCAAGGTACTCATTTACACCTTGTACTTCACATCTCCGTGGGGGGGTGATTACCCCTGATAACAACACTCCTTGCCAGGGGTTTTAAGCACTTCTGCTTGAACAAATACAAAGCTGCATGGAAAAATTCAAAAAAGCATAGTGCGCAGGAAAAACACGGGAAAGAATTATTTCAACGGTGCTCAAAGCTGCAAAATGAAATTACACAAAAAGAAACTAACCCCAGAAAGAGATTTGCCCAAAGTAAAAAACCAAAACATATATAGGGATTTTAGAACAAAAATGTGGGGGGAAGGGGGTGGGGGAAAGAGTGCAAGGTGGTGGTGGTTAATCCCTGGGAATAGTCAGACACTAGACACTACCCCATTAATGCTTTCAGAAGCATTGAGTGAGAGCAGTTGCAGAAAGTACATTTTTGTTCCATAAAGCAGTGGCAAGCCATTCTACAAAAACAAACAACAAATTTAAAGGATCACCATTGCCTCTAGAACTGCCTGGTTTGTCCATTTGCAGAGAAATACTGTCGGTTAAACAAGGCTGCAGTGTATTAAACCCTGGCTTATCCCATTTTTGAAGCCCTTCAGTGAGAAGTGCCACCTGTTCCTCCCCAGAGTGATGCCCCTGTGTGTTACATTGATTTGCAGCCTCTGAGTCCAACCCCATCACCTTCAGCAAATGCCTTCCCAATACCAGTGATGTGATGTAACCAGCTGTGTAACATCCTTGTCTGTGTGCATGGGGCAAAGGGGACTTTGAGACCCATCCTCCAGCCAGTCATGAGTTGCCAAGCTTCCTACCATGGTGTTCGAGGTGGCACCACAACTGGAAGCCCAATCTCATGCACATGTGGGTGCATGGGAGAGCTCCCCAGTGCCCTGGGAGTGAGCTGAGCATCCAACCCTGGGCTCACCTGCATGGGTCCAGGTGACCCAGCCCACCACACTGTGCTCCTGTGTCCCATCTCTGCAGGGCTGAAATTACTGAAGACGGTAACATGCCCTGAACCTCTGCTGCAAGCACCTGCTGTGGGTCTCTTCTCTGCCCCACCACCCCCATCCCATTTCTCGTCTCCGAGACAGTACAACAGAACCCGCAGCAGCAACCTTGCTAGATAATATCTGCATCCCAAGGCTGCCACTGATGCAAACAAAGTTAAATAGCCTTCCTTCTGGCTGGGGACTGTGTCTCCAAAACACTCAAGGCTCAGGCATTTGTTGTCATTACACTCGGTAACACATTTCACCAGTGCAAGCTTCCTCAAAACCAATAAGTTTCCATCAGACTCCTTAGCTTTGATAAAGCCATGGGTTTTGATAAATAATAAAAGACCCAACTCAGAAATAGCTATTAATTTTTCACTGGAACAGCAACTACAACCTTGGTAACCTCATGTCCCACCAGTCAGGGAGGAGGACAGGACTGGGGACTAAAGTAGAACAAAACAAAACAAACAAAAAAACCCAAACAAAGTCCAAATTTGTTTCACTTTTTGCTCTACAATTTATGGAACCTGTGGGTTTACAACACTGCTTCAGCTCACTGGGAACAGAGCTATGTGTTTATCTCTGTCATTTCCCAAGGAAGTGACCGTGCTGTTACCAGGTAAATCAAATCAGTTTTGGCACCAGGGCCAGTCAGTGCAGGACCTTGGTGATTAAGAAGCTATGTCAAGGTACATCAGTTGCAGTGCAGCTATATTACTCATATTAGCTCTTACAAGAAAGGAAAGCTCTAAACAAGCTCTAAATTCCCTTGCAGGGACTCTGGGACTGCAGTCAGGCTGTTACTTCAGACACTTTGGCAAATGACCATCAAAGTACACAAGATGAAGTACTAAGATAGCAGAGGGACCTGACATTTCAGGACTATAGGCATGAATGAGCGAGAACCCCCCACACCCTGTATCTAGTTAAGCCCATGTCCATTAAAGAAGGCAGAATTTGCCTGCAATTTATCAAACTATGGTAGTGACAGGTGATACCTGCCAACAGACATTGATATTTTTCTTAAAGACCTCTTCTGCATAGGTTATTATCTCTGGTCTAGAAATAGGGAGGATGAGCACTCTGAGTTGAAGTGATTTGTACAAATTATCTCAGCTGTTGTGGAAAGAAACAACAAATGAAAACCACATCATTTGGTTCCCAGGCCCAGCATGCCCACGAGACTTTGTCTCTGTTACTGTCCTTTCTTATAAATACAGGAATAGGGAAGGTGGTTGACATACAAAGACCTACATTCCCTTTTTTCATAAATTCCTTCTAATAAGAAGGAAGGTTTATTCTGGAAAGCAAACTTTATCCCTGATTATTGCTCAAAAAAAAATTGCAAAGGTATATATTTGTTTTAAGAAGTGTTGTGTTGTTCACTAGTGTATGGAGACGGATGGGGGGAGTGAGAGGGGAAGGTGTTTCTCTCTGCACACAAGGCTCCCATGCAAGCCCTGGAGGAAGCTTCCTAATTTAGCCAGAGACAGGAGATAAAACATACCTGGGCTTCTATGACATGTTTGCTCAGGGGCACCTGGGCAGCCACAGCAGCACCTTTGCTCTCCCCCAGCTTCCTCCTACCCTCCATATATCGTATGGAGTCATTTTCATCAGACGCTTAAGTCATTTGTGCCAACTTTCAAGTCATCAGTCATTCCTCTTGAGATAGTAGAGGGCTTTTGTTACTGATTTGGGGATTTGTACTTAGAAGTTTTATAAGCCAGTGCTAGGAATACTAAAAACAGGTATATTTTTAGCACATGGGACCAAAACATTGAGGTGCATGGTTGAAAGCCAATAACAAAAGAAACTATAGAATGTAAATACCTGTTGGAAAAGGAAAAAAAAAAAAAAAAAAAAAAGCCCCCTTAGTAACCTCTTTTTCCTCCTCTCTGGATTCTGATTATCCTCTGTTTTACACAGCTGTAAATCCAGAATAATTCCCTTGGCGTTAGAGGAGTTTGAGGAGTTCAAAGCATATGAAGTAGGAGAATAACTGGTCTGTCTATAAACAGAGACTCCCCAGCTGGCCAGATCCCGATCCTGTTGATTTAGCAGGTGTTTCCCATTGCGTTTAGTAGGAGCAAGAGGAGCCATTTCATTCAGTGAAGTTACACTTGCAGCCAGATCTTCTACTGGATCAGCAGGCTCAGCTCCATGGAAGTTACATTGGTCTTGCGTGCCAAAAGACTAGGGAGTTGATTTTGTGTGTGCTGGCATAACTCAGAAACAATCTGAATAAGTAGGTGAAGTCCAAGTTAGGTCCATTATGTGCAATGATAAATATCTGCGTTATTTGTCATCAAAACACTGATTACTGTTTTATAGCTTGAATTGGGCAAATCACTAGCAATAAAGTATCGTTAAGGCCTCCAGCTGAAAGTTTGATAGCTGACAGGCAGTTTGGAATATTAATGGTGCAATTAAAAGGTAAAAAATACTTTGAGGAGATATCCTGAGAATAACTCTGGCCAGGCACCAGAAAAAAGTCAATAAATAGGTGTCAAATGGGTACTAAGCAGAAAAGGCAATGGGCCTTGCTATTAGCAGAGCATGTTGATTCAAATACAGTAATAAAATTACACTGTTAAGAGGCTGGATAAAAATCTGGAGTTCTGAAAAAAAGTATCTTAGGTACCGGAAGGGCTTATTGATTCCTGTGAGTATAATAGTTATCTGTAAAATCTACCCATCTTTACATTGTGGGATTTTTTTTTAAGAAACACAAATGCTTCTTTACCTTTTTAAACAGAATTAATCTTTTGGCTTTAAAGACTAATAGCTGGTGGAAACCTCAGTGATCTCTTGGAATATGGGTTGTAGAGAAGGGGCAGAAGATGAAACCAAAACCATGACTTATAGAGCTGAAAATGCTAAGCATTTTTCTTCTATTTGCACACATGGCAGTAATTGACTTTATCTTCCTTTAACACACCACAGCCTACAAGATGCAGCACTTTCCTCTCATCATGGTCTCTTCCGAGCATACATAATACTGGAAATGGTGGCTCTTAAGAACTCTTGACATGGCATAAATGCTGTGGCACATTGTGTTTGCTTTGACCAAACCAGGCAGAAAATCAGGAATAATGCCAGATGAGATGGGATGTTCCTGCTGGTGGAGTAAATTCACAGCCACAAAACATTATAAACTAACACCAGCACTGCCACATTGTCCAGTCTGAAAGGAAACCATATAACTGCAGATTTAATTGAGCTTCTGCTGGGAAGTCAATGTAATCACCACCTTCAAATAACAGGTCTGTTGTCTGTAAGACAGAGGCAAATTGGTTATGACAGCTTTCAGTAGTTCAATTATTCTTACCTATAACAAGATTGAAAAGAAATTTCTCAGGGTGCTTTTTATCGCTTTCCTTCCCAGAGGGTGCTTGGCTAGGCAGGTCTTTTGACTCCCTGAGTTGAGCAAGTTGCCCTTTCCAAACTGCTGGGTCCAGGGCTCATTGTAACTCACATTGCTCTACAGGGACCTGTGGGATCTGGCCACAGGCTGGGTGATGTGAAAAAGGGTGACAGAAATCTGAAGGTTGTCATTGGCTTCAGCTATTTTAGTAACACATACTACACAAAGCAGAACTTGTCCTTAATATTCTTTTGTTGTTCTCACATCAAAGGGCTAAATTATGCCCCCTAATATGTGTAAGAGGCTTTTCAGTTATCTTTCTGATGCAAATTATATCATTTTGCATTATCCACTAATTATCTGCAGTTTGAACAGTACAGCAGATGTTTCACAATGCCTATATGTCAGTTCTCTCGTCCTTTGAGAACAGCACCCAAGTAAGCAAAATGGAAACTCCCCCGGTGAATTCAAGTTTAGCTGCAGATCAAGGGTGGAATCAGTCTGGGCTTTAGAAAATTTGTCAGGTATTTGGTGAATCTGGGATTAAAGGTCCAGGTGTGCCCAGCTCAGCACCTGGACACATACCTGGTCATCTCCAGCACATACACACTCTCCCCTTGCTAGATGCCTGCATTTAGAACAGCGAGTCATCACATTTAATAGGTGCTTCAGGTCCATTAGGAGATAGCCCAGTGTGAGATCTGCCCACAGCTCTCAATGATCAACATGGAATAAGTTGCATTTGATTGTGGCAACATGCCGACAATGCCAAGGTTAATGAATTAAAGATGTATAACAAAGAATGCTTAATGAAGTCAAAGTATGAGTGATTGTTTTATGAGATGGCATTTATTATTAAGACTAATAATTACAAAGTAAATCCTCTACCCACCTCTGACTGGGCTCTTGTAGAGGTGCACAGCATTTCAAAACACAGTTGAGCTGAGAAAAAGTAAATACTCAAGAGGTCTGCAAAGCAATATCGGTCAAATGTGGTATTATTTACTGTTTTTAAGGAGAGTGATAGAAACGTATGGGGGGAAAGAAGGAATATAATGACTCTTTGCCTTGTAAATTTTGTTATCATAATGTAGATTTTCTGGTTTTGCCTGTGTCAATTTGCAGAATATTGGCTCCTTTTCAAGCTTTTGTATGTCTATATCATAGCCTGGGACTATGGTATAGTAGTCTACTCTTATTAATTTAATGGTGGGTTTGGACCATATCTTATTATCTAGTCAGATATATTAAATTATGACAGAATATCTCCGTCCACTGAGGGCACTACCTCAAAATTAGAATACTGGCAGATAGTTGAACATCCAAGATAGATAGAGCTGTTTCCCCAGGAAGGAGCAAGGAACCTTTTCACCCAGTCCCACCTATCCCTCTGAAAGTCTGAAGTTTTGTCAAACTCACTCAGTTCTTAGCTCATGGAAGTTAGGGAAGATGTGGCTCTGCAGGGGTCTCCTTCTTCCTCCTATGCTGAATGTCCCACAAGGTTGTAACAGGACCTAAAACAGGTCTTGACCATACATCAAAGGTCAAAGTATGAAAGGTAGCTGACAGAGAGATGTAAGATTGGCTCTTTCTCTGTGCCAAAAAGACTATTGATTCTCTATACTTGCTCCTGTAGGTTAGCTGGTAAGTTTGTAGGACAGCAAGAATCTCAGCTAACAACAGTGCTGCTTCAGCCAGTTGTTCTTAATAACTCTGTCAAGGAAAAAAGATTTATAGACAGGTGCTGAACAAGGCAAGACGAAGTATTTTTTTTTATGCAAGCACATATCTCAGGACAGTTGGCTTGCTTACCAGTTGTCCCACATTCTTTTCCACAAGTCTGCAAGAACACAGTCTCTCTGGAGTGCCTGATGGGTAAGAGGTGATATATGAAGACAGGGTGAGAGGATATACATAAAGTTGGTTGGTCTATGAGTTCCCTCACATAGGAGCAGCTGTACAATATCACAGGTCCTTAAATGATGACCTTCTAGGCTGAGAACTAACCTGTTCCAATTTTGAAGTTAATTAGAAAACTCTCGTTGATCTCTATGGAGATTACATGCTTACCACAGTCAAGGTTTCACCCTGAGTATGTCCTTTTTCCCTAAGGCCATCAGCTTGTTTGATCCTTCCATATGACCTCTCTGCTTTGTGAGACATCTATTCCATGACCTTCTGTTTCAGATACACTACAAAATCTGGCACAATGCACTGGCAAATAAAGGCAATACCATAAAAATGGGAAAGAAGGTGATTGGTTGGATGCTTACTGCTGTAAGAATATATGTCAAAAGAAGGAATAAGCCATGCTGAGTATGGGATAGCTCTGATTTGCTATACTTTCAAACCATACCTTAAATACCCTTTGTTTTTGAGCATGGTCTATAATTTTTTTCCTCTCGCCTCAATGCAGTCCCTTCTATCCGTTACCTTTATGTACCCTGTGTCCTTCAGAGAATATCTGTGTAGAAATACCAATCAGCACAAAGCATCTTGCAGGCTGGCAATTTGAGTTTTGCAAAACCTTTATGACAACTACAAAAAAGACACACAGCAAAAATAGGTTGATATCTGAGATAGATAGATATCATCTGCACATGCTTGATATGTAACTGACTGTGACAATGCCACAAAATGGAAATAGATAAATGGCAAGATTTTGCCATCAAAAAAAGTGGCATTCCTCCGGGGTTGGTGTTGGGACTGTTTAACACCTAGTTTGGTGACACAGAGTGCATTGAGTGCACCCTCAGCAAGTTTGCTGATGACACCAACATGTGTGGCGCAGTCAACACACTGGAGGGCAGGGTTATCATACAGAGGGACCTTGACAGGCTTGAGATGTGGGCCTATGTGAAACTCATGAAGTTCAACCAAGGTCCTGCACCTGGGTTGGGGCAATCTCAAACACAAACACAGGGTGGGTGGAAAACAGATTAAGAGCAGCCTTGAGGAAAAGGACTTGGGGGTGTTGGTTGGTGAGAAGCTCAACGTGACCCTGAAATGGATGCTCACAGCCCAGAAAACCAATCATATACTGGACTGCATCAAATGAAGTGTGGCCAGAAAGTCGAGGGAGGTGATTCTTCCCCTCTACTCAGCTCTGGTGGAACCCCACCTGGAGTGTTGCATCCAGCTTTGGAGTCCTCAACTTAAGAAGGACACAGGCCTGTTGGAGCAAGTCCAGAGGAGGGCCACAAACATGATCAGAGGGCTAGAGCACCTCTCTTATGAAGACAGGAGGAGAGAGTTGTGGTTGTTCAGCCAGAAGAGAAGGCTCTGGAGAGACCTTATAGCAGCCTTCCAGTATCTAAAGGAGGCCTACAGGAGAGGTGCGGAGGGATTCTTTGTCAGGGAGTAGAGCAATAGGATGAGGGCCAATGGTTTTAAACTGAAAGAGGGAAGATTTAGATTAGATATCAGGAAGAAATTCTTTACCATGAGTGTGGTGTGGCACTGGCACAGGTTGACCAGAGAAGCCGTGGATGCCCCATCCTTGGAATTGTTTAAAGCCAGATTGGATGGATCTTTGAGTAACCTAGTCTAGTGAAAAGGGGGTTGGAACTTGATGATCTTTAAGGTCCCTTCCAACTCAAACCAGTCTATGATTCTATGAAAAAGAAGCAGAGAAACACAAGGGCTTTTTTGTTCTGTTCTGTTTTCTTTTCTTTTTGTAAATTACCTTTCACTAAAGTGAGAGTTGTGTTTATTTTGAACTTTAAGTCTTAGCTATATGCTGAGCAACACAGACAGATAGTGTTTGGAGGACTTTTGAGGATTTAAATCCTCTCTCTTTGGTCTTCTACAGCATATATTCAATACTGGAACAAAAAGAAGCCAGCACCCTTGACAGCAAAACCATCACAATCTTGTATAAAGTTTTACCCCTCTTGGATTCTGGCAATGAGCTGAATGAGGAGTGAGCTTTGAACTCTGAGACTAAAAGGTATGCCTGGTTAGTTCTAGTGCCAGGGTGAGGAAGTCCCCTGGAGACCAAGTATTGCAGAAGAATTTAATCACTAAGGTGTTTCCAGGCTGGATTAAGCGGAAATACATTCACAGAACGTGCTGACAGGTTTCCTCCAAGCAGGAACCAATTATAAAAGAAAGGGCATTTGTTTCTGTAAGTGCAAATCTAATTTCTGGTTATTCTCCTGGATATACAATACAGAAATTATCCTACTTTATAAGATAAGGATGGATCCTAAATTGGGCCTGAGCCTCCCAGCACTAAGCAATTTTTTTCCCCTTTTTCTTACACAAAAGCCTTAGGCCAGTGTATCAAAAATAACAATACCATTCAAAAAGATTTGACTGTCACTTTGCTGAACGGTGGTTTCTGGCTAATAGGGCACAGTTCACATTCAGCCTTAAGAGCCCTATGGTAGAAACTATTAAATACACCAATTAGGAATAAGATGGAGCAGTTCCCTAGGGATCTTTGCTCTCTGATGTTCTCACTGCCACTGGAAGAATAAATAAATGCAAAGCCTGTCATGCTAGCTAATAACTCCCAGGGACAGAGGTTACAATTACGCAATGGGAGTTAGCCCATTTTTCAATGATGTTTTGCTATTAAATTTGCCTTCCTGAAAGGGGCTTTTTATGACTGCAAGAAAAAAAAAGAGGTGGCAGACTCAAAGCAGTCTGGGTTTCATGAGAGCCAGCACTAATCAAGCACAGAAGACATTTTTTATTTATGATATACCAGTACGTTTCATTTGAGGGCAATATGAATCAAAATTTGCCAGTCTACAGGGGGTACAGATGTTTCCAAACAGGCAACGTCCTGGACTGCACAGGACCCTCCAGGAGGTCATCATGTCCCCAATAACCACAGCAAGGAGGAACCAAGGGAAGAGCAAGCATTCAGCATTGCAGCACCCTGGGGCAGCAGATCTCATGGGGGGCATGGGGGACATCCTTTTACTAGGATTTTCTTCATGCCACAGTCTTGTCCTGCTACAATTTTAATCACTGCTTTATGAACTCAGATTAACTCAAATTATGAATTTATGAATTCAGATTAACATCTGATCTCCCATGATTAAACAAAATAATTTTTTTGGATGTATCAAACCTCATATTTAGATAAATATGAACAAAAAACAGTGCTCTGGAGATATTTTTTTAAGTGGAGCTAAATTTTATATACATTACCAGCAGATGACATGTAATTCGTAATGACATGTAGTAATTTGGCTTCAGAAACATAGAACATTTAAGGTGGAAATTTTGCTGATGGGAAAGTTGGGAAAGGAATTATAGCTGGAGCCTGCAAGGCTGGGAAGGATGACGTTAAAAATGTGTAATGCTTTTGAGGGTTGTCTGTATGTGAATGAATCAAAGTCAACTAAGAAGGCAAAGGGTGTTTATGTCATTAGTGCCAATTACTAGTTCAAGGAGTTAAGAAACAGCTATGGAAATGGATGATTTAGGGCTTTTATAATGCAACAAGAATGAGTGAGATACAGTGTTTGTTAGAGCAGCCAGTATGATGGATACACTGGGAGGTTAGTTTATGCAAGAATGGAGAAACTTTGGTTTTCTTACAAAGATTTTAATTCTCTTCGCCCATCATATGTCTTTTATTAACTTTCAAGTAAAAAAAATGATCTGGATGTTTCCGTATGGACCAAACTGCAGCAGAAATAAATAGAAAGGCAGCTTTACATTGTGCAGGAATTCCCCCTAGCTGCCCCATGAGGGAAGATTTACAATCTCTTTGCAACAGGAATCCCTCTTTGCGGAGGGATCTGGACAGGCTGGTTCGGTGGGCCGAGTCCAACGGCATGAGGTTCAACAAGGCCGAGTGCCAGCTTCTGCACTTGGGTCACAACAACCCCAGGCAGTGCTACAGGCTGGGGGAAGAATGGCTGGAGAGCTGCCTGCCAGAAATGGACCTGGGGGTGTTGGTCGACTGTCGGCTCAACATGAGCCAGCAGTGTGCCCAGGTGGCCAAGAAGGCCAACAGCATCCTG
>JAOTQQ010000041.1:6422700-6446118 GCA_026546715.1 Gallinago undulata | reverse complement strand
GGTTCAGGTTAGATATTAGGAAATATTTCTTTACTGAAAGGGTTGTCAGGCATTGGAATGGGCTGCCCAGGGAGGCACCATCTCTGGAGGTATTCAAGAGACAAGTTGACATGGTGCTCGGGGACATGGTTTAGTGTTGGGTTGGTGTTGTTTTGTGGTGTGGTGTTTTTTGTTGTTTTTTTTTTCCATTGGTTGGACTAGATGAGCTTAACAGGTCCCTTCCAACCTAGGTGATTCTGTGATTCTGTGATAGAAGCAACCTAAAATGGCCAAATCTGAGCATCTGACCCCAGCTTGAAAAAAATTAGAAATAAGTGATGTTATAACACTTCTCTGACACCTTCTCCATTTGCAACTCTCAAAGTGTTTTACAAACATTTAATTTAGTGCAGACCCCAGAAGAGCCACATTACTTTTCCCCTGCTATTTCACAGGTGAAAAAACAATGCAGAGTTGAAATGTCTTTCTCAAGGTCACATACCACCTGCCTTGTAACCACCAACTCCTGCTCTTACCACTAGATCACACTGACAAGTTAGTGTGATATTTCCCAGTGTGAAATGGTCTCCTGGGAATGAAATGTGTAACTTGTTAAATATACAGATTGCTTACACTTGCTTACTTTTAAAGGACATCTTTAAATAATACATTTTCAGTGAGCAATTCGACCAGTTCATAATTTATAACATTATATCACGGCAAGGTGGTTTTTTGAAGTCAAATCTGTTAACTTCAAACAAGAAGTTGAGCCTGTGATTCACTGAAGGGTTTATATCTGTCAGATTTGCAGTTACACATATTAAAAATTGATCCACTTATATATATTTTGCCATAGTTGAAGTTATCAAGGTTATAAATTCTGAACAGTTCCCAAGCCTGTGGTGAGTAATACCAATTTTAGGATGACAGTATTTAGAATAACCTTTCTTTTCATGCTAAAATGCACTTTTCTCTGCAACCCGCATCTTTAACCTCTGATATTTTCCCCTTCACAAAACAGAAAAACTTCTGTTTTACTTGTGTGTTGTAGAGATCACTGAGAAGCAGTATACTTTCTTTTTCTTTTCTTCAATGAGTAATTGCCTTTGAAATCACTTTACATGCAAGGCATGAAAAACTTCTTTGTGAATTTACAAACCTTTTCTGAAAGTAGTGGAAATGACAGGCCAATATATTCAAAATAGATTGGGCTTGGGGTTGTTTCCATAATCAGGTGTCTGATTTGAGGTATCTGAAAAGAGCCTGATTCAAAGGATTTTCAGCTTAATATGTGTTCCAAAAGATCATGTACGTTTATATATGCAGTGTGTCTGCCTATGCATTGAGCTCTCTGAGTGGGGAACTCCAGTTTCTACTGTGAATGTCCCCAGCCCCACTGAATGGAATCAAAACCCCAGATTTCAAAACCTGTATTTTGGCAGGAAGTGAGCTCAGGCATCCCATCTCATCTGACCACCATGGTGTAGAGCAGTACCAGGTCACCTTCTTGGCCACTGTTTCTCCCATTCAGAAGAAACAGCATCATCCACTTGAGCATCCTCTGTGGGACCTAAGATTTTTCCCTTACTTCAAATTCCTCCCAGTCTTGTTTCTCCTAACTGTTCATCTCAAGCCTTCAGATTTTTCTCACTCTTGGTTCTATTTTTAAAACCTTTTTTTCCTATGATATATAATCAGCACTCACCTGACAGAAGAGTGTACTCAAGACTTACAAAAAAGCTGCTTTAAGACCACATGATAATAAATTCTCCTTAATCCCAAATATATACGAGACACAAAGCAGGGCTCACAACAGGTTTTAGAGAGAGCATTAGTGTCAGCAGTGTAAAGAGAATTAAAAGGAAAAAGCAACATTCCATCCCTGAAGAAAAATCCAAGTAGTGCATAAGACTAAAAGGAGCATTTCTACAGGGAATTACTTATGAAAGAGAATTTTAGTTCAAAATAAGGAAACCACTAGGCACTGCAGAAGGATTACATTGATCAAAAATAGTCTTCTGAAATATCAGGATTCAAAGAAGAGCTGAAGTAAAAGCCATGAATGAAAG
This sequence comes from Gallinago undulata, assembly GCA_026546715.1. Taxonomy (NCBI): domain Eukaryota; kingdom Metazoa; phylum Chordata; class Aves; order Charadriiformes; family Scolopacidae; genus Gallinago; species Gallinago undulata. Next base: position 6,444,070 of record JAOTQQ010000041.1, on the reverse strand, counting down.
GAAAGTAAGCTCAAACACAGGAGAAACTCCACATTCCATTTGCAGCTAAGATTCTGATCAGACTCCTGAGTAAGATAGATGCTACATGCAGTTGGGAGCATTTGAAAACTGACTTATAGCTATGATCCATAAGAGTGCTAGATTTATTGACCACCTGCTGTGAAAACATACCTTTCTTTTTTGCAGCAAACCTCAGCTCACTATTTGTGAAGTATCTCCTGTGCCATTTTCACAATTTCCCAGAAGACATGATTAACCAAGATCCCAGCGCTGCTCCATTCCTGCACACTCACCAATCAGTGCAGTATTAATAAGATGCCAGGTGACACCACTGAAACCTCCTGTTGAGCTATTGAAAGAAAAGTGAGCATGCTAAAAATATTTAAAGAGATTTATTTGATTTCTCCACATGAAGTCCTCTATAATTTATTGCTTCAGCTCATATTTGTTCTGTTTTCTGCTTTGTTTCATTTTAGAAGGGGGCCTTTCTCTCCTGGATTTTACAGTAAGCACATCAGAGATTTGGATCTATCATAGAATCATAGAATATCTTGAGTTGGAAGGGACCCAGAAGGATCGTCAAATTCAACTCCTCACTGCTCATAGGGCTACCTAAAACTAAACCATTTGACTAAGGGCGTTATCAGTGCACTTCAGTCCCTGTGTTGAACTATTTGTCCTATCTGGCAAACTAGCAGTTGTTCTGCTGAGCACAGAGATGTTGTAATGATAGACATCTCAAATATGTATGTATTGAGCAATAAGGTTACAGTATTCTCTTTTTTGCAAGTATGTCCATAAATACCCAGAGATATGAATGGGCACAGTGCTGGGACAAGCTGGGGATTGATTCCTGTTCTTCTGAGCTGCAGAAGCAGCCTGCTCTGCTTTGCTAAATCATAGTGAAACGACCCCCTCATCTAATGGTTATTTAGTTTAACAGGTCCCCTTCAAACAGGCAGGTTTTCTGTGAGCAGCTGAAAGTAAAATCAAACATGGCTTTTTGTGGTATTCATCAAAAGCAGTTGAATGAATGAATGTCTGAAAATAAGCACCATTTCTTCTCCAATATTTCAGTACCCAGGACTGAAGACGTGACAAATTTTAGAAATAAAAAGATCGTTGGTTTTCCATTGTAAACTGCTAATAAATAAAAGTGATCTATTAAGTTTATTTGAAAACTTGTATTTACTTCACATTTTGATGGAAACTCTTATAAGCATAGCAACAGCTCCATGGGGTTGTTGAATGTCACGTGTGCAGTAATAGCCACTATTTTTTGCATCAAAGTATGTCACAATCCATACAGACTGCAAAGTGCAAAAGCAGACTACATACACGAACATGCAGATGACATTGCCATTCTCGATGACCCAGAACTGGGTCTCTTACTACATTTACTAAGTCACATTTGTTTCTGACATTTCTGGATAGACACCAAAACCGACTATGGCACAAGCTCGAGGACTAGATTGTTTGATAATAGAGAATAAAATTAAGTTTTACTATCAAACATGTCCAAATTATCCAATCCTAGCCAGACTGAGATGTCAATATATATCTAGCTACCTCACAGGTGATGTTGAAATTGAGAAATAGGTAGATTCATACGTTCTTGGGTGGAAAAATATCTGAAAATGTAAGCAATCAGACTGGTACTGACTTGGTGTGATACAGAATGCATAAATGATATTCAAAAAAATATTTTGGTTAATGGACTCATCACTGTTCTGAGTTATATCCCCAAAATATCAATGAAGTTAATGTCATTGTCTTGGGCTGAGCACTCAACAATGCTCCTCAAAATCATTAGCTGTCTTTGGAAATCTTGATCCTTGTATGTGGAAAGCCTTTTGTAGGTGAGTGGGTTTTCTTAAAACAAAAAAAAAATTATATATAGCTATGTAAGTAAGTATATAAATAAATGAATTTATTCAATTCAAGAGAGGGGTTTGGGCATGTTATATTTGTCTCCACAGAGCACAAAGCTTAAAAGCCCGTGGGAAGAAGTAAGGGGTGAGTACCCCTGGAAGAGAGAGACAGCATGAAGTGGATTCTTGTGTTATTGCCTGTACTGTGTATTCCTTCTTGCTCAGATCTAGTTTCACAGGACTTAACCCCAGGCAGAGATTCAATGGGAACTTTTTAAAAAGAGTTTGGAGAAACTTACTGAGCCCATTCCATGCAACAGGACATTTTCTTTCAAAGGTGATTTATCCCCTGTATGTGTCTGGAGCAATAAATACCTTGCAAATGAACTCCATGCTCACTCATAAAATAAAATCCACATTAATCTCAACTATCACAGACGACTATAAATTGAATGAAAGCAACAGAGAATACAGAGGGTTTGGAAACAACACAGCTCCGTCACTAGCAACACAGCACCAGGCAGATAACATGGCAGCGCTGGCTCAGCTCAGCCACTGAGAGGCCCTGGAGAACTGGCTCTTGGGTCACCTTCAACAAGGTTGATCATGAAACTTCAAGTCTCCGTGAACCACATGCAGGTCTTGGAAGCCCCTTTTCCTCAAAGACTACTGTATGCAAGTATCTGTAGGTGCGAGGCTCCCTACATCCTATAGATGATACACAGATTCAGTGTTAGACATACACTCATAAAGCTTCCTGAACTGCCATCTAAATAAGCATAGTTTGCCCTCAGATTTGCAGCACACTGATATCCTGTGCTCCAAATCAGTCCTGGGCAAATTCCATCCCTGCAGCTCACCCATTTTTCTATTACAGCTAATCCAATTACCTCAGACTCTTATCTTCCTATCAGTAAGCACATATGTCATCCTCCTCATGCAAGTCATCCTGTAGAAAAGTTAACAAGCATATTTATGTTATGGAAGTTATGGACCAAAGTGTTTATGGGCTCAAGAGTTTATTGGCTTCATGGTAAGCAAAGCAACATACTGATGGATAAGATGGGTGAGTGTAATTTAAACAAATGAAAAGGAAGCATGAATGAGTATCTGAAAAAGGCTAAACCTCACCCCCAGTTCAGACTTGAAACAACACAAAGAGGAATGTCCTTGAAAGCACATAGTTGACACTGGAGAAAGATTTGGACACAAATTTTCCCCCTTTCCAAAAGGAAATTATGCAGAATGCCCATTGCTGATGGAGTTTCACACCCTGTAGGTGCCAGTGGGCTCTGACGCTGGTCAGAGTTCTGAGGTGCTCCCCAGAACTCTCTGCTTGAATCAAGCCAAAGCTAAAACCTGTGTAAAATCTGGTTCTAGCTAAAACTGGTTGTGAAGAGAGGAGAATCAGTCTTTTCTTGAACTTGAGCTAGATACAGAAATGAGTTTGAACTGTGAGAGACAGAGGGTGTTAGCAGAGCTGAAGGTGCCTGAAAGCCTTGCTGAGCAGGTGGCTCACTGCAAGCAGGTTACCCCACTGAAGCTGGCTTGTGAAAATGCACCCAGTTTGTCAGATTATCCCAAGTAATTCCAAGCAAAACCATTCTGGTGCAATTATTCTCTTTCTGGAGCTGTGTGGTGGCTTATTTTCCAATTTGGCAGTGGCGAGTCCAGCTTCCAGATTCAAACAGTGAAATGGGATCCAATAACTGCTCACACGAGATGCTCAGGAAACAGCCTGATGACCGAGTTTAAACAGATGAGGAGGGTGAGACCCATACTAGCCGAGAGCTAATCAAGCTCCAGTACCATAACATTGGAGAGAAAAGGTTTAATGTACGGCCTGAACAGTGATGCCAAAGCCGCCCAGAAACAGCTCAGGGGGACAGGATGGATGCCCTGGGACTCTGGAGTTGCACCCCAGTGAGTGCCTCTGCACCACCACTACCAGCAGCAGGGCTGGGAAGAGGGGGAGGTCAGCGCTGGGTTAACTCGTAGGAGGAGAGAGGAGGAAAAAGGGGGAAGAGAACCAGCCTGTTTGCTCTGGGATTCAAATCAGATCTTAGCTGCTCTAAATAGCTCTGTGTGGGGTTGTCAGCATAGCTGATGCTGGATTATTCCAGCAAAAATGAGCATTATGAGAATATATTCAAGTGCAGAAGAGGCATAGGGCAAACCAGCATCTGGTAAAACAGCTTTCTTGTGAGGCAATTCTTCTACTCAAGAATAAATATCTGTTCCCCCAGGCAAGAAGTCATCCCAGCTAAAATCCCCCATGGTGAAAGGAGCCGTAGGATATGTAATCTTCCGGAGCCTATTTCCTTTCCCACTGGGAGGAAACATTGCAAAGGCCTTCAAAAGGACATTGTGGGGGTTGTTATGGAAAGCAGCACAGGAGGCTCAGGGCTTCTCCTGGCCAAGAAGGTCCTAGCTCTGGTCACGTCTTTCTGAAAGCAACAGAGACGATGAGCTCTTGCCTGCAATATCCAGTATACAATGGCAGAATTACATTCCTATACATCTAGGACAGGTGTGTGGAGCTGGACTCTGGATTTCCAGTTCACTGGACAGAACTCTATAGGTCTGGGCACAGGCATGGTACTGCAAGCATTCCAGCTCCTCTCCCACAGCTGGGACTCTGCAGGACTGCTGCTGTCACCGGGCCGATTTATTTAGGAGAAACCAGACAATGGCAGCTAAGGAGCTCATTAGATAGATAGCACAGTGTTTCCAAGAAAGTTTAAGCTGTCCTTTGCAAACAAAGATACTTCAAACACAGAGTTGCTTATAATTTTCCATTAATGCTTGCATTTCATACCTTCTCACTGGGTGCCTGTTCTGTTCTTTAAGCCCCTAAGTGCACTAGGGCATCACCGCCTATTTCTCAGCATCTGAACAGGACCTTATTAAGTGAAGCCCCAATATCAGCTCATTCCTTGGCGCTGCAGTAAAAAGAACAAGGAAATTATATTCATTTTAGACAGCCACTACAGCTTTGGATACAAAGAAAGCAAAATGGATGCACTTGTTCACAAACAGAGAAAAGTTTCCTCTTAGTATGTGTTTCCTCCCTGCTCATTACAAACAATTGTCAACTATTCCTGCCTATAGGTATATCAAGATTACTCATCACTAGGTTAACAGCAAAGTGATCCACAGTTGCTTCTGTAATTCAGGTTTAGAGTTGTTACAGCAGCACAAGTCAGAAGGATTAAATGAGAAGGAGGGTATGCTGAATACAGGAAAATATTATATGCAAATTGTGATTATTCATGACTGAGTCACAAAAAATATGTACTCAAAATCTGTCATGAATTAAAGTTTTAACAATACAATGCTTTGCATTTATGTAATGACTTTCATTGGAGGATCTCAAAATGCTTTGGAGGCAGTGAGATGAATGCAAAGTAATGTCAGTCTCACAGGGGGGATTTGGGTGCATTCCTTTTCAAATCAGCAGCTCATTGGGGGGAAATGCTTTTGGGATTTGAAGCAAGGAAGAATCTAAAGGACATCGGAAGGGTCGGTAGAGGCCTAACAGTCAGCTAAACAAGATTGGACCTTTGAGCATGGGGACAGACAAAAGAGGGCGAGGGGCAGTCAGCAGTGCGGGAAGTCCCGCGTGTCAGCCTGTGACCTCCCAGGGAGCGAGCGTCCCCAGCCAGCGCTTCTGAGACTTGGTGTGTCTGCATGCTTATGAGGATGCTGTGCCAGGGTAAACTGAAAGGCATTGTCATTAGCAAAGATCAGCTGCTGCTGCCTCAATTATCTCTTCACAACACCTTGCGCACCGGTTATTTCCCACCACCGCATCAGAGAAATGGATGGGAAGGTTCTTCAAAACAGTGGCTCCCGGGGGTTCCAATCATCAGAACGTGAAAAAAGAAATTGCAGACTGGAAAAAAAAAGCACACAAACTCTTCCCACACCTTCTGTACTGACAAGTGGGACTACCAAGCGAAAAATTGTAACAACATTCAAAACCTAGTCCATTTTGAAATAAAAACCATTGTGAAAATACGGTACAGGGTGATACTTGGTGGACTGGGGAATAAAAAAGGCTGACAAAGATGGATCTGATCCATCCTCTAGTCCCCAAACAGGTTCAACCTCTGTCAATCCTTGCAGATTCATTTCTAATATCCTTTAAAATATCCATTGATAGAGTCCTTAAAATTATATCCAACCTCTTTCTTCTCCCAGATTATATCACAGTGCCTACAGGTAAGCAATGAGCAAATATGTTGCAAACACACTAACACTCTAAAGATGTTCTCACTAGCCAAGTATTATTAGTGCCAGCAAAAACATGATGTCGCCCATCACTCATCAGAGCATGAAATCCCTTCCCCAAAGAGAGCATCGGAATTTTGCAGCAGATTCCTTTTCACATGAACAGGAGAAGAGCAAGAGAGTGTAGATCTCAATCTGTGTGGAACAGTGTGGGCAGTGATGTTAGGAGACATGATGATGGAAACTTTAACCACTTCTTGGGACCTTCTGAGAGCTGTCCCACTGCTTGGTGAGACAAAGCAGACTGCAAGATAAAGAGTACTCCAAGATGTAAGTTTTTTCAGCTGGGAGCACTGTGGACTGCCAGGCCCTGTATAAAGAGCTTTCTTCTTCTATCTAGTGCACGGATTTGTTAAGATGAAGAAGGAAAAGGAACAGATCAAGGATTTGAATATTTCCAATAATAATGAAAAATAGAACACTATAATCTTAGAAAGCTGAAGATGGGAACTGACATTTTATTGATAGGAGATAATTTTTTTAGAATACAATAAAATCAAAGTGCACTGGCTGATCCAGAGCAAAGCCAATGGTGTGCTGAAACTGTAGACTGATATTGGCAGCCTTAGTGAGAGGAGATCCTAGTATCCACACATTTTGCATAAGATTCTGCCAGAGGTGTGACTTGAAGTTACAGTGACAACTGGTGATACAAAAGAAGTTACAAGCAGCATAAATGGTATTTGTTTTCATGAAAAACATCCATAGCAGAGGCTCAAGGTAAAGTATTTCAGAATTTACACTTTTTTTTCTTAGAATTGTCATTTTCTAAACATATTTTTATCTAGCTGAGAAAATTCCTTGCAATGTGTATGCCACCAGGCCTACCCCTATGGTGAGCCTTGCTCCCTGAAAAATGCTTTCTGACCCTAGAAAATACTCAGAGGAGATAATAGCAACCCACAGGACACTGCCTGGTAGGACTGTCACACAGCCATGGTTGCTGCTGAGAGAAGTAAAATGCTTTGCAGCACCTCAATGTCTAAAGCATTTTCTAATGCAGATTTTTGAATATCCATATATCACAGAGGTTTACAAGAAATTAAATCAGGCAGGTGATAATTTGAAAAATAAACTTTATTCTAACCAAAACTGTTTAAGACTCCAACAACATTAATAATCTATAGGTTCAAGATGTTAAATGGAAATAATACTATACAGGTGACTTAAGAACTCTTAAGCTTTAGAAAGGAGGATCCAAAATGCATAATCACTCGCCTACCAAGGTGAGGACTCTCAGCCTGCAGGAGTTACTGGGGGCAGCGTCCCAGCCCACAGGGAGAGTCCCTAGCTGCAGACCTGCTCCTCGGCTCTTAACTTTAGCTGATATAAAATATCCACCAAAGTTCTGTGTTAAACATTGGCACGACCTCATATTTCTTTCCCTGCCATTAACAAATGTCACACATTTGTCAGTGGCACAAATTGCCACATCCACCTCACCACAATGGATGCCACTTTTGTTGCATGTATTGTAGAAAAAAAACAGCAGAAGGGCTCTTTACCCAAATCCACTGTGGAGCTTACGGTTAAGTGACAAAAACCAAAAATAACTTGGGGTGTGTTTCTACCAGTATTTTCTTAAAACAATTAATAACACCTTTGTGATTTTCTCTTGAAACCAAGGTCAGGCACAACTAATCCTGATGAAACTTAGCAGAATTAGAGTGCCCTTGATAAGGGATGTCTGTGGAGGGGGCTACAAGCCTGGTCCCAAGGGACAAAGGTGGTACTGTAAGTACCTGTAAGTGCCCCCCACTGTAAGAAGGTGGGGGGCACATTTTATGTGCACATTCAAACAATGGTTGTACATGTACCACAGTGATAAAACCTGAAACTCCTTTTACTTCAGCCGTCCTCATAAGGACACAAACCTGCTCTTCCCTGGGTACAGGCTTTGACATCCAAGCATGTCCAAGTCTTCCTGGTGGGATTTGCATGGTAGATTGGATGGGAAATAGTGAATGAAAACATGGCACTCACATCTCAAAAAAAACTTGTTATAAAGTAACTTTCTTTTCTCCTCTCAGTGACTGTCCATATGCACACATACACATGGGTAACTCTCTCCTTCCTCCCTGCATGTGAATATTCCTCTCAGATCCCCTTACACTATGGAGTAATTCACAGGTGAGGGAAAGGGAGGTTGTAGCAAGGTGGGGGTCAGTCTCTTCTCCCAGATAACAGGTGATAGGACAAGAGGAAATGGACTCAAGCTGCACCAGGGGTAGAAGGTTTAGACTGGATATTAGGAAAAATTTCTTCACCAAAAGGTTTGTCAAGCATTGGAACAGGCTGCCCAGGGATGTTGTTGAATTCCTGGAGGTATTCAGAAGACAGATTGACGTGGTTCTTAGGGACATGGTTTAGTGGTGGTTTTGGCAGTTTTAGGTTGATGGTTGGACTTGATGATCTTAAAGGTCCCTTCCAACCTAGATGATTCTATGATTCCATGATTTACACAGGATTTTCATAAACACACACTCTGACAAGAAGCATGTCTGGTGGGCACTAGCGGTAGAAGAACTGAGGAAGGCGGAGAACAATTTTCCATCCTTTCCTTCCCAGGGCTGTGCTCACACAGAGGTGAATGCAGTGGCACTCGGTTGCTCAGTTCTTTCTGGAATAGTCACCCCTTCTTTCTGTAACCCCATATTGCTTGCTTGCCAAGTTATCTGCTTGGCTTCCTGTAGGGGATTTCAATTGTTTCTACTCATCTGTATCAGAATCAGCTATTGCCTGGCAATGAGTGAATCACTCACATCTATTCCCACACTCAGATATAGGCAGTAAGGTGCTAAATCAAAATGGAGGGACTGCTGCCATCATGTTTCAAATGTGTCCTACTGACCAAAATAATAAGGAAAAAGAATGGTGAGAAACTATTTACAAAGCTAGTTTTCAGTGGAGAGTTTCTGATGACTTTTATTAATTATTGAATAATTTAATGCATTATTCAAGCTTTTCCTGCAGTTTATACTATCATCAAACACCCTTACAGACTTGGAATCAATTGACCACCTGTGCTCTGGCCTCTTGTGTAAATGGTGTGCTTGCACACAGGTGGAGAGGGAACCTCTCTGCACCAGGGCTGAGCTCTGATGGCTGCTGTTTCTCCTGCTGCCATGTATCTGAGAAGCTCTTCTTGGATTGTTTCCAGCCACTCTCCTGACCCCACACAGCAGCATGATGGTCTGTATTCAAGTCGAAGCTTGGAGCTGCAAAGTCTGGTTGGACGGCCCAGCCGCCTGAGATCTGCAGACTGACAGCTTTCTAAAATCTGGTTCCTAAATTTTCAGACTGGGAATCACATTGATTAGAAACAGAGGTAAGAACTGAGAGAGGGAGGGCCAAAAGAGGGAGCAATGTACTGTGAAATGGACCATCTTTCAAGAATATTTAATGAAACATTGTCAAACATACAGACCTACAGACACGGTTTGTTCATCAATTCAATTGTATTTTTGCTGGCCATAGAAACTCTTGGACTTGTAGTTTTGGGAAAGATTCTGGTCCTTGGGTTTCACTACAGAGACAATCAAAATTAGACTTCAGCTTTCTTTTAATTAGACCAGTCAGACCAAACAATTAGACCAAAATATGTGAAGGTTTCTAATTGCAAGGGGAGTTATAAAAAGAATCTATGCTGTTAATTTTTTCTTAGAAATAGTGATTCTCTGTCTCTGCCTTTCAGCTGGAACTACTTACATTCTTGCACGTTTACTCAGCCTCATCTTTGTTATCTGTTTCCACAAAGGCCTGGGCAACCATGGTTCTGATCTTATTTCATCCTTCATCTATAATAACCTCAAGGACAGTAGAGAAACGCATCCTTAATATTAGCATGGAACAAACAGTGAGGTATCTTTTTCGGCCTTACTAAGGTTTGATGAACATTTATCACCCAATCAGCCTTTTTCCAGTGGAGCAGCTACAGACCATAACACATTAGGCAATTGTAGCAGACTTCCATGGAAAATGGATGAGGAATTCTTCCTAGAAACGTGTAACCACCCCTGCCTTTTACAACAAATCTGCAAGGCAGACAAAGATGCTCTCTCAACTGGAGATTCTGTCCAGGAGTCAATGTGAAGGCAACTTTTTCATATTATCTTTTAGACATTCCAATAATGAGTATTTAATCTTCGGTAAAGACAGATGAAACCTAAGCAGTCATGAATATTGAGTGTAAAAGTGATATAGCGCTTAAGTGATTCCTGCAACCCACAGCTCACTCAGGATGTAGGGACTTCATCAGAATAGCCACAAGAGACTAAGAATGTAAGGAGGAGCAATGTGTTGTGTGGGCAATTAATAAAGCTGAAAAAAACAGATATACTTGGGGGCATACAAATTTTTCCTCACACCTGGGACTTTTCTGGCTACTTTTAATAACTAATCCCACACATTTTACCTTTACAGAAAATGAAGAACAGTGATCCTGCTGAGCAAATTCATTTGCTGAAAAGCACAAATTGTGAGAAACTAGTGAGTAAGCCAGAGGCCTGCTTATCACCAGATATAGTATTTCAGAGCTAGAAAACTGAAAAGGCCAAAACAAGCTTACGTGACACATAGCCATAGCTTTTCTGGCCATGAATACAAGTCCACGATGTCACAGAATCACAGAATCCCCTAACTCCAGGTGCTGGAGCACAGGCTAAAAATGCAGCTTTTTCACTCCTTAGCTAAACTCATGTGGATCTATTGATTTCAGTGAAGGTAATTCTGGTTTATACCAAGAGAAAGGAGACACCCTGCCTTTGTTTTCCAGATGCAGTGCAATAGCCCATACTTACCTGGGAGAAAATTTGAAGAGTACTTCATGAAATTCTGACACTTTTAAAACTTAAAACCCACTCCCAATATTTGATTAACTATTAATTTAATATATAGAGAAAAATAAAGAGTCAGTTGTTCTTAATAATTTATTCTAGATGTGCTCAAAGTTGGGGATCTTTTCCCACAAGCTAGAATTACCAAACAATTGAACAATCAAACTTTCGGAAAATCAAATCTGTTGTGTGTATGTGTAAATACTATTAAGGATCCTGGTGTTTTTCTGTATTCTTTAAAATAATTGGGAATCTCAAGAAGAACCTCCTCCCCTTCCTGAGAATTAATGGCAGTGTTTAGAGAACTGCGAATTCCTCCACTATTTTTTCTGCTGCCGTGACCTTTATTAATTTCTGATCTCCTAAAACATTCCCACTAAAGTGTGGATTCTTGGCTAGAGAATTTAAATCTAGAACCGATAAATTTGCTTTCCACATGCTGAAAGCAGTGCATTAGATATATGGAGCAATACAAACATCTTTAAAAGAATAACAACGAAAATATTTTCAGTGCAAGCTTCCAAAGTGAAACGGTAATGTACATTTACCAGCCTGTTAGTATTTTAGACTCAAACCCAAAAATTAGTGTGAGAGATGGTGTTTTCAGGCTGCACAAAGCTTTGAAATCTCACTACTGAAATCTTTTCTGTTTATGTTTTGGCCAGTGTTTCACCAGGTCAGACGCTGTTCTTGGGTTTATTGACTTGTATCCAGAAATGTCATTAGCAAAAAAAAGCTGAAGTGGATTCTCTCTAGGCCTGACTGACCACAAAGCTTGAGAAGTGGTCACCTTCGCTTCCTCTGCTGCTGGCTCCAGCTAACAGCCCATTCCCATGTACCAGGAGGCATAGGGACGAAATCAGATTGGTGAGTATCTATTGATTTCAATGACATTTTGACAAGTCAGTCTGGAAGAGAACCTTCTCCTGTGCCCTCTGAATACTTGAACACATGTTGTCAACTCAATCTATACTGAAAAAAAAAAAATATCCTCTTAGAGTCCATTATAACCATTATGGCTACTTAGATTAAAGGAGTGCAATAGTATTTGTTTGCACAGCTAATCAGTGTTGCAGTCCTTACTAATGTTTCCTAAGTAGTTGCTGTATTGGAGTGTTAATCATGGTTGTTTTGATTATCAGCAATTGTTAGAAAAAACAACAAAGCAAATACAATAAATACTCTCAAACTGATGATGAAAGGGAAAAGGAGTAATGGTCATCATTCCATCAAGTGTTAATATCCTTCTTAAATTTTTGAGAGACTGCTTGGATGATACTGTTTCTGGGGGGAGGGTGGTGTTCTGAAAATAAGAAAAAAAATGTTTTCAAAATGTTTAAGTTCTCATTTTTGAGCTGTGACACTTACTTAAAAAGCATTTTTCATCTCCAGAGCACAGAGCCAGAGTACGGACCTGCTGAATACATCGTGGAGAACAGGACCCTGTTACTGCCTCCACCACCAAACACACCACTGCCTTCAGCGGTGGTGGATTTGGCCATGCCATTTTGACGGGCGGAGAACCTGATGCAGGTGATTTAAAAAAACATGCCTAAGGAAGCAGAGGAAGTCATGGCTAGTAGTGGGACTACAACACAAGAAATCCTGTTTCTGGTTCAGGGATGGTAGCCACAGCCAATACCAACTCAACACTGCAGGAGGGTGACTGCTGCAGACAACTCATCATGTTCTTCCTTGCACCAGTCCTGGTGCTACAAAACATTGAATGTGTTATTAGGCAAAACATGTTTCAAACCTGTCATTGATTCAGGGTCTGCAGTCTTATAAGCACCAGATCATTTATCTTCCTTGTGAGTGGGAAAAACTCCTGGACTCTGTTTTCTCTCCATAGAAACTACAGAATAGAAGCCAATGCAATTAATGCACTGCTATCATGTGGACAAGAGCCGGGCACATGTTGAGCCCTTTTTTCAGCAATTCAGTCTAATGGGAAATATGTCTGTGTGTGGACAACATGACTGGGGCCGAAGACCGGATTTAATATGTCCACAGCCCAGTTATGTCCCCAAGAGAACTATCAATTACCAGTGTGAAACAGAAAAGATGCTGATTACCTGGGCCAAACTCTGCTCTTGTTTGTGTTGGAACAATATCCCTGATTGCACTTGCTCCCATGTGACTGTGGGTCAAGTTTGGCCCCGTGTCCTCAGTTCCCTGGGTTGTCCTAGAACCGCAGGAACAACACTTCGAGATGGCTACTTGGGCAATTACTAATAGCAGGAAAATCCACAGCTCTTCTGACATTAAGGCATTGTAAATACTGAAAGAAAAGAAATCTGTGTTGTATTTTTCTGGCTTACAACGCCTAAAGCCTTATCTCTCATTCTGTCAGGAACCAAGAACTATGTATACAGATGGTGCAATTTATTATGTTCTGTACTGTGACCAAGTGCTGAAATACCTTCAGGAAATCACCAGAAAGCCTGAAAAGCTTTGCTGTCTCTTGTGACTCCAGCTCACTAAAACTATAATTGAATGAGCACAATATTTTAAGCACTGCATGTTACACAGTAGACTTACAGAAAAGGAAACCATCTTTTTCAGCATCATTACAGAAAAAATATTTGCTGTAGAGTTACTGCCTGTATCCAAGGTCATAAAGTCTCTGTCTCTCTGTATTCTGCCCTTACAAACCTGCAAGATGAGGACAAATAAATGTCTAGGCTCAATGGGTCTACCTCAACTCGGGTGTAACTCCATTAAACTCTACTACACTGTTCTCATTTGTTAGATGTTCCTGGGTCTGATAGTCCTGACATTTAAACCAGTGTCAGCTGGAGCTGAAATAAATGTAGGTTGGTGTAATGGTGGTACAAAAAGAGAATTTTAGCCCTGTATTGGCTGCAAAGTTAATGTATTTCCATTCCTGCTTCACTGAGCAGATTTTTATGAAACTGTTTATTAAACTTGGCTCAGTGGGTGTCAAAAATACAAAGAAAAACTAAAATCAGTGTCCTCAAACTCATTCATCTCTGGGTATGAAATACAAACCCTTACCCCAATATTTTGTTCAAATCCATTTGCTTACTTCATTCAAAACACTGAAAACAGGACCATTGGCCCAACAGCAGATGTTTATGGGCATCTTGATACACACCAAGCCCAACTTGCAGCAACAACCATAATTCACAGAGCAACTGTTTTACTCATTAACTGCTTCACTGGAAGGGAAACCATCATCTTCAATTTTCTATTCTTCATCTTTGATTTTTTCTCCTCCTTCCTCTTTGTGGTGCCTTGATATTAGGGGATTCTTTACCCACTTCCCCAGAAGCACTGTTAAACATTTCCGCATGCTTTGTTATTACAAAGTAACACGAATGCCACGAAGCATCTTCCTCACGACATCCCAGAGACACCGGGCTGGGGACATAGACCCGATAACTCCCACCTGTCACAGGACAAGCCCTCGCATCGCTCTGGGGCGGGGGGAGGGAAACACCAACCAACCAGCCAACCAAAAAACAACCACTAACCACCAAACCACCTGGCTGCAATTTGGGATGAGGCTGCTCCAGGACACGGGGCTGCATCCCTCGCCCTCGCCCTCTCCCTTGGCTTGGCCCCGCTACCGGCCGCGGGGAGGGCGCGATAGGGCCCACCGGAGCAAACCGAGCCGCCCCGGGGGCCGGCCCCGCTTAGGGCCAGCCTGGCCGGGGCCGAGCGGAGGGAAGCCGCCGCCGGGAGGAGCCCGGGCGGGGAGGGAGAGCGGAGGGGAGCCGAGGAACTGCCTCCATGGGCTTGAAAAATCACTGCAGCAGCGGCGGCGGGCAAGGGGGGAGATGCAATCCCGGGGCTGCGCTGCCACGCCGCTCCCCCCGCCGCCCCCGGCAGCGATCGGTGTCCCCCCCCGCGCTACCCCCGCCCTCGGCTCCAAACTTTTTCCACAGCGCTCTCCCCCGCCTCGCCCTCCCCGGGGTGTGAGGGAGCACCGGGCTCAGCGGTGAGCCCCCGGAGCGGGCAGGCTGCCGGAGCATCCCGGGGAGGGGGGGGAGGAAGCAGCGGGGAGGGGGGGGAGGCGGGCAGGGCCGGGGGTGGAGGCATGTCTCCCCGCTGAGGGAGCCGCGACTCGCAAGGGCGCTGGGTTTTCCCGACCACCCTTTCCCCTCCCCACCCGCCCATCTCCCTGCCTCCCTCCTTCCATCCCTCCCTCCCTCTCTTCCCTCCCTCCCTCCCCTCCAGAATTAAAGTTGGGACAGTCGCGCTCCGGGGATGGGTGCGAGCCAACGCCTCTGCTGCCGGCTCGCTCTGCTCCCTCCCCAGGTCGCCTGGACCCCGCTCCCCCGCCCGCCCGCCCAGGAGGGATGCTGCTCCGGGAGCTGCTGGGGCTGCTCCGCTGCTGCTGGCCCTCCCTGCTGCTGCACTGTGCCCTCCACCCGCTCTGGGGCTCCGTCCAGGTAGGGCCGCCCGAGCCTGTCCGGAGCTGCGCCGCTCCCGCACGCCGGCATGCGGGGGGGCGGCAGGTAGTGGGGACAACACCCCCCTGCCCCCTCCCCACCCCGCGGGCGGGCAGTGCGGGGAGGCGGCCGGTGCAGGGAGGGGGTGTCGGGGCGGGGGTCGAGCTGGGAGAGCTGTTGCTCTCCCCAGAGCCGTGTCGTGTCCCGTGGCCCCCCCTTCCCCCCTCTCCATCCTTATCGACTGCTGCGGGACGGAGCGTGTGAGGGATGGGCGGCGGGGTGCCAGCCCCCCCGGCAGAGCCCAACTCGCTGTGGTCTCTCTAAGGAAGGTGCAGACTTTCTTCGGGGCGCCGGCAGCCCGAGGGGTTTTGAGCTCATCTTTGCCGTAGGGGGCAAGATGCGCTGAAGAAGCAATGAGCGGAGCGAAGCTCAGGCAGTCTAATTTTGGTCATGGTTTGCCGGGGGTTTTCGGTGTTGGTTGCGAATTGAAGATTCTCCGGTTAAAGGGCTGAATCAGCTTTTGCCGGCTCCGACGCTGTGATGTTGTGTGACCTTGGTTGTAATGTGGGGTGACCAGTGAGATGGACCAGGCAGTGAGGGAGAGCCCCCATCCAGTTCGGAGAATCAGGATGGCAGCGAAGCTCAACTCAAATGCGTCACTTTGGTATTTTAAAGTTTATTTATAATATATGTCTCCAGAGGAGTGATTGATGAGCCAGCCAAGTGCTATTCAAGAACAGAACGATTCCAGAGAAAACACAGTGGAGACTCCACGTCTTTTACTCCCTGTTCTAAACTTAGTGACTCCCAAGAGATTAAAGGGAGATGTTGTTTGTTTTAGCATCTTGTATCTTGCCGGGAAAGACAAAGAGGACTTGTGCTCCTTACAAATTAAAATGAACAGTAATACAACAAAAGCAACCTCCTTTAAACCAGTTCTCCTATCATAAAAATCTCTGCCAGCCTTCCCTTCCTGCTGTCCTGGTCAAGTATTCAGGTGGTTAAGTTTAAGTTAAAACTGTAACTGCATTTTTAAAGGAAGCACCATCGTGTAAAAAGAGATGCCTTCTGCAACTTCTCTCCTGCAATCAGCCAGTCAATCAAGCAGACAAAAAAAAAAAAAAACTTGCATAAACATCTTTCTGGCAAACTACTCAGATGATCTAAGCCAATCTTTCAGAAATAATTACATTTATAAGAACTGAAACAGGCTATGAGAAATTAAAAAGCCGAGGGACCCAGCTTTTCCTTGCAATCATTTAGAAGTTTTTTTTGTCCCATTCATCAACTGTACTTGTGCTATTGCCTGCTGTTCTGTGGAAGGGCAGTCAATAAATCTGCTTATACTCAAGTTTTTTTTCAAGTCTCCCCAAAAATGGGATATATCTAAGGCTCCCATTGGCAGTTACAAATGGGAATAGCAGGTGTGGAGCGCTCACCAGCATGTCAGTGCTCCTGTGATCAAAACTCTCATCTTTGAATCCTTTCTGTGACTCCTTTCCCCATGTTAAGCTATAATCATTGCTCTTATCTTCAAAGTCTTGCAAGCCATGGTCTCCTCGACTAATTCAGTAACGTCCCATCGTGTTACTCCCCTGCCCCTATTCTATCTATAGCAGCCATTGTGTTTTCTCATGTCTCTTCTCCCAGCCCCTCTTCACCCATTTGTCTGTGCAATGACTTATGTGGGGCATAGCCTTCCCTCCCACATCTTTGCATTCCCTCCTCAGGCCCTGCCTTGAGGCACTTAAGAGAATCAGTCAGATGCTAATCAGAGGAGAAGCATTTATCTTAAAAACAAAACAAAAAAAAACCAACAAAAAAAACCAAAACAAAACAAAAAAAAAAACAACAAAAAACCAAACAACCCAACAACAACAACAAAAAAAAACCAAAACAAACCAGCCAACCAAAGCCAACAAAACAACCAAAACAAAACTCACAATCTTTTCTTATTAGTGTCATAGCCAGCACTGTGACAAGAAGGAAAGGACGATTCTGTCTGAGGCTTTTGACATAATTAAAAAAAAGAGCAGTAAGCATCATGATAAATAGCAGGGTCACATTTTTTCTGGTTTCGTAAACATGGATCTGGATTAACTCTGATGTGAATTATGCAGAGCCATCCTGGGATTTTACGCAGCGGTGTTGAGATCTCATCTCTCTAGACTGCTTCCAAGAGACAAAGCTCTTGCCACATCAGCAGGCTTTTAGAAGTCTCTGTGCCTTTTCAGTCAACTGCACTTTTTTTTTCAAGATTTCCTCCTTTTACCTGATTCCAAAAGTCACAAGAGGGCCACCCTCTGGGGCCTGTATTAATCCTCTTTTCCCATCCCATTCTGTACAAGCATGTTCGTGGACTGCTGCAGCCCCACGGGACTCTACTGAAATACTAAACAGCTCTGACCACATGCAGATTTATTCTTCCACTCTGTGCAAAGCAGAACTAGGACCACTATTTCTGAAGGAAACCTTGGATTAAAAAGAAATATGTCACAGTCACGAATGTCAACAGACAGACTGCAAAAGGAAACGACCAGTTACCACTTTCTGTTTGCTTTTCCCTGCACATTTGTGCATCAGATTTTTATTTCTGCTAATATTTTAAAACATTGTTCCTTTTTGCAAAGCATGCTCATATCAAATGCACAAATCCATAAAGCCAACTCTATGCATTTACAGAGCAGTGCAAAAAATTCATCAAGCTTGAAGTCCAGGTGAAGTGTATGTCCAAACTGGCCAACTGCTGAGTGTGTTAAGAAAACCTCCTGCCAAACAAGCAGCCAAGTTTCAGACAGGCCAAGGAGACAGCGTTCACGGCACTTCCAGCACCTGTAACAACCAGTAACAACTAGTGTACAAGCCCTGAGTGGTCCATCTCCAGATAACCCTTGCCAAGGCAACTTTTGTGTTACAAGCTGCCTGGCAGCCTGGCACAGGTCTGGTTAGTCATTATCTGCAAAGTGTTTCCAAAACCTTTCTGGGGCCATGGTAGTGTCCAGCAGAACAAACAAGTGGTGAAGTTTGAGGCCAGAATCTAATTAGCAGACCTGGCCAGAGAAAGATTAGGCTCTTTCAACATGCCTTTTTTCTCCTGCCATCTCCTGTAAAGGCAGCTTACCTTGAATTGCAGACAGTAAGAAAGAAACATGGAGTAATTTATTTCATCATCTTCTGCCAGAGCAAGATTGTTCCCTAAAGCATATTTTCTAGTGATTTGTTCTGCTTACCTTTAGAAGACACAAGTAATAGCCTTCATTCCTTTCACAAGAAGACTAATAGACATCAACAGTGGGATATTTTTTTTCTTGAAAAGGAGCCAAATGTCTTTTCTTTTTTTCTTAATTCTGTCTTGCTACTGTTGGTTAATCTTGCAACAGTCCTTGACTATTTCCGTCCTCCTCGAGGCCCTCAACCTTGATTTTGGTCTTTCCTTTTCCTTCCGGATTTCAGCCAATTTACGGTATCTGTATTATTTTAAACTAACCCTCTAAGATGACCCCCTGGCAAGGTAATCTGTGTTCCTACAGCTATCTTCTAACAACCAGACATTTCCTGTGTGACAAGACAAGGGAAACAGGTGATAAAGCCCATGTTTTTAATTATCAATTCCTTCCCAATAATTTAAAAATGATTGTGGGGAATTTTGGTAAAGGTTCAGCCTGAGGTATTGAGATAATAAAAAAAATGTTTTGATTTGTTTGTTTTTTTTCAGAAAGAATATTTTAAAAGTACATGGGAGCATGGAGTGGATGGGCATAGATAGGGTTAATCTTGTCTGCAAAGTAATTGAGAAAATATCTACTGGTTTCTGAGGACGCTCTATTACCAGCCTAAGGTAGGAGAGCCTCCAGGGATTTAGAAGCAGTCAATAGTTCTAAAATAAGACAGAGCGAGCCTTTGGTTCTGGTTGGTATTAAGTTAGAGCAATAAGTCAGTGTAACTTCTCCATCCCAGCACCATCTTCAGACTTATATACACAAAGCTGCCTCTGGTCTGCAAATGAAGCTGGCTCCAAGTCTGCTCAATGTTATTCTCCTCTGTCTCTACCCTCTCCCATCGCAGCGGCTCCTGCGAGGCTGTAGCAGGGGACAGCAGCTGTGGCTAGGAGTTAGGAGTTGCTTCCTGACCAGCTGCTGGGGTCAGTGGTGAGGTGTCAGCACAGTAGGTGCTGTCACACCAGTACCACCGGGAGGTACCCCAGGTGTGCCACTGCCACCTCTCTTCCTGCAGGGCTCCTCTGGGGACAGTCCCTAACACCCCGACCTGGTACCTGAACAGCGTTGGAAGAGCTGAAGCAGCACGGAGAATATTCTGCTGCCTGTGATCACTTTAAAAATAAATAAGCCTGCTTAGCAGACAGATTTATTACCAGCCATGAGGGATTATGAAGCCGAGTCACTTTGATTCATTAGCACATTCAGAGAGTTTGTGTAAGTTCCTGGAAGCCGTCTGGGATGGTCTTTAACCATCCTCTTACTGTTACCTGATGGTGAAGGGGAAAGTTGGAAAGCACTTGTGCTGAATTTGTTTTTCCCTATGTTTGGTAATAGAATTTGACAAGCTGTTTAAAGTGAGCCTTCTGACTTGTGCTGTGCTAAGCCATCGTTAGAACTCAGCTACGTGTAGCCTCTTCTATTCTTTCCTCCCTCTCTATAATATTTAATCAACAAAGCCCTGCCTCTGTTTCCCTGAGGCCAGAATAATGCATCTTCCTGCGTTTAGAAACCTTCTATGCATGTGAGCACGTCCTTTCTGCTGTAATACTGTTTTAATTAGCCACGTCTCTCTTTTTGGCCAGAAATGCACGAAAGGACTGCGTGCAGCTTACCTGTGGCCAACGGGCAGCACAGCAGCCTTGGTGCCCAGCTGTGGGTGGTGGGAGAGGCTCGCTGGCTGGGCTGGGGACTGGTGAAGAGGGTTGAAAGGGGAGAGGAGACAGTCTGTATGCCTGCAGCTGGCAGGGGACGGGAGACAAAGCTGGGGCAGGAGAGAGAAAGGGGGAGATGACAACCCTGGGTGACCCCGAGGATACGCAAGGAGGCAGAAGAAGCCGGCCTAAAACAGGTCAGAAAGCATGACATGAGACATCCTCTTTGTAATGACCAACAGATCATGGAAAATAGCTAATTAAAGAAGATGATGTTAAGCAAAATCTATTAGGAAAATAACCCACCCAGGACCAAACTGCACAAGGCAGCAGCTGAATGCTAGCATAACTGTCCTTAGCTTCAGCACGACACAAGTCTGTCCCGCGTGGTCTCCTAAGTCTACATTCAAAGTCCTTGTTAGATGACATGCTTATTCCTCTTTCAGGCTTTTTCTCATTAAAATTGTATCCAGTATTTTCCATCTAAGTATCAGTCCATTCAAAAAGAGCTGGCTTAGATACCGCTGAAATTAATGCCTCTCAGAAGCTCCTGTGATGTTCAGCCAATTTGCTTTTCATTCAGGAGTCACTCCATTTCTTAACATTAGATTAGGAATTTTACTGAACGTTCTGTAAATCCCTAGTCATGTAAATATTACAGATGGCAAGAAAAATGTGCTGTTGATAAATGGTCCTTGTCCTGACCCCATCAAGCTATTGAATATAACTGTACAGCAACATTGGCTAAATCATTGTCCGTGGCCAAGCGATGCCTTCACTTGGGTTCTGCAGTGCCTCATCTTTAGCTTTATTATTAGCCAACACTGCCTGTTATGGAGGCTACAAGTCACAGTTTGTGGCATTTCCATTTTGTCCATGTCATTGCTGTGGTCCGCAGATGAGTAAAATATGGGCTCCTTCTCCCCTTGGTGGGAAGTGAAACTCTCCATGAAATGCTCTCTGAACATCAAAGCAAGTCTGGCAAAGCAGAGGAGAGATCTCCTCTGGACGATAGGACAAGGGGCAATGGCTTCAAGTTACACCAGGGAAAGTTCAGGTTAGATATTAGGAAACATTTCTTTA
>JAOTQQ010000041.1:6306942-6422600 GCA_026546715.1 Gallinago undulata | reverse complement strand
TTTTTGTGGTTGGACTCGATGATCTCTGAGGTCCCTTCCAACCACCACAATTCTGTGATTCTGTGTGATTCTGTGATTTCAGTTCTGCTATAAGGAAAATGTACATAATCCTGACCCTAACTGTCTTGTAAATTTTATTAGCTCTCTTTGGCTTGCAGCAATGGCCCTGTGAATAATGCATGCTGCTAGATGGCTTTTCTAAGGAAAGAAGGCTTACGCAATCATATTGTCTGCCACTACCACTTCTCCTTACCCCATAATAACTCAGAAACCAGCTGGCCAATTTGACAGAGGGAAAGAGGTCATGAAGATATTCTGTTAAGTGAAAAAAAAATAAAAAATGGGGACCATGTAAGGAAGAGGCCTTGGTGAGGGACATGAGCTCAGTACAGATCTGAGGTGCTGCTCCAGTACTGAAGTCCACGAAATATATTCATGGAAAATCAGTTTTCACTGTTTCCGCTCCTCATGTAATCACTTGTTTCTTCACAGATCACTCAGGGTGAGCCCCAGAAGTCATGCTCCAAGCCTGTAGCAGAAGAAGTCACAGAGAGCTGTCAGGAAATTTGCCAGTGCAGGCCACCTCCACCGTTACCACCACCTCCTCCACCTCCACCCCCGCCAAGGTTGCTAGTGGTGCCGAGTAAGTAGCCGCTGCTACGGTTGTGATGCTCTGAGGGAGGGCAAAGCGATGGGGATGCCTGGACAGACAGAAGGAGAAAGGATGTGGGAGAGGGCACAGCTAGCTCCTTTGTCAATTTCCACTTAGTAAATGGAGGAAAAAATGTTCTCAGTAGAGATGGAGATCTGTTTTCTGATCAATGAATAATGCTTGGCTTTTGGAGGAAAGCCAGAGAAATTCCCTCCTTTCATTGTATTATACATGATTCCCTAGCTTTAAATGGTTCCCTAATGCCCTAGCCCTGGAAATGCTTTCCTACACCGACGTGGTGAGTTACACAACCTCCTGTTTCACCAGGTATGGCACCTTGGAGCTCTGGGAGCTCCAAAACAAATTCATTTATAAGCAGGCAAAAATTCAAACACTCTGCCTAGACCATCCTGCAGGTCTGGCTGTCTTCAAGATGCTGGAGCTCTACTGGTTTACCATAGCATTGAGTCAAGTTCACTGGTTTTAAATTGCTTACAGCTGTAACAGAGGCATGTCGGGAGGCAATGGCAAAGTCAGCACTTCTCCCACTAATGCACATACAGGCTAAGACTCCTCTATTTCTCTTCATGCAAATCAGTGCTCCTAAGTCTTACTCAGCCCACCCGAGCTCCTCTTCATTTCCAGCCGTGCATCCCCATGTCCAGCACACCCTGCGCCTGCGGTTCCTGCTGGCTGGCTCTGCCAGCTTCCTTCCGCACCGCTATTCTTCTGATCCACAGATCACACACAGGTCCTTTCCAGAGAGGGATAGCTGTGCTGATGGTCCCTGGAGAGGCAGCCCCCTCCCTGCAATGGGATGGGCTGGGTGCAGGGACATGGCTGGACCCTGCGCAGACACTTTTAGGACCCAGGGATTTGGTATCCCAGCAAATATCCTTAACGCTTCTATATTTTCGCAAATTTGTCTCTCCCTTAAAGGCTGCCTTTTAATTCTTTTCCCTGCTTAGATAAACTCCCCTGAGAACAGTCTTGCAAAGTATATCTATTATCCTTCTCAGCGCTTCCCCCTAGGGAAAAGAAATCATTAGGTTGCATCATTTGACTGTTTGTCTTTATCAGCGCCATCCCCAGATGTGCAGAAGACACAACGAAGGCTTCTGCACAGCTTTTAGCCAGGCAGAGACTGGGCAGAATTTTTCAGTGTGTTTTCTGCCAGGAGTGTGCTTTGTATTTGTGCCACACTGCAGAAATTTAAGGCAAAGGCAGGAAAAAAACAGAGTGAAACACTTGGGAAAAGGAGGACAGAGACAGTTTGGAAAGGTTTTTAATAGCAGGAAAAATATCTTTCAATGGTCAGGAAAACATCACGGACAGTGATATTGAAAATACCCTTGATGTTTGTCTCACAGAAAATAAAGTTCTGTGCCACTCTGTTTTCTTGTACCTGGGGTACCCTGTTGCCCTGAGGGAGCTGCTCTTACCCACAGGAGAGGTGGCAGAGCAGTGTCAGCAACAGGGACCAGCCCTGCTGATCAGATGCCGGGAGGAGGGCACCGCTGCTGGGCTGCTTCCCGTCAGGCAGCTGGCCTGAGTGCCTGGATTTGTCTCCTGTGAAGTGGGATGGAAATCAGATCGGAAAAAAATAAGTCAGTCACAGGTTGCAAAAGAGGAAAGAGAAATCCACTGTGCCCGTGACTGGGATAGCCTGATGGGTGCTCAGGCTAGATTGCCAGATGCTAACCCAGCTCTAAAAATGAGCTGTATAAATCCAGATGACTAATATTTAAACAAGTTATTTCATTTCAAATGCAATAAAAAAATAGATTACACACTCCTTTCACTAGTAAGTCTTAGAGTAGCAATCACGTGCCTCATCTTGAAAGATGCTTTCATTATTATCAGCTGTCTAGGCACTGTGACTTAACCCATGTGTGCAGCAATCCCCATTCTTGTGAGAATGAGTAAGCCTCCTGGTTAAATATTGATGTTCTAGACACCGCTTTTAAACAGCAGTCAGAGGAGAGGGCAGTAAAGGGACAAGACCAGCTATTATTAAGTGGTTGATGCTAGACTGGCACTTTGTGCTTTTTAAGTGATAAAAGTTAAGTACTGGAAAGACCTCTGCAAAAAAGCAGCAACCCAGGAGCTGCAAGTTTTTACCTTTACAAGGTACAGCATCTGTGCCATGAGGTACTTTGTAAAGGCACTGGCATTGGTCTCAGAGCTTTGTGAGCCACAAAAGGCTGCAGCCTGTGAGGCACTTGTCCTTAAAAGCTCTTCTTGCAATCAAACTGGACATTGTTGGAGGTTTAGATTGTCTCTACATCCTTCTGAAACAGCGACTGTGGTTTGGGCCTGATGATTAAAGCCAATAGATACAAAATTCCTGTCCGTCCACTTACTAGAGACACCGACAGCTCAGTTATCTGCTAATAGAAGCCATGTAGTGTTCTTTGACGTGTCCTGTCTGGTCCCCAGCTGTTGCTGTCAAAAAGCAGGGCACCCTCTTTCTGTCCTCTCTATCAGTCCCACCTGAATGTTTTGCAAATGCTACCTGGGGGTGGGGAGGGCACTGGGTAACTGTTTGTGAGCAGCTGAAATACTCCCTGAAAGGCTTTTATTCTGCTTGAGGACAGCTGAGGACAATTACAGTACATTTAGTGTCTTTTTAGATATTTTAATATTGAGAGGTTCATCCAACAACAAATCTTAGCTCTGCTTCCTGCAGATAGATTTATACAAAATCTGTTAAATGTTGTGAATTCCAGGGTTCATGCATAATAATTGGTAAATGTTGTGTTTGTTCTGAGGGACAGTAAGCTTATTCCCTCCATGGAAAATGAGTAGAATCACACACAACTTAGCAGTCAGTCTAAATACATGAGTGATGGTAGAAACACCAACTTTCCAGGCTTTAGGAGACACCTCACTGTATTGTGTATTTACAACAAGAGTGTGTGAGGAGGCATATCATTCATTGAAAAATACAAATATGGGAAATTAAATGAGATCATGTGGCCCATATATTTCCAAATATGGGCCACAAAATTATGGTCTTGAGAGTTCAGAGAATGGTTCTGCCACCAGAACTCCAGCTCCCAGGGAAGAAAACGTAGACTGTTTTCATGCTCCTTCAGCCATGACCCCAGGCCTCCTTTTGCCTTTTTCTCCTTCACACAGACCACTGGCATTTCTGATGTCCTTTCCAATCCCTGATCTTGACTCCATTGCATCTGCTCTGCAGCTGTCATGGGACATTCCCTCATGGCAGCACATCCATGTGCCGCCTCCTCACTAAGCAGAGGACTCTTGGTCTGCCCCAGTGAATCCGTCTGCTTTACAGTACATAAATGAAGGCTAGGATCAGCCACACTGGTCCCTGTGGATGCTAGTTCTCTCAATATAGCTAGTTGAGCCTTGTCTCTTTCTGTAAAGTGGGACACATGAGGCATTTCGGTTTTGAGTTTCTTGAGCTTCATTCCAGATGCAGTTTGTTGGTGTCCCACAGAGATACTGCTGTCTTGTTCAGTACAGATGTGTACCTTACTGAGGATCTTCAAGGAGTGGGACTCCGGCCCATTTTAGAAGTAACTAGGATGGTGGGGACTGTCAAGAGACATGGTCACAGTTCTTCCAGACGGTCTGGCATATTGATGTTTCTGCAGTCTCTCCTTATGCAAGCAGCAGCCTGCTCTTTAACCTGTGCCTATAAAACAGCTTGTTGATGAAGTGAAGAGAAAGCTCATGAGGCTCTGAGGGGCCTAAGGCCAAGGAAGCTTAGTTGCTGACAACAAAGAAAGGAGGAATTTTCAGAGAAATGGGATGTGTTCCCTAGATGTGGCTGTAATGACCTGAAAGAGATAGAGATGCTCAGAACCTGGCCTTTAATTAACTTTTTCTGTTTTAACCTCATCTGATTTCCTCCCTGTCTCTGGATTTTGGCTGGGAGTAAGGCAAGGTGAATGGAGTACTTGTTTAGGTAGCATTTCTAACCCATCTTCACATACCCATGAGATTAAGATAGTTCAACTTATGTTGACCCTTCAAAATCTAAAATACTGCTGTTGTCAGCCCTTAAATACTCTGTGAGCACGTAGGTTTCTCCAGGGGCATTGCAAAGAAGAAAGGACTTTCTTTGGAAGTTGAAGCTAGGCTTTCAAAAGAGGGAAGGGTTAAAGCTTGAGATATACTGCAGCCAGTATCAGGTTTAACCTGTGTACGATTCGAGGAAAAAAATGTTTCAGAAGTGACTTCTTCAAAATCATACAAGGAAGAGAAAAGTTGTTCAGCCTTACTCCTGACTTGCTGGTTAACAGCATTTTTTGTCTCTGTTCTATCTCCCACGTTGGGTGAGGAGTCTGTGGTACTGCCATTCCCTGTCTGGATGATGGAATTGTCCAGTCAAATATTGCTCCAGTCAAAATTTACAGGAGGAAACTGAAATAAAAGCTTTTATCTGAGATCACTACAAGCTGTACTAGTACAGCAGAGTCTGAGTACGTGAACCAACTCTGACTCATCGGACGCTTGCAGGCAGGTACACAGTGAGGTCTTCACAGCTCCTGACCTCCGTGAAAGTTTGCTCTGAGCTGTCAGTTGAGATAAAGCACACTCAAGTCAGTGTAAAGCCAAAGTGAATGACATCACTGCAGAGGACTCTAATCTCCAGGCTGTAATTGTACGATTTTGTTTTTCAAGGTGAAATCTTTTCCTTTATCTTTGGAGATAGTGCATCTAATTAACTTATTATTTGGACAGGTGAAAATGCCAAAATAAAAATGACCAACTGCAGTAAGGGTGCAGCTTTTTGGCAACTATATGAGCACAAATGTACAGCTTGATTTTAGAAAGTGTGCAGGATCCCTTCAGTGCAAGTAGGAAAGCTAAGGACATTCAGATCTTTTAGACTGTCACAATGCGTGCAGGAATCTGAAATACAGAAACAGTCTGGAACTCTTTAAACTTTGAGTAGGTTTGCAGGTTTGGTTTCCAGACTGTCAACGACATAGCCTTTTACAGCAGGAACTTTTTATAGAAATAAAAAAACATATGGCTTTGGGACATAAAAGAATAAGAAATGGTTTTTCCTTAGGCTTTTCTGCAACCTAAATCTTGGTGGTAGGATAGACAGGCTAACCCAGCGTGGATCCAGAGAGTAAGTTTGAGCCTCATGGTGAGCTCTATCTCCACATGGCCATTCAAGCAGGAGGGCTGGTCCCAATGCCCACCTCATCACTTGTACTACATGGGTAAAGACAGTGATGTGCTTGCCTACACATGATGTGCCTACACAATGCCAAAAGGACTTTTGTCCTTGGCAGAAGTCTGTGATTGTCCCCCAGGACCTGAAGGGAGGTTGTGATTGCAAACTGAATTAAAACCCTCCTGGAGGCCACCACGGGTTTTAAAATGTGAGGTGCCAAAGAATTTGCTGCAGGCAGTCTGGTGTAGCTGCTGCAGTTGAGCTCTCAGAGAACTCTGAACTTAAGTTTCCCTTTGGGTAGGCCTTTTGTCTTGTGAGTGCTTTGCGCCTTTCCAAACAGCCACTGCAAATGCAGTTCTGACCATAAGGGCTCAGATGGCAGGACCTTTACCTACCAGTCTTCTGCCAGAAGGACTGGTTCTGGGTAGTTTTGAGACATCTGGGGACACTTGATTAGCTTTTACCAGGTGCTGGTGCCCAAAGGAATAACAGGGTGAAGTCCATATTTCATAGGACATAGCAACTACCAAAACCGAACAGTAATGGAAGAGAACTACAGTAGCACCAAAATGGCAGGAGTCACATCATCTCCTACGCCAAGACATTTATGTTAATGACAGCTACTGTGAGAGAATATTGTTTTACCACAAATCTGGGCTAGACAGTGATATTTTTTTAAATCCAAGCAGAATGCTGAAACGGGGAAGCCCTTTCAGTTTTGGTAACACAGCTGTCATACTGTGAACTACAGTCTTCTGTAAGAGCATTGTTTATCATTTACAAAGCAAAACCAAAATTCAGTTCTTGTCTTCTCCCACATAGACTTTCATTTTTCTTGGGGATTGTAAGAACTGGCAGTAGGATTTTGAGGCTTTCAAATCTAAATTGAAATCCAGCTCTGCAGCCAGGAGTCATGGATGATGGCACATGCAGAGTCTAGTCCAGGTCCCCATCATGTTGTTTTCACATCACAGACAGTACCTTTTCTGTTAACCCAGTGAACCAAATCATTAAGCATCTAGAATGAGATTTAGGCAGAATTCACCCACCTAAATCAGAAATGCAATGATTAGATTTCCTGCCTCAAACTGCAGGCACCTCTGATTTTATCACTAAAGACACAAAGACTTCAAAATTGTGATATTCTTTGCATTTAGCACAGTTATTTCAGGTGTAGAAATAAAAGTTACAAGTCCTCACCTCCCAGTCAAAATGAGAAAATAATTTAGGGTGAGGAGATTTCTTAAGCAGAAATCAAATATGAAGTTTGAAATAGTTTGGACATCTGGGATGTTATATTAAGTCTAAAGAGCTGGATTAGTGACTGGAAAGCAGGTAATGACTGGAAATGTTCATGCTGATACTTTCATGATAGGATGTTGCTGTCATTCGTGCACCTAACATCTCATAGCGGGCTGTTGTGAACTCCCTGTCTGTCTTTGTAAAACACTGGTAAGATCAGACTGTCAGTCATAACTTCCATTGCTTTCCCAATTCAGAGTTTTTCACCACAATAAATTCTGAAATGTTTTGTCAAGTCAATTTTTTATTTAGGCAAGTGATGAATCTTCCCCTGCTTTGGGACCTTGCAGATTCGTTTTGAATTTTTCATGCAGTAATAAATCTATATTATGGAAAAATCCACTCTCTTGAAAATGCACTCATTCATACATTTTGAAGTATTTAAAAGTAAGAGCCTCAGGCCGGATTTTGCACTGCAGGAATCAGTGGGAGTTCTATTATCTATAGGTTAAAAGCATTGTCTAATTTTGAAAAAAGAAGCATCCAGTATTAAACTGATTCTGCAGTAGAAAAATCCTTTCTACTCTGAGATGCACACTACCAACAACTTGATTATTTTTTTTTTTTTCTTAAGCAAAAGGAGTTGGCTAAGATGAAGATATTAATTCCATGTGTGGATGGCAGTCCATTTGTACATGCCTACCATTTCACTGATTAAGAAGATAACAAATCTTCAGTGAAGTTACTGATGAGTCAGAGGCTGCTGATTTACAAGTGATTGTAGGATCCCCTGCCCCTGGCAGAAGGAGCTGTGCCTCATCTCCACAAGTCAGAAGTAAACTCTTAATTGGCACAAGCTGTTCTAGCAGGGAGAGCTAAGCAGCTGACCTGGGAAAAGCAGAAACATGTGTTCTTGTAATGGTTTGGGGCATCATCTTTGTTGTAAACATAACATAAAGGTGTTGTAATGCCTGTGTGACTGAAATTTACAGGTAATTTTTAAGTTGATGTAGCAGATCAAGGAAGCAGCAGTGCATATATTTGGCATGTTAACCCAACGTGAGTACATGGTGTGTGTTAATATAGCGCAAACGTAGGTTAACGACTGATGCCACTGCCAAAAACTGCCATTAATAATTATGCAAGTTAATTTAACGCTTCCACTAGTAAATCATATCACATTATAACCACATATTTATATATGAGAGCAAATTGTGAATTTCTCGTTGTTATTAGAATGAATCATTTTATAATTTTGAGGTGTCTTTTAAATGGAGCTGATATTTCATGAGTTCATTGGTTAGGAATATCTTACACAAAAAACCTGTTCCTGGACAAATGCCGCTATTAAACTAGACGTTTACCAGGAACACTGCTGCTATTAAACTGGACTTTTACCAATGGAGCAGATTCTATTGAATTATCCCTGGACATCTTCCTTTCCTTTGGAAGCAGTGCGTAATCTTATTTCGTAGCCACTATCAAAGGAATTATTTTTTTTTTAACAACCTGGTTTAGCAGGAGTTGTCCCTGCCCAGGGCAAGGGAGTTGGAACTAGATGGTATTTAAGGTCCTTTCCAACTCTAACCATTCCATGATTCTATGAAATGATTATCAGTGGAGCAAAGTGGGGGTTTGGTTTAACCCTTGGTTTGATTTTTGCAAGCTGCAGGTGCTCTGCTTCCGCTTTGTGGGGCATCATTCCACAGCAACGCCTGCCTACTGCAGGGAGTGATGGTGAGCAACATCTCTGCCAAACCTCGCCTACCTGTGCGGGTGCAGACTTCTACGTAAAGGCTAAGGAAAGTGCAGATAGCAACCAGTAACCAATTTGCTAGCTCTTGTTTCTGTAAGGTAGCCTGTGCCTTGTCTTTTTGCTTGCAGAGAGTTACAAATGTGCTCTGAGTGGTGACTGAGGTCTTCATGTTGGGCCTTTGCCATGGTGAAATGACTTGATGATGTATTCTTTATTTTATGGACACTGCATGAAAATTTATCAGTTGATAAATGTAATTTTATTTTTATTAGAATTAGATTTACCCCTGGCTTGGAAGGCGTTTCACACTTCAATTCCATTTTACTCTGGGTGGGTCATCAATTTTATTTTCCTTAAGTTGAACCTGAATATAATTTTGAAAAGGAACCATGGTGCACCTGGTATGAGAATTATTAATTGGTCTCCTCAGGGACATTGTTAAGTGACAGCTCTAGCCCTTACTTCCAATAATAACTGAGCTATACAAGGAATAAACTATGTAATTTCAAACAGGAGGAGTGTGTTTATATAGATGTCGTGCACTAACACAATTATCTGCTACATATTCAGCCGGCTGTTCCCTAAAACTCAGACATATGACTTGCAATATGGCTTTCTTTGTAAAGTGAGCTCTTTAAAGCCATCTGTACTCTACCAATCTAAAGTATATGTCTACTGTAGTCATATAGTGTCTGAATGCCCAACAGGCAAACCATTAATTTTTCAGAGATGGACACAAACCAATGCCTTAACACTGCTACTAACACATTAGGAAAATATACCAAATATTTCCAAGCCTTTCACAATCTGTGTTAAGAAATTCAGTTTGCAGTTGATTGAAGCTGGTTTTGTATCTGCCTTATCTGAAGGCGCTAATTTTGAGAAAGTTTTAGCTCCAAGCTGTGAGGCTTGTTCAGTCTTTGCCATTATCTGGACATTCCTGAGCTCTTTAAAAAGCTGCTAAGGATCTAGGAGATAATATCTTAATCATGCCAGTAGCACTGAATTTTACTCACATTTCATGGCCTGTCACTTTGATGGCACCACTCATGCAGATACTGTTCAGCCTGGAGAAGTTGTGCAGATCTGGACCTTAATTCAATCTATATATAGAACATAATACCAAGAAAATCTGTCATCTTTCTGCGGGATTGAATCTGCCAGCCTTGTGGTATCTTATTATTCATTTGCTGGTGAAAGACTGGTCATCAATATAGGAACTTGGACTTCCGAAATCCTATTTCGGCTCTTTGAAAATTTCAGCCTGTATCATCCCTCCTTTGAAGGCCCATTCACTGCAAGAGGTGGAAGATGGATAAGCTTTCAGAAGACTTGATGGTGACGTACTGCGAGTCCTGCAAAGGAGAAGTCTTGCCCACCCTGCAGAGAATGGTGAAAAGAGAGTTGAGGGTGCCGCTTCTCCCTCTGACGTGGGAGTTCCCAAGGGAGCCAACAACCCTACTGGCCACTGAGAGTTATCAGATCTGAAACAGAGATATTTTTTCACCTCTGTAAATTGGATTTGAGACTAGTAGCTGCCAAGAACTGAAGATTATTATTATTTTTAGACTCAAAAGTGAACAGTAATTGCTTCAGAATTGATCAGCTATGTCCTGTCCTACCACTCACTGGGGAGGAGGTTGCAGCACCCACCACACAGCAAGGAGGATAAGGCATTCACCATGCTGGGAGAAGAGGCAGAGCTTATGGCCACCCCGTCCCGCATAGTAATGAAAGAAAGGAGGCAGCCTGAGGGGCATGACAAGAACCCGTGGCACAAAACAGCGCTATATTATGTCTGATTTCTCCTCTGTCAGTGATGATACAGCTTCAACGAGACCCTGACAAACGAGCATCTATCAGCAGATGTGGGAATTAACAGGATAGCCTGGAAGAACTATCACTATATGTACTCACAGTGTCCATAAGGGTGTCACCAACACAGCACCTTTAGCTGTACCTGCCTTCACAGCCCCTGTTGGGGCATGGATTTCACCCAAGGGAAGCTGATGCTCAGTAAAACCCAGGGCAAGCTTTTTAAGGGCTTTTATTACCTAAAAGTGCAAACAGGTGCTGAATGAGCTCTCCAAACCACTTAATTCCCAGCAGGTGTCCTAAGCCACAGCCTACTCCACCTATTTCGGAGAGGATGCTTTCTGTCTGCTGTTTACTAAGTGGTTCGTCGCTGCTGATCTGAGGTGAGTGGTGGTCAGCAGGTCATGAGGGACGACACAGGGAGGATGAGGCCAATTTTCTACTCACATCTTTGCACCTTGGCATTCACTTCATGAAATGCCCCTGCAGCTGCATGTCTGTCCCTGAAATACATGGTAGCTGGTGATGAGCTCATCTTCTTCCCTAAACCAGCTTCTGAAACAGCCTGAAAACAAGCCAGCTTGACTAGGGGAGAAAACTGTCCAGAAAACTCATTTCTCTTCATACCTATCTTACCTCAGTGCATCTGGGAGGTGATATTGGCTGTGTGATGGAAGAGGAAAGCTCTCTGAAAAATACATCTCTTGTCCCCCGGGGGTTCTAGTTTGCAAGTGATCCTTTATTTCTTTCACTGGCCCCTACTTTTGTCTGATGTTGATTGCCTCAGGGCCCAGTGCTGTAAGCTTGCATACAAAGGTGGCCTTGTTCCCAAGAATCATAGAATTATAGAATGGTTTACGTTTTTATGTTGGACAGGACCTTAAAGATCATCGAGTTCCAACCTTCCACTAGACCAGGTTGCTCAGGGCCCCATCCAGCCTGGTCTTGAATGCTTCCAGGGATGGGACATCCACAACTTCCCTGGGCAACCTGTTGAAGAAGCTTGAAAAAGTCTCCACATACTTGATTCATTGCAGTAAACCTCCTCCTGACCATGTAGGCATTGCTCACAGCTGTACTGAGCCCTGTGGGTCTCAGCGGGCAGTAGCCCACCACAGCAAAACACCGAAACAGAAACTTCTGATTTCTTTCAACCTTCTTATGAGACACAGTGAGGAAGGCAGAGCCTCACACAGCTTGGCAGCCGACCAGCTCCTCGCAGAAGTGGCCACGAGACAGGCATACCTGGGGCACGCTGGCAGGGGGTGGGCTGCAGCACTCTCTTGATCTGCAGGGCTGATTACAGCCTATTACAGGTGTTAAGTTCATCCTTAAAACAGGGGAGTTTGCTCAACTCAGTGTATTGTACTTGGTTTTAGGAAGTAAAACCTAGGAAATCTGTGCCAGCCAAAGTAGAACGGAGGAGTGACATATATACATAGCTATATGTATGTATGTATGAATGTGTGAGTGGGGGCTTGCAGAGTACTGATGGAAATACGCTTTCAGGTATCAGAGCGCCGCAACGGCAAAGGCAGATGTAGCATGAAGGTTCAGTGTTTTCAGGCCGTTTTTTCTCCAGGATGCGCTTCTCACTGCCATAACGTGACGAGGTCCCGCAGGTGGCTGGGGACAAGCAGCTGCCCCTCAGCCCCCGATGTTTTTCCCCGCTGCAGAATAGCCAAGCCAGTGCCCACCACGTGCATCGCTCGCCGCCGGCGAGAGCTGGAGTGTGTGTTTGTGCAAGGAAGAGGATGGTACCGTGCCGGCGCGTCGCGGGGCCTCTCTGTGGTGCCTCTGTTCTAAAGAACTGAGAATTACTGTCCCCAGGTCAGTGCCATTCTGCCACAGACCACGGCCTCACTCCTGTGTTTGCTTGAATAGGTAGTTGTCGGGAAGGTCAGGGAAACACAGCTAGTTCTTGTAGAAATATAAAAAGTACTTCTAAATGTACCGATTTACCCTTGGGAATCAGGAAAGGAGTAACAGCAGCACTGACGTGCAGCCTTGTGTTGCACTTTTTATCCCTACATCTTGCAATGGTTTGGAAAGCTGGGATTACTGTCCCTGTCCTGCAGCAGAAGAAACAGAGGCTGGGGGTGAAGATCTTTCCAGAAATCACCTAACAAGCAAGGGGGAGAAACAGAGGCTGTAACCCCTATCCTGAGAGGAATCTCTGTCTTCTACCCATGCTGATGCTGTGCCTAAGGAAAGAGAGCTTAAAGCCTGTATCAGAAGAGTAAAGTTAAGGCTGTGTATCTACATACTCAAGTTAAAGCATCCTGGCTTTCTGAGTGCTCAGAACCTCTGGAAATCAGGTCACCTTCTAAAATAAATTCCAGGGTACTAATTTAAAGGCAAATTTTCAGGCACTTGTGACCTGTTTCTTAGAGGCACCAGATATCATCCACCAGATTAGTGGGTGTTTCAGAAAGCAGGCCATCGAGTACGGCAGAGTTCGCCCAGGCGATGTCTCTCAGGGGGAGGCAGCGCTTGGGAGTATCTGGGGGTGTCACTGGGACCATCTCGGTGCTGCCCAGCTTGGCACTGATCTTGGTTCCAGAGAGCAGAGAAATGTGAGGTTGCCCATGATGGTCTCCAGGACGAGAGGAGGAGGCTGCCTTGCGAGGCACAGGCTTCAGCTCTCATTTGCTTGGGACAGAAGCCGATCGGCTGTGATTTAATCAGGGTAGAAACAATTTGGTCCTTTTTGCTGAGGGAGAATCAGATGGCGAGGGAGAAACGGCGGCGTCTCGGGGGGAGACTGCTGGTTAGAAAAACATGTGACAAAGTCAGATCTGAGGGCAGCAGCTGACGTGAGCGTCCATTGTAAAGATAAATGCCAGAGCCGAGTGTTAACACAGAAACTAGCTATGATGTAATCTCCTTAAAAGCCTTTTTTCCACAAGGCCTTTAAATGCTGCCACTTCCCCCGATCATGCCTTAAAGAACAGACTCCCCCTCTGTGCTCACTAACCCCACTCTCCTCCAAAAGACCTTGGCAGCTGAAACCATGTTTTGCTCCTATTTGTGGGGTTGTACCTCAGTTCTAGTGGGTCCCATCAGATTCACCAACAACCTAATGGGATTAAGGCTGGCAGATCTGGCCCTCAGCCTGTCGATCATGTGGAGTGCAGAATTTCCCTCCCTACTCTTTTTGATAGTCCCTTGATTGCTCTGTGGTATACATCCTCACTCTTCCATAAACACGCAGGACTCTGAACTTAAATACTAGTTACCCTCTGCAGCCATGCAAAACCGGTACAAGTTACCCCACAAGCTTCCCATCAGCCCTTCCTGGGCACCTTGAGGGATCCCACCTTGTTTCTGTCCATAGGTCTTGGCCACGCAGAGCTCCCGGGCACGGCGTCAGTGTGCCGGCTCAGGGCAGAGACCTGGCGCCTGCCCGGGAGGTCAACAAGGGCTTTTGCTGCTTCCACCCCTGTAATGCAGTCATGGCCAAGTCCAGTGTTTGCATCTACTCCCAAGGAGGAGGCAACACGATCCAGAGGGTAGGACTGGCCGGGAGTCAAAAGACATTTTGTTTCCTGGCTTTTTCACTGAGCTGCGGTGACTTTGTGGAAGCCACTTCCTCAAAATGTGCTTCGCTTGTGCCTGGGCGACCGATACTTTCATCTGCTATTATTTTTATTTTGGTCCTAATGATATGTTCATTTTCTAAAGGACTCTCAAATCTGCCAGGGAAATGAAGTTGCATGAGACCTACCAAGACAGGACTTCAACAAGGGGCGTTGGTGAAATCCACTGCAAAACCTAAACCCAAACATATGCAGGTTCAACAACCTCTAAAGCTTAGATCTTAACACTTAAAACGCACCCTCCCAGCTCCTCGCTTTTTCCCTGGCTGTGTCCAGCCTCAGGTTTTTTTGCCAGTGGTTCCAGTCCTGTTTCTTGCAATGAGCCATGCACCCCTCTACCACCCATGACCTTCAGAAAAATCCTGCAGAGCTGCCCCTTTCCTCCACCTCCTGCAAACTCCAGTCTCCAAAACCAAGCACAAAACCGAGCATGTTTCTTGTTTCAGAAGGGGAGTATTTTTAGAAAGGGGGAGAAAACTAAGGAGATGAGGGAACCGGGAGTGTAGAATAACAGCGTCTACAGTGTAAAAGCTGCAGGGGAGGGAATTTCTCCAGCATCATCCCACACATGTTTTTATTATAGCAGAAGTTCCCGCTGCGTAGTGATTGCAGTATCCCCCTTAAAAGTGTAGTAGGAACATATGCACAGAGCAGCTGCATGATATAAACTTGTCTGCAACATAATGTGATAAACAGAAGTATCATCTGCTACAGGAATAGCTGATTTCCACCAGTGTTATTTAACCTAGCTACTCCAGGGAGGCAGTAAATCAGGACAGGCTTTCCGCTGAGCACACCACTATTGCCTGGTAGTAGTGGTCTACCCAACTAGCTCGTGGCACTCTGGAAATGGTCCTAAGTTTACAAGCAACAGGAAGGGCACAGATCTATAAGGAAGAAAAAAAAACTGAAAGAAAACCAATATAGGTTTCTTTCTGGATCAAAATTTGCTCCGAAATCATGTGAGTCTTATTTTCTTTAAGCTAGTCTTTTCCATATAATATACACTTAGAGCCATGCTCCAGAGGGTGGTGTGATAAGATGTTGCTGGTCTAAAGCAGTTTGGTCTTTCCTTGCTGGGCAGCATCTTCCTCCTGTGCCTGTTTCTCTGTGGCTGAATCTCAGGGAATAGGTCCAGCAGAGCAGCTTTCTGGGTCGCTGCTCTTTGGGGACTGTGATAATCCAAATACTTTCCATTGTGTTCAGATTTACTGGAAATGAACTCGCCCCAAGTGGACTTCATCTGTTATTGAAGCTGTCATCCATTCCTGCTTTACATTCCTGCTGCGTTGGCCCAGTCCCTTGAGTTAACGATGGCTGTTAATAGATCTGGCTTTCTGGGCTGCCCGTCCTGTGCCCTGTTTTTCAATTTGGGTGAGAAGGGACGTTTAAAGCTCATCTAGTCCAACCCCCCTGCCATTGGTGGAGACATCTCCCTAGATAAGGTTGCTCAAAGCCCCATCCAGTCTAGCCTTGAACACTTCCAAGTATAGGTCATCGACAGCTTCTCTGGGCATGTATGTGCAAGCATACAGCAGTGCATGTGACACCATATTGATCCTCCAAGGTGGTCTGCTCCCACTATCTCCTCTACGTCATTTCATATCTGAGGGATGAGACTGTAGCTGCCATTGGGGTATCAGGAGGAGGGCAGTCTGTGCCCAAAGCCCTCTGGCCAGCAGTTAGACGGGTTTGGTTATGACCATGGTTTACCATGGGGCAAAGAAGTTGCCCCATTGCAGCTTTGGTCAAATTCCGTTTATCTTTCTTCAATGTTTAATGGTGGATACATGCTTCTGGCAACAGCTCTTGGTAGTGTCATGTGGTTGAGGCTGGAGCTGCTGGGACTCCTCCGGTCTTGGATCCACCATAGCTGACATTTGGGAGTTCTGCTACGTTCCCCACAGTCTTTGCTCAGTATTTGCTGTGCGGTCTGGAGGCAGAGAAGAGGAGGACCATGGTCTCTTGCAGCCTGTCTCTGAGGCCATGGTGCATCAGTCAGGGAGGGAGACTCACCCAGCCCCTGGGCTCCTTTAGATACCAGCATTGCTTTTGGTGTTTGATGCGATGTGCTCCCACATCTCTCCTTTAGCAGTTCAAGCGTGGCCGGGTGTGTTGTCTGCAGGCAATGACTGTGAAGGGAGGCTGATGAGGTGATTTTTGGACCTGCTAGGGAGACAGTGAAGTGCATCCATTCATATCTTATAGCTCCTATATCTTCAAAATGAATCATTTGAAACACATTTCAGAGGTGCCCCAAATGTGTTTGCTTTTACATGTTCAGCTGATGTAAGGAATTTCAAGTGTGCAGGGAAGAGGGAGAAGAAAAAAAGGAGTTGGCAGACTTTCTCACGTATTGTGTCACCACCCAGAATGCAAACACATTTAACATTATTGGCAGCGGTTTCATTTATATGGATACATATGTATACCCATTTTTATACACACTTGAATATATTTATGTCATATATAGTCTTTCTACGTGTATATGTGTGTTTATACATATACATATATATGTATGTGATGCATACCAACCACCCCGCATCTCCTGGTCAGCCTCCTCTCCCCCATCCTCACAGGAGACTTTTCCCTCGAATCTAAGAATGTCAATGGATATGGTTTGAAGGAAACACATCCTTTGCCTATTCCTGAAATGCCTTTTAGAATAACAGCTGAAGATCTATATTTGTATCAAGGTCTAGCAGTACCACAAACTTCATTAGAAGGCTCTTTTGAAAGATTTGTTTTTCCCTTGCCAGCTGCTTCTAGCTGTTAGCAGCATGTTCCTACCATGCGGGTTACCCAAACACATCTGTAGCCATTCCTACGTGACAAAATACAGCAAACAAAGAGGGGACACTTGAGTTGACACTGACTCACCAATATCTCCATGTTGCGCTAAGTAACAAAACTTGCAGCTGGAGAGCCCACAGCCTCCAAGGCTCTGGGGGCTGAGTTCCTGTCCTTCAGAAAAATTCAGAGCAGCACTTAAGAGTATCACCATGCAGATGCTGCGAGAAAGTCCTCAGCTGACATCAGTCTTACAGCTGGGTGGACTTCTAGTTTCATAGAGTCACAGAATAGTTGGGAGACCTTTAAAGGTCATCTGGTCCAAGTCCTCCTGCAATGAGCAGGAACAGCTTCTAGTTTACATTACTTGAGATCTTGGCCCTTTTTATTATCTGCCCAAGGCTTCATTCTGACGTACAATTAAGTTAACCAGCATTAAGTTAATTGGCACTTACTCTGCGGTAAGTTTACACTGCTGTGGGGGTGAAGGGCCTCATGTGAAAGTAGAAGAGAGACATCAGGCTCAGCACTGAAATCAGCTTTCTAAAAAAAGATGTGGGCATGTGATGAAGGGTCTCCTTGTTCCTTATCTTTTACACAACACAATGCTTATAGAGTTAGTGTCCAAGCCTTGGTGTCTGTGTGTAACTGTTCCTCTGTAGGGCTTCTCCTCCCAGAACCCAAGTTATTTCACATTAATCAGGGGATCATTGAACTCCTCTGTTCCATACATGAAACACCTTGGTGTGAAGGGGCCCAAGCTGAAACAGATTCAAAATCCCTCTCCATATTTCACCGGGCATGGAGTGTCCTGGGAGTCTTTTCACGTACCCTAACGTCTGAAATCACATCCATACCTCTCCACATTTTCTGTGCTTGTTCCTGAATCCCAGTGGGATAATGGCTGTAGGAACTAATGGCTTCTGTCTATCTTGCAAATGGAGATGCCAACATGCAAATTATATAAATATACCGAAATAATAAGGCAAATAAGCGTGAAGATGAGACTAGTACCCCAAATCCTGCCTTAGCCAGCAGATCAACAGGTCTCTAAAATATGTGACATACATAGAGGTTGTTAGAAACACATCGCCTGTATCTCCAGTTCCTTTTAAGTTTCAACCAAGGCTGATAAAACACTTGAGGTCCTTGGAATAGGAGCCTGCCTTCGGACTAAAATCCAGTCTTGCTTCCTTGCGTGCTAATTAAAAGTGCATGGCTGATTCAGGCAGCCCTGCAATAGCAAGAGTGCTGCAGGCATAGATATGGCAGGGTTTAGCCTGTTGTGAGTATACAATATTAAAAACGGGCAGATGTCTCATAAAGATGATTACACCAGCACTCTTGACCTTTCTGCAAGAACAGGAATAAAAGCGGGAGGAAAAACAATAATCAGTTTTGATTTATCTTGAAAGCGCTCTTCCTTTTTTAGGCATGAAGTCACTGTTGCTGCAGAGAGGTGAGGGGGGTCACTGTCACCCTTCCACGTCACATCAGCGCACACTCTTGGGACCGAGCCTACGAGGGGATTGTCACACTCAGACCTCAGCCAGAGACACCTCCCCTGGGATTGCACATGGGAGCAGGGGTCACTGCCTCCCTTAGCTATTTTCTGGCTCAGCCCTGTGTTTTGATTTGGTTTGTTTTGCTTTGTTCTATTTTGTTCTGGTTTGCCTTGCTTTTCTTTGCCTTGCTGGGCTGGCTGGTGGGTGAGAGCCAGTGGCAGGGGATGCTGAGGGGGGCACAGCTCAGCCCAGCCCAGGCGGAGCGCTGACTCTCTCCTGGCAGGCTGGATGGTGTTCTTTTCTGATGTCCCGGCATTCCCATGCAAAGAGCTATTAGCCTACAACTCTTATTGCAATGGAAAATAATAACCCTCTTCAAAATAAATGACGGGAGTACTAGATTCCCAAAATCTGAGCTTTATAAAGCTCAGCCATGACCACTAAAGATAACCTGTGGGTGTACCCAAGGATTCCGAGTCCTATTTCTGTATTCGCAGGCAGTACAAGTATGTGTTGCTTTTATAGCATACACAAAACCATTTCATGCTTAATCCAGAAGATC
The DNA here is from genome assembly GCA_026546715.1 of Gallinago undulata. Taxonomy (NCBI): domain Eukaryota; kingdom Metazoa; phylum Chordata; class Aves; order Charadriiformes; family Scolopacidae; genus Gallinago; species Gallinago undulata. The sequence continues at coordinate 6,403,515 of JAOTQQ010000041.1, read as the reverse complement.
AGAACAGCTTCATCACTGTTTTTTGGGTTTGGTAGCACATGGCAATTTTCAGAATGACCCACTCTGAGATTTGCTAAAATGAAATTAGAGACTTCTTTGTGATTTTATGGAAACTGCCTTTCCAGTGACACAACCCCTATTCTTGTGCTTGGGCATTGAGGGAAACCCTCTGTAGCTGAGTTAATCTTTCCTGGTATGTGCATTTCTGGCTAGAGCCATGTGTGTACAGATACCTGCTAACATTAGAACCAGAGCTGGGTCTTTTTGCTGAGCCTTCAAAACAAATTTAGTCAAAGCAAGCATGTGAGATTTTTGTGGTGCTGAAATAGTTTGCAGGATGCCTTTGCTCTAAAAGTACTTTATCATGAATTTTGTTTCAGTAAGTTGGACCCAGACACCCACTGTAGGTTTGAAATGGGTCTGTTTATTTATTGTATTTATTTAGGTCTGGTGCTGTTGGGAATGGGAGAAGGTGTTGGCCCTCTAAGAGTAAAACTAACTGACATCTGTACCTCATAAATTTTGAGAAAAGAGGAAAAAGACGTTGTGCTCTTGTGAACTTTTCAGAGAAGCATTTTCTCTACTTAATTCTTATTCTAAGACCAGTCTCTTTAGCTGAATTTAGACTTCTTTTAGGAAAAATTAAAAGTCTACCTTAAACTACATTTTTCAATTAAATACTCCACCAGAGCTGATAGACTATTATAATGGATAATTACATTTAATGATAGTAATTACCCTATTTCTAATCTAAATATGCTTAGTCTCCACTTGTAGTGGAGTACATTCCTGAGTCATTTACAAACTCTACCAGTATCCATCAGCCTATTTTGGGGGGAAAGTCACTACTAAAAAACACATTCTCTCAGTAGTGACTTTCCATTTATAGTTAGATTTTGAGACATATCAGTTGTCTGGCTTTTAACTCAATTCATGTGTGTCACACTTACTGTAGCTTTATAGTTTCATAACCCCAGCATCAGGTGGAATTAAGTCAAATATCATACCAAAATCTAAAGTTATCACACCAGCACTAATACATCTATTTACCAAACCAGTAATCTCCTCAGAAAATATCTAGTTAGTCTGACGAGATGTGTCTTCTTAAACCTGTGCTGTTTAGTATCAATTATTTATTTTAATATTTTATTAATTGAATGAGATCCTCATTATTTTGGCAGGATTTCTGGCAGGATGACAGGCTGTGATAGCTTAGCTCACCCTGCTTATTTTCTTTAAAATGTCATCACTTTCCTATCACTTCCCACCCAATGTGCAGAACGAAACTTCAGGGCTTAGGAGAAAAAGCACATTTGTTTTGTCTGTGAAAATCACTTTCTCCATTCAGGTGATTTTGAGATCAGTGAAGACCAACCAGGAATAAGCCAAACCAGGAGGCAAACAAGCTCTGAGCACCTGAAGCTGCTCAGATGAGACTAGTGATGGGTGCTGGGGAGCAAACATCATGGCTGGGCTGGCTAGCCCTCACTCAGTTCTCAGTAGCCCTGGGATGTCCTCCATTTCCCAAATACACTGTTGCAAATGACAGCAGCACGTGGCTCATTGTTTCTTTACAGAACAAGGGAAAGGGCACAGTTTGGTTCTGAAACCATATACCTTTTGAGGGTTTATAATGGATTTGAAAGAGGTGATACAAAGAAGGAAGAAGAACAGAAGTGTTTTCCCGCATTTCGTCAAAGGTTTTGTAAGATGATGAAAAAACTGGACATTGTCATTGTTATAGGCAATGTGTGACATCTTCTGCTCAGCATTTTTAATAATAATTTCAGTATCCCCTTAGAGGAGGGCTTGGGAACCATGTCTTTGCTCCTCCAGAGAGTGCCTGAGAAATATATTGCAAAGTGGCACAGCTGGAAGAGGATGTTGCAGATGTTCTCATCTCAGGGTAATTTCTGACCATTGAGGGCATGACAAATGCAGGCTCAGCCCCTCCCAGGTGTAACCAGTTTTTACTACATTGGGGACAATGAGCTGGGAACTGTGAACCAGGATGAGGATGGAGAGCCTTCCTGGCCCTGGGCTGCCCCAGAGAGCAGAGCCATGAGCCCCAGCCCAGGGGGATGGAGACATCAACATCTTGCTCAGGTGGGACCCACCAAGAGGCACCTTCTGAGGACATGGCACTTCCCAGGCACCTTGCCACTTCTTTGGGAAGTTGTCTCAGCTGACTTTCACAGCTGCACAGAGAGGCATCCATGTGGGCCAGGCTTGGTGTTCCCATCAGCACAAGGGGATTAAAAGCAGTTCTGCTCTTTCTCAGTGGATAATCGTGAGGAGAAATGCATTAAGGATGTAGAAATGGCATGGTAATGAGTGCTATGTGAATGCATACTGAGAAAGGCAGACAGGAGCACGCAACTAGGAGCTTACTGGAAAAACAGTGGACATTTCTAAGGAAAACAAGATTATCTAGCACTGCAATAATAAGGGGTAGAAATGGAAAATAATTTTTTAAGCTGTATAAACCCACCAGCCACTAAGAAACAAGCTGTGATAACTTCCAGTGTGATTTCTTGTTTTTCTTTCTGAGTGCCTGGTCTGGACCAGTGGGGAAGGGAACTGAGCCAAGTGGATTAGGGGTCGCCTCCACATCAACAATTCTTATTTTCCTGTCATTAATAAAGACATATAGTTGTATTCGCTATTCAAACCCACATATATCTGTTTATTCTCCATGTAAAAATACTGTGACAAACCATCGAGGAGCGCATGGTGCACAGGTGTGTGACAAGCCTTGCTTGGTACCCTGCCTCTGCCATTTGTCAGTCTCATTTATTGTGCTGAGGAGCAACCCAGTCTCACGACCTCAAATGGCAGAACAAGAACTAGATAAGGGTAGCCATACTTCCCACATTTTGTATGTTCTCATCTAATTTTACATGACATCTGCAGATGGATGTATTTCCTTTGATTTCACTGCAACCTTTTGTGTTTGTCAGGAAAACACCAGGAGGGTAGAGAGACTGCCTGCTCCTTCATGCAAACATTTTGTCATCTTTGAAATGCCTTCTGTTCTTCAACCTTAGAAAATAACAATATTTAAAATTTTCAGAGAATACTGAAAGCATTAGCTTTATCACAACACAATAAATAGTTCCATCATGCACTGAAAACTGACTTCTGTGGCTCACATAGCAATAAAACAGAAGTTCAATTGCTGAGATAGTCTGGGAGTGGACACATTGTCAAAAGAGGAGCCAGGAAGCAACACTTCTTCAAATCACTTAATTTTTCAGTTTGATTTTTATCTCCTGTAAGAAAAAAAAGACTCGAACACAATCCCCCAAACCCTCACAGTCAATACAGGTACAATAAATTGAAGGCAGTATTTTCTAGACAAATATGATCATAGTGATAGTGTGTGTTGAGGGCTGATGCATGTAAGAAAGACAGGACCTCTTGTGCGGCACCAAATCCCCAACTGCCTATAAATTATTAAGCTTTTGGCTTTATTATTTTGATTGCTTCTTCTAGATCTTAGTCTTTTTGTAAGATGCTCCTGCAGATTTGTCTGAGTGAATATTGCCAATTCTTCTATAGATCATGCAACTAGAAAAACAGTATTTTCTCAATAATTGTGTACTTCAGGATTTTACCTAATGAGTGTTAAACATAAGAGTATGTGTATGTCTTTCCTAATCAAACACAGGAGGCACAGGAGATGTCAGCTCACAATAAATGACGCAAATGTGATGATGTTTTAACTTGTGCAGCGATTTGCAACATGTATAACAATAACTTCAGAATTTAGGATATATCAGATCAAATAATTAGACTCAAAAAAAAAGCCTTTTGCTATATTTAATTCTCTCCCCTACTTAACTGCAAATGTAGATTTAGACAGTGCCATGGACTGATTCATTATTGAACTTCATTTAGGGTGACCCAAATTCTTATGGAGTTTATGTGGTTGCATGCTCTGAGGTAATGGCCTCTTTCCCCTCTGCAATGCACTGGTACCACTCATGGCATTGTCTGTTCCTCACCATCCTTGGGAAAAGGGATATGACCCTGAAGGAAAAGATTTGAATTAAACTTCACCAGTACTCCTGTTGCAAAATACTGCTTGTTTTGAGTGGTACATAGACAATTCTAGCTCTAAAGCAACTAGGAAAAATGTAATAATAATTGTTTATATTATCACGGGTTAACATTTCTTAATGTTGACATTTCTTTAGTATTGGACCTACAATTCAAAGATAATGTAATGGGAAAGAAGCCTGTCAACTACAGTCCTCTAAAAGCAATTAATAAATGTAATAAAATTCCTGTCCCTTTAAAATAAATCCCCCTTCCTCGCCTCAAGGTTAAAGTGATAGCAGCTGCAATACTGATTGGTCGGCACTGCTGCAGCTCCCTGATAAACCTCCCCTAATGGGGTTTGAAAGCGTACCATCTCTCTCAAACTAAATCTGATGCAGTAGGAGACAGCAAATGCAGAGGGAGGAGAGGTTTCCCATGGGAAGCAGAGCTGAGCCTTTCTCCTTTGGACTAACCCCTAGGTTGTGGACAGCACTGACACAGAGAACTTGGTCATCTGGGGACCATGAGAAGAAATATCTAGTTGCAAACTGGTTGATTGCTTGGGAAAAAAAAAAGGATCCTAAATGTGAAATATCCTCTTTGCACGTATCTGTGGCCCTGGCATAGCGCTACTGCATGGGTAATTGAAGCATATCTGATTATACACTGCTTATTTGGGAGAACTCACGTATTTTTCCACTCTCTTTTTACAGCTCCCAAGTCTACTTTTTGTCCCACTGAAGAGACCTGGTGGCCAGGCCTGGTTATTATCATTGCAGTATGCTGTGCCACACTAGTGTTCCTCTTCGTAGTTGTCATCATTTGCTACAAAGCCATAAAAAGGTAAGACTCCAGATGCTTTCACTGTGCTTGGGGCCATGCAGCGCCAAGAAAGGTTGACCTAAGACTTGGCTGACACCTTGTTTTGTTGAAAGGCATCCTAAAGGCAAAATGCATCCTGTAGTCAGTGTGTGTTTTCATTGGAAAGTCACTGTATGCTGCCTGTGTAAAGAGTGAAGTTCAATGCACAGTCATGGGCATGAGGAGGAGAAAAACTAGAAATGGGACAGGACCACAACGTTCAGATTAATGTAGACTCCCCAAAGGTTGCTGGGGAATGTTGATAGCTTTGGCTTGGCCAAGTGTAGAGGTAGGAAACACTGTCCCATCCAGTTCTGATAGTACTCAAAATCTACATGTGGGATGTGAGATTTTTGACCCAGGCCCATCATTAATTGTAGCATTTCAGATTGATGCAAACTCTTTTAACCCAAACGCTAGGGTAATATATGTAGTTTTTCATTTGGAGATTGTACCCCTAATTTATTCTTGCTTCAAAATTATCACTACAGGATCCGATTCAAAACCTATCATCTCTTTGAATTTAAAAGCCTATATTACAAAGGTGGAGTATTGCACGTGCTTCGTGGCTGTCTGAAAAATTTATGGAGGATTTGAAAGATAGTACATCCAAGAGCATCAAAAAGGGAGAATTCAAACAAGACAGAAGTCTGTATCTAATTTCTTATTAAATTTACATAAGTATCTCTGCTGTTCTAGTTTAACTAAAATGAATGCTTATTAGTTTTGAGGATTTGGAAGGCTTTCACTCTAGCTGCTGAACTTCTTAAAAATTATCTTCAGAAGACTGAAATTGGAGTTGAATTCGATTGGTAACAGTGCAAAATTTCTTAGTTGTAGTTCATAATTGCTAATACAGTTATTGTATTTGTCTGACTAGTGCCAAATTGTGAATGATTTCTGCCAAGGCTGCAAAATACACCTACTCTCCAGGCAGTAACTCTCCAGGGCAACTTGTGCCTAGCAAAGAATTGCTCTTCAAATCTGCTCTGGTGCTGGTAGATGGGAGGTACAGAAAAGAAATTTAAGTAGACAAATTTAGAGCTGCCTTGAAAGGGCTGTGGGAATTCACATAACAAAGTCTTATGCTTCATGTCGGTGAAGAATAATGCAGATACTTGATCAAGACATCCATTATTTGTCAACAGTGTGAATATCAACATACAAGTCAGCTGCTTGAACAGGCATTAGGCTCAGAGAAAAGTGAAATTCCTCTTAGATCTTCTTATTGTTGACATTCACAATACTGACAAATGCTAAGCTGAAAACTGCTCAGATATGGGATGGACAAAAGAAAATCTTATTAATTATATTTTCCTGAGTAACTAGAGCATTTCTTTTCATCAATGAGTCCTTCCAAAAACAGCTCTGTTAAAAGGATGCCCTAAAGTGCCTGGCAGCTTTCCTCAGTAGTTCAGGTTCCTTGATGCACTGTAAAAGATAAGTATTGGTAAATGCTGGGAAATAAGATAAGATGCTTCACAAGAGAAGCATCTCTGCTTTTGACACAGAGTATTATCCCGTATTGTTGAGCTGAATTGGCTTTAGCTAGTGTGAGAAATCCTTCAGTCTATTTTTTGCTGGGAAGTAGAGGTGGGTAGAGAAAGAATGAGGGGATTAATTTGGGTGACGCTGAAGCCAAGAGTTCCTTCAGTGTGTTCCTGGCTTCTGCCTCCATCACCATGCCCTGCCCCATCCTTTCTCACACCCCCATCCCACCAGCTCTCCTCTGCAGTCCCCCTCCCAGTCCTTTGTTCCTGTGTATCTCTGGGAACTAGGACCTCTGTTATTGCAGCATCTCTGACAAAACTGTCTCCCACCTCCAGGGCAGCACCTTGTCTCTTACGTACAATGTACCCATCCCCTTTAAATGTGAACACCACCCACTCATTCTCCAGCCACATCTGGGAGGGGTTGCAACCTTGATATGACACCGCCCTCTTCATTCAAGGAGAGGCACACACTGATAGCTTTGATGTAGAAATCAGAATTCAGCCTGAAGACACGACCTTTGCCTGCCCCAACTTTTTCTTAGCTCTGGGTGAGGACAGCAATGTGGCCCACCACTGAACAGCATCCTTTCCTTATTGCACCATGTCAGGCATGTCTGCAGGTTTCGAAGGTGTCCCAGCCTGGATTCTCTGCTGTCGTATAGTTAGTCACCGCAGAAGGGGACCAGGAGAGTGGCAAAGTATGCTGAGGATGGGACTGCTTATAATGCCCATCACAAACTGACCCTCAAAGCTCTCTCCTGCTCAGTGTCCTCTCTCTGAAAGCATTTGCCTACATCTCAGCAGTGTCACTGAGATTCTTCACCTACTGTCTGATGAGTAGTTTAGATATGAAAGATGCAAGAATTATTAACCAAACGTACTCTCTGTAAAACCTTGCATGAGACTGTCACCCTCCAGCATTTTTAGACAGGCGTTTTTTTACCACTTTTGGGGGGAGCGGGGGGAGGATATCCACGTCTTCACATTTGCAAACCCTCATTTTGATGAGAGCCTGGGGTGTGACTAAAACTGTAAGTGCCAGTAAGCATGAAAACTAGCTTGGCAGCAGCAGATGGCTCATATCTTCTTTTTGGTACAACAGGAACAACATGTAAAAATTCTCACCAGCCTGTCAGCTAAAAAAGGTAAATAAAAATAACCATTAAATAAATAAAAAGAAAAAATACCAAGAACATACCGAACATGATTTCAGATCAGATAAAGGTACTCATTTTACCCATGGACAGATGTATCCTATGCATTCATCTATCTATATCCTATGTATCCCGTCTTTAGTAGATCATATGTGCCTGCAATAGTAGACATATATCATATATATCTCCCAGGGACAAATCCATAGTATTACAGGAAAGTATTGCAAAAGCCTAACTGGAATAATTTGCTTTTCTGCTTGTTAGTCTTCCAAATAAAATGGGTTTTACAGCCTGACTACCAATGCTATCTGTATCCTATTTATTCTAAAGTGTACAGCTCAGCTTAATTAGCAGTATAAGCAAGGAAGAAATGCTGAAGAGTGAAATAACAGCAGTGATTTGGCTGTAGGGTGTAGCAAGAGTTAAATGTTTTAGTAGCAAAACGCGAGCAGAGATTTACTTGCACAGAGCTTGGGTCTCTTCTATTAATCCCTCACTTTCAAAAGAATCAAATTTGAAGTCGCAAGAAAAAGAAAAATCCTATTGCACTTAAGTTAAAATCTCATTTACTGGTTTCAAAGGGTCAGACCCAATCAGACTCTCTCATGTCTGCTTTTCTGTAGCAGGAAGAGAGGGGATGACTATCCTCAATGTATCATAACTAACCTGTATTTTTAATCAATCTGTATAAAAATTGTCTCTCCTAGGGTGGTTTGTCTTCCCTTGTAAAAGCTAAAATTTTAGCATATCACAAATTTCAGCCACTGAGGCTTATTGTGAAGAGCCTAGCGGATTGGTAATTCTTTGTATAAAATAACTCCCAGAACCAAGCCAGCATGTTGTTATCTCCATCTCTTCATCTCCCCTGGAAATACTCATATGAATATGACTATGAAATATGAATATGAGATGGTCATAAGAAATACTGAAATCCATTCCAGTGGATTGATTTGACCTCTCCGGTCCATGAGGGAACTAATACCAACATCTGTCAATCAGCTTTAAAAGCCAGAGCACCATCAGACAGGTTAAATTCTGGGGAGATACATATGGGGTGATTCTTTGAAGGCTGTTAAAGCAGCCTCTAAAGATCCTACGCGTGCTGCTGGTGTCTGACCAGCACACCAGGGACAGATGTGTGCTACTGCACAGACCAAGCACCAGAAGACATCACACGTGGTACCGTATTGTGTTGCAGCCTGGTGATAGCACCCTCAGTTCGGCAGTGGGGGAACAGCTATTTTCTCTGGTCTTTGTGACAGAGGGATATTTCCTCTTTTTAAAAAACGAGAATTTTCTCTTAGAGAAAATTTTCCGTGGCACATTAGAAAAATGTTAAGGATTGGCACCTAGGGCCAACAGCAGTCACAGCCTGTGACATTTGCAGATTTCTCGGACAGGATTAATCAGTCGCTGGCCAGGGCTCAGACCCATTGTAAACAGTGAGACTTTTCTGCTCATTTCATGGATAAGGAAAGTGATCTCACAACCAGTGATTTCTGTAACACCTAGCAGGAGCAGACGATTACCTGCTTCAACATCTGGAATACCTCCATGTATTTTTCTAGCATTTCTTTGTTTGTAAAAACCTGCTGTTCTTTCTCTTCCCCTGGAAGACTGTCACCAAGAAGTAAAAGCAGGAAGTCCAAGGACAATTCATAAACTAGCACAGGCTGGAAGAAGCTGGCTAATTTCAGTATTATGTGGTTTGTACACTGGACTTGGGCAAGTGTGCTGTGAATGCCAGCAGCTCTAACAAATCCTCATCTGGTGTAAATCAGTGCGGATACAAAAAAAATCAGTGGAGCTCGATTCATTTAATCAGCTCTGGAGGTGGCTGTCTCTTAAGTTGTTTTTTTTTAACATCTTCAAGCACCTGAATAATAGGAAGACAGTTAGACTGGAGGGCAGTGGGAAGTAAACACAGTAAAGAGGATTAATAGGAGTTGTTTGGTGAATAAGCAACTGAGATGGGGGAGAGAGGGACCTGCAGTATGTAATCCTATTTCTGCAGCTCACTGGTGTGTCAGTGTCTGTGAGTGGAGTAAGATATTTACATAAAAGGGAAAAATAAATCCCTGCCTCCCTGTATAAAATTAAGATACTGGAGCCATCTATCAAACCTCAATGGGGAAAGCAAAGATGAGCATCCTGGTCTCCATGCCATCTGATGCGCCAGCTATGGAACCTGGCAGGAGGTGTTTCACATGGTTTTCCAACATGTGAAAAACCTGTACTTAATATTTCCAGAACATCCATGGGGTCTGAGATGACCCATGAGCAGCCAGATGTGCCTAGGGATGTGACTCCTCGGGTCTGCTGCATTTCAGGTAGGATGCTCTCATATATACTGCAGGGTTTGCTGCCAAAAAGCCCTCTTGCTAAGTCAGCAGAGAAAGCAGGCTGGTGATAGCAAAGTTTTGCATGATGTACCTTTTACTCACTACTCCAACTTTGTCAGGCTGCAACAGTTTTTTTATGGGTTCCATAGCTTGAGATAGAGGTGCCTTAAGTGCCTACCTATGCACTTCCTTAAATAGGCTCTGAGTTCACCTTCAAATAATAATTAAATGGAAGAAAACATTGTACTGAAATAAAATGACAGGTCATATTTAAACTGCCTTAAAATTCATTGCTCAGGTTATTTTCTAGGGTACTCAGTGTATGATTTATGGTCCCTGTATAATGCAAGGTCTAGTTTCAGTGGTGGGAGCGAGGTTCAGGAAGCTGGTTTTGTTTAACAAAATGAGACAGGGACTTGAGAGGGGAAAGCACTGAGGCTTGTTTAAAAAGGGTAAAAAGTGGGATTTGAGGCTGTAGTGAGCTGCTATGTATGGAAGAGTGTGTCCCATGGTGCAGGGGTGTATGCCCCACACCTCTTCCCAAGTCTGTTTCGCACCACTCACTTCCCCAAAGAGCAAGGACTGTGTAGTCCTCCACATAGCCATCTCCTATGAGAAGCACTGAGTCTGAGCACAATCTAGTCCCAAAACGTTATTAATTGCAACAAAACAGTGCTTGGCAATGTGGGGAGAGAAGACAGAGTGTCCTAAACTTCCTTAATTGCTTTGAAGTGGATATTCACAGCATGGCTGATGACAGACAGGTCAAGGTGATACGAGATTGCTAATATCTTCTATTGTCTCTGACATATTAGAAAGCTTCATACTGAAATGGTGCCTCAGTTCTCAGCAGCTGCCTGGAAAGATGCCTCAGAAGATAAAGTGAGAAAGTTGGTGGAAAAGCTGGGTTAAAATTGCTGTTTGAGTAAGGGACACTGAAAGGGGAGGTCTGTGGTGGCAGATCTGTGTGTTTGATACAACTCGTTGACCTCGAACCAGTTCAGCTCTGCAAAGGAGGTCAACCCCTAAGAAGTACTGCTCAAAAGGGAATATGGTCTTTGTCGGGAAGACCTGAGAATGTCACTAAGGGCAGTTGAAATAAAGACAACCTTCAAAATTTTGGAAAAGCAAGGGGGAAAGACAGTCATGTTGTAGCCTGATTATCCTTTCCACTGGCTGAATATTGGTGCTTATCAACACCAGGATCAGCATCTAACACTGAGTACCACTATCCAGATCTTCTGTCACCTCTAAAAAAAGACCAAAGTCTCCATGTGTTGCTTAGCCTCTATGCATGAATTTACTCCCATCCTTGGAATGAGGTTGGAGATGATCTACTAATGACAATTTAAATACCCTGTGCAACCAGTTTTTCTGCAGGAGATCCCATTTTTTAACCATCAAATGAGTTCATAGAAACACAGAATGGTTGAGGTTGGAAGGGACAGCTTGAGATCATCTAGTCTAAACTTCTGCTCTAACAGAATCAGCTAGAGCAGGGTTTTTTGGGGGGTGCATTGAAATGAAGAAGGCTTGGCCTCAATTTTTTAAGTAGAACAGCAAAGGTATTGCTACTACTTTTTAGTAGGCTCATTTGACAGGTCAAGAGCTGATGAGTAAAGAGGATAAAATAGCCTTTCATTGGGAGAGATGGCTGAGCCAAGCCACACAGGCAGTGCTGTGCAGCAAAGCTTGTTTTGCTGTTGCCTGTGCAGTACACGTTGGTCAGATAAGCAGGAGGACCTGCTCTTCAGTGCTGTCATTTTGGGATTTTTATAAGCACTACATATTTGCCTAACTGTTACAGAGCAGGATTTGTGTCTTTTAAGTTACACTGAAGTCACATTCTGCTAGGGAGAAAGTTTGCTGTCATAAATGGATAGAATGCCCCACTGTTTCTCATAACCAGGAACACTAAAGACTTTAGCATAAAAAAGTGATCCAGTGTTTAACAGAACACTCACCTGGATCATTTTTCACTTGTTCACTCCAAATTTCTGATGTATTGACAAAGATGCCAACAGAAATCTGTAGAGTACTATGGCCTATCCTGTGATCAATTAACTTTTCACTGTGACCAGAAACAAACTCAAGACACATATTCAAAGACTTAAAACCTCAAGGTTTAGAAACTCAAATGCCTTTTACATAAGGCAAAGAAATAATATTTTCTTAGAAATTCATATAATTTTTGAGACTGAGACAGTTGTAGTTTTTTCAAGCTGACCCTGCTCATGAAAAGCCACAGCTGTGGCTGAGATGTACCCAGCACAATGTGCAGGGACATTTGAAGAAAATTTTTGGCTTGATTATCTGGGATATCTGAGCTTTGGACTGTGCTTGCTACAGCCTGCACAAACCCAGCAGCAGCACCCTGGGGTGCCTGGGACAATCTTTTTTTGATTCAAAAGAAATTGTAGTGGAGTGGGAGTGTAGATCCATTACTCCAGCTCTGTATCACCCAGAAATTCCCTCCACACAATGAGAATCCCATAGGAACCTGCTGGGTGCCTCTATTGCCCCCTTGTCCTTTCCACAGAGAATTTGCAGTGCATCTGGAGTAAAAGCAGTAAGGCCTGATTTCCCAGTGGCTGAACTGCAGTTCCCAGTGGGTTCAATGGATAGAATGGATTTACAGGAGCTCTGAAACCCTGAAAATTAGAACAAGAAAGCCAGAAAACTATGGGAAAACCTCAGCAGTTCTCATGCATGCCCCATTCTGCCCCAGGCAGGCTCTGCCCAGGCTCATTCTGCTCTGCCTCGGGGTGACAAGAAGCCAGACCTGACCGTGGAGCAGCTTAGCACCAGTCATCCCCTACCCATCACATGCATTCAACCACCTTCAGGACACTCAGGACTATTTAGCACACCTCTCAGCCCCGCATGCATGCGCCGTTTTCCCCCAGTCTCTGACATTTCTTGTTTTCTTCAGAGCTTTGTTTCCTGCATCACCCCCATATTGGCCCAGGTTTGACCATGCAGAAGGTACCTTCCTCCCACCTGAGCCTTCAGCACACTTCTGGCCAGCAGCCTTGGCTTGGTGCCACCCTTGCCTCCTCTAATTTGTGGCTTCTGCTGGCTTTGATTTTGATGCCTGGCTCTAACCTGGACTTCTGACTTCTGTGCGAAGGAGACCTTGGGGGAAGGTAGAGCTCCAGGAATGGCAGGAGCTGTGCCCCAACACACAGGAGTGCAGGGAAGTTCAGCCAGAGGTAATGAGGCATTTGAATCTCCCACTGTCATTTATGTGCATTAGTTTCACACCTTTGCCTAATTAGTCACGACTTGGTGTGCAAACAAGACCTGAGCTTTTCCTTGCCCTAGCTGAGAGCAGGTGTTGATAAAGGAGGGCTCAGGGGTACCTGTCCACACCAGCTGCTTTCGGGGACTCCCTCTGCTCTGAAGGGAGGTCACATCACACCCTGCCTTGCCTTGCTGGGCTGTTTGCTGCCATGCAGCCGTACTGCCCATGGGGCAAAGAGTGAGGATGGAGTTCCCCTTCCAGAGCTGCAACACTCCCCGGGCACACATCAGTCTCTTGCAGCCACCCTCAAGCCTGTTGCAGCTGTGGTGCCACCGCTTGTGTGGCTGCACAGTCTGATTTCTCTGTCCTTCCTCCCCTGCACCCCCTGCAGCTAAATATGCACCCCCACTTACAGCTAAATATTTATCACGCTCCAGGGTTGCTAAGCAGCACACAGCTCCCTGCTCGGCAGAGCCTTGCCGGGAAGGCGAGACGCGCAGTAGGTCAGCGTGGGCAGAGAGGGGGGTGGGAGAAGATGGCATCTGCCAGGGTGGTCCTGCTCTTCTGCGCGTTTACCTCGCTCCGACTCCTCTGTCCCCTCTGGTGGCAGGCACATGGCCACCCCCTCCAGTGTGGCTGGACTGGAGAATGATGCTCTTGGTTTGTCCAGCTCAGAGAGTTGTTGTGAAAATCATAGAATCAGAATAGTTTGGGTTGGAAGGGATCCTTTAAAGGTCATCCAGTCCAATCCCCCTGCAATAAGCAGGGACATCTTCAACTACATCACGTTGTACAGAGTCCCATCCAACCTGATCTCGAATGTTTCCAGGGCTGAGACATCTACCACCTCTCTGGACAACCTGGGCCAGTGTTTCACCACCCTCAGTGAAAAAAGTTCTTCCTTATATCTAGTCTAAATCTAGTCTTTTAGTTTAAAGCCCTTGTCCTCTTGCAACAGACCCTGCTTAAAAGTTTGTCTCCATCTTTCCTCTAAGCCCCCTCTCAGCAGGTGATGAAGTAGAGCACTAGCAGGGGTCTGATGTAATGGGTCCCAGCTGTGCTCAAGCAAGGGTGGGAAAATAGGGTCATTCCTCATTCTGGCCTTTGCCTTAACCCAGCCATGCAAAGAGGCCCCAGGTGGAGAAATGTTGCCTTTGGTGTCTGCTGTCTGAGGCAGTAGCATGAAACCTTGTGAAAGGTGTTAGTACCCCCAGGCAGCAGAACTGCAGGTTAACATGGCTCTTCCCTGAAGTTGCTCTGAACCCTGGGGAGCCCGTGGCAGAGACTGCCTGAAATCAGATCCTTTCTCAGAAATTGCCCCCAGTTACAATTGTCTCCACACACCTAGCTCTCAAACTGCACCAAACCAAATCTTTGCATAGCCATCAAGGTGTGCAGGACTTGCTGGTTGCTCTGCATCTGTATGGACTTGCCCAGTAGCAGTCCTGGAGTGTGGGAAGGCTGGGACCACCCTGTGCAGTCCGTTTACAGTGGGTTTGCATTTTTTCTGCAAAGAAAATAGTCTGGACACTCTTCTTTGTGAGTGGAGAAATTCAGAAGCAGCTGCTTGGAACTCAGTGCTCTTACTCTAGTGGTGGCAGAGACAGATTGCCTCAAATGCTGAGTGATATAGATAGTTGCAAAGGTCAGTTCATTTTAGAAGTTTTAGTTTGCTTTTCAGCTTTTTACATTATCTCTCTTGTAGACACTCTTCTATTAAAGACGTTTCTATAACGAAAAACCTGCAGAGAATTTTGGTTCATCTGCACAGAAATTAACCATTACTATTTAAACAATTTTGTGAAATTCTATCTAAATAGTTCTATGAAATAGCAGTGGCCTTGTTCTTCTGTGTGGATCAAGTCCATCATTGAGGTTTGTGCCTATGTTTGCAAGGGATCAAACAGCAAGGAGTTATTTGCATTCAGCAAACAAATCTGGGCATAAAGCACCAGAGAAGATCAATGTTGTTTTGGAGATGGAAAAGTCCAGTGCCTAAAATGGCAATATCTACAGTTGCTTGGCTGGTGAGAGACATACTGTCCTTCAGAGATGGCGAGAGAGCCCTCCCTCATCTCCTCTCTCTGCTCCTTGTTATTCTAACCCCATGTTTTCCCTTTGCTGATGGCCACCCTGACCCAGAGTACAGGCCACCAACAGCCAGCCAGTCTGCAGCCATGTCAGGGGATTCCTGCACCTTTCCCTCTTCCGTTTCTCCCTCCAAAATAAGTATATTTTTGTAAGGACAGATATATTGACAATCCCAGGCTGTTTCTGCATTTCCAGGCAGACTGTGGTGCACCATGAGTCAAGCTCCTTGAACATTCCTTAGCTGCTTACACTGCTCTGGGGCAGGACAGGTCTTGAGGAGCAGGATTGTGCCCAGCTCATCCCCAAAGGACACTGCCAGCACGGAGCATGCTGCCAGGCATGGCCGTGGCCACGGCCACCCTCCAGACATGGTTTTGTTTTGTTTGAAGCAGGTGCCTTCATTGCATACGTTTAATATCTTTTTTATATTTAGTGGCTTTTTGCCAGGCTGGAAGGCTGGCAACATGAGCTCATTTTTTTGCATTAGGCCCATTCATTTTTTCTTTTTGTCATCAAAACATATCGACAATGTATTCTGCACTGAGAACCCCCCATGGATAACGTCAGCTATAATATCCCTTCAGTCAATAAAACCTTTTAAAGATCATTATAGGGAATGCAAAGAATGGGTTGTAATGTGAGGGGTCACTAAAAGTACTTTTATCAATTATGTCGGTTAATAGTCCTGTATCCTAGTAATATACCTGCTTCTCTTCCTTAAGATTGGTTTTGTACAGGAGCATAATTCTGAAGTTAGCTTAATTGAAGACCTAGTATGAAATGTGATTGCATCACCTTAGTCTCCCAGGGACAGATCTTCCTTTGTAACATCAGAACAAATCCTCCTCAAGTCCACCAAAGTCTGTGGAATTACTCTGACTTTGCACTGCTGAAAATAAATGAAGGCTAAACTCCACTTCTTAAATTACACGTGTGGCTCAGCAATCTATTTCAATTGCTTGCAATCAGAACAGGCGGAATCCTCCCTTCAGATACACCCAGAGCGACTTCAGCAGGCTGGGACAGGTGTACTTCTGCAGAAAGATCTGACCACCCCATTTTGCACCCGAGCACACCAGCTCAGGGAACCTCTAAGTGCTGATGAATGCACCAGAGCAGCTCCTTATGGATTTTTTTTTTCTTCCCCGAGAGAAGCACTCAGCAAGAGGATAGATCTTCGATCTGTGCATAGCAGGTGGGATTTGATTGTCACAGGGGAGTGTGAGCCACCCCAAAACAGAAATCACCCACATGCCTGCAGAACTTGCTTAAATAAACTACAGAAACTAGTCAGCTAAAAAAGGCTGTGAGGGAGAGCTGAAATAGTTATAAATTGCCGGCTGGAAAGTGCTCATGTGAGCAGTCAGAAAAGAAGAAACTCTCCTTAGGAGATGGTGTCTCAGGGCTAGACCAAAGCTTATTGATGCGACATGACTTATAGTGCTGTGAAAGAGACTTTCCCATTTTGCATAATGGTCCTAGCACTTGCACTTGTACAGATTTTCTCCCCTTCCCCACGTATGAAAGAGAGATGGGATGCTTACTGTCTCCAGTAAATCTTATTTATCAGCTGACCATTAGCTTTGTTCAGCCAAGTACTCAAAGGTCTCTAGGGAAAAAATTGCCTTTTCTGATTTTAAAAGACACGTCTGTTTTTTCCACAAGGAGCAAAAGGGCAATGCAGCTTGAGAAAGGAGACCTCCATCAAATGTCCAAAACTGAAAGTAACCCAATATGCACAGTCTTTCCGAACAGTGCGGGCAATATCATCCATCTATAAGACTTTCTGGTTTGGAAGAGTAGGTCAGAAACATCACTTGTTGGGATAGTAAATAATAAGCACCAGGGCAAGAGAGTTTGTGTCTTTTAGGTGCTGGACTAAAATACCTTGTCAGACTGGAGATGGAAATACAGGGAATACTTGTAAAAGCCTTGGAAAACTGAGAATATTCAACATTGGTCCTTGACAAACATTGAGCTGTAGTGAGCGCATTGCTGAAAGTTTTCCAAATGGAGCTGATTTTTATTATAACTGTGAAACATTTCCTTTATACGTGGGAGGTAGTTGAGCCAGTAATCTCTTCCTACGAGTAATGAATAGTATGTTGCTTGTTTTCTGGACAGAGAGATGGTGTATGTATGGCTGTTAACTAATTTAATAGAGAAAAACTAAGGTTTCAGAGAATTTTCATCATTAGGGTTTCTTCTTTGATTCCTGTCTTTACATTGTCAAATAAAAATAATGAGATGATTGAATTTTTCTGGTTCTCTGAGGCAGTCTGAAAACTACCTCTAGAGAAGTGTCCTCCTTTAACACCTGCCCTGTGTGTCTGAGCCACAGTGCCAGGCTGGCCAGCCCAGGTTAGCCATGAGGCAAGGCTTGTGGCGTGAGTGGCTGCACAAAAAATTGATGGCTATGTCCCCGAAAGCAACTGTTGTCAGTGCACTGAGCCTTCTAGCAGGGGCCTTAATCACAAACCAGTCTTAGAAAGCAAGTTCGCTTCTCCCACTAGTTGCTGTCATGGGAACTAATTCACCTCTGATGGCATGAATCAAACAGCTGTTTGATGAACACCCACACCACTGAGATGTAAACAGCCTCCATTCATGTTCTTTATGTTCATATAAACATTTAGGTTACTGGGAGAGATGATCCAGTAATTGAGTAACATTATAAAATGTATTGTTCCTTTCCTGCATCTGCTAAATAAGAGTGGTTTTGAAGTGTGACTGTAGCCCACACATCATCTTGTCTGGACTTCCAGCAGGGAAGTCTAGCCAAGAGTTCTAAACATAGCTACCATAGATACTGCTAGCATCAAAGCCCAGGAGATGAAGCTGAGTGAAAATATACATACCAGGTATTTACCCTGTTTCTTGGACACCTTTTGTAACCCAGGAAGGTGCTGCTGCAGTTGGATCTCTACTGGTATATAGGTTGCCTGGCTATTTCTGCTGAGCACTGGGGGCACATCAGGATAGAAGAGTCCTATTAAGCAAATGGGTGTATCGTATGAGACCCAATTTTATTGAAAATCATTAATTTTTATGTGTTGATAGCTAATTAAATATTCATTGGTATGGAGAAGAGCTTTGAAGTCCCTGCACGTATAAGCAATACATCTTCAGCTCTCAGATTTGCCTCTTCCCTTCTGCTGCTTTGCCCTGGGGACCGTCAGGCACACATGCGACCCAGCACATGCCACCGCCAAGACGGAAGGAGTGGGCGAGCCCTGGTGGTGCTCACCTACAGAGCATCTTTCCCCGCAGCACAGCCCTGTGCTGTGACATGAAGAAGTGGGTCTGCCCACAGAGCTCCACAGCAGCTTTGCTGATGGCAGCAACCACTGCTTAGGAAACAGTGGAGTTGAACTGTGGTCTTCTGAGCACTGTCTTATGAAACCCGGTTTTATTCTTAACTCTCATCCCTTCCAAGCAAAAAGCACCTTGAAGGGTACAAGCATATGGATTGTGTGGTGTCTTTTACTCTGTTTTAGTTTACTCTTCTGGACAAGACTTCTATTCCCATTTCTAGGTGACTCTCCTCAAAGCTTCAGTAAGCCTATAAGTAACAAGGAATAATAAAGTCCTGATTAAATCAATAGTCTGCTAGGCTTTTGCCTGATTTTGTCTGAAAAGTCATGTATAGAGATTTTTCTTAAGTGTGTATGAGTGAGACACAAGGTGAAACCCTCCCCTAGTACTCTACGCACAACCGCCTTACAGACCACAGATCTATGTCAATTTTGCACCAGTAGCTAAAGCTGGCAGGGAGGGTTTTGTCAAATATCTCAACTGAGTTTTGTGCCAAAACCTGTGCCTCCTCTAAGAAATTTCCTAAAGACAACTTAGACACTATGTTTGAATGTGTATTGTTACGTTGACCTTTACACAGGGCTCTGCAGAGAACTGGTACAAGACATTATGAATTTCTTTGACAAATAAGATTTATAAAGTGAACAGAACCTCATCTTAAATTGAAGCTTGATGTGTGAAATACATTGCTAAATGGTTGTTTGATGCTTTCTTGATTTTAGGACTCATTCAAATTAATGCATGCATGGTGGAGAGGTCATTATGGACTGTGACGCATCATTTTGGGCGTGTACTAAGCTGTACAGAGTTGCATGTACCTTTAATTCACAGATGTTTGGCATGAAGAGTGCACCAATTTGTTTGCTAAACATCAAAGCACAATGTGTAGCAAATCATACTGTAAAGCAACGCAAACCACTTGTTAGTGAACAGCTTGTTTCGCCTGCCACCAAGTGAGTATGTCAGATACGAATAGTTCCCTACTCACTCTCTCACTAATCTGAAACATCCCTTTTACCAGTGAAGAGCAACCCTGGAATGGAAATGCATAAATACAGGGCCACAGCATTTAGCTGAAAGGGAACTTGGAGTATGTAGGAAGATCATTCATAACCTCGCTTATCAGGCAAAAAACAGGATAAAAGGGTTCTCCTTGGTGTGTAAGAGGAAAATTCGTATGCTTAGATCTCAATAGTCAATGAAATTTGTGTTAAAAAAAAAAGCTTGTGATACACAGAGCCAGTGACACGAAAAGAGCTACTGCCCTAATGCAAAAGGGCAGTTTAAAAATCTTAACAGGCGAAAATGACTTTGCATATCTAAATACTCAGGTCAACTTTAATCCAAGTTAAGTGCATACAAGTCTGCCAAGCCAGTGATTGAAATGGTGTAACTGAGACAAGTTTGACGCTAAATCCATGTCTGACATGCATGTAGGAAAAAATCAAGTGGAGGAGTTAAACAGAGCAGTCTCCAAGCCTGAATTTTTGTGTCTGCCAATAAAAAAAAATAAATAAATGCCTCAAATAACCTTTTCATTGGGACCCAAGAAAGTAGTTGCTCTGCTTGTCTGGTGCTAACTCTGAGCAGTTCATAAGGCAGAAGCAGAACCCTGATAAAATCTCCATTACGCTACTTGCAGGCTCTGAAAGAATGCACTTTCACTGTGTGCTCGTGCCAGTGGTGTGATATCACCAGCAGCCTGCCCCGCGGCAGGGTCTCACCCTCGGAGCAGAGTATCCAAACCTCCCGGGTCTGTGCTGGGACACCAGCCTGGGGAGGGGAAAGAGCAAAGGGCTCCTCTCAGGAAGAGAAACTGAAGTGAAAAAAGGAGGAGGAAAGGAAAAAGAATTTCAGGAGGAGCGAAGAAGTCAGTCTTGAAAGCACTTCTAAAAGAAATAAAAGTGTAGATTAAAATGAGAGGAAGACTTTTTTTAACACGAAGAAAGAAGAGGAAGGCTAGGCAGGGAAAGAAAATGGAACTGGAGAGGTGCAGAAGCACATAGGAAACCAAAAGAAAGAAAGGAGTGGTAAACAGGAGACAAATAGCAAGTAGAAGTAGCCAAAAGGTTTTCATTTTTTTGACCATTTGTAGAGGTGATTGTCAGGG
Organism: Gallinago undulata; assembly: GCA_026546715.1. Taxonomy (NCBI): domain Eukaryota; kingdom Metazoa; phylum Chordata; class Aves; order Charadriiformes; family Scolopacidae; genus Gallinago; species Gallinago undulata. The sequence goes on along the minus strand of JAOTQQ010000041.1, from coordinate 6,382,861 downwards.
TTGGAACAGGATGGGGGGAGGGGAAGAAAAAAAAAAGGAATTTTTCAAAGCAGCAGAGAAGTTCAAAGACAGCCACATCATTTTTCCTGGGGAGAAAAAAGTCTGAAAAATATTGCCATCAAATTCTTTATTCCTGTTGACAGGGGTGGGGTAGATGGGTGCTTTACAATGTCGTGACAGACAGAGCCCCAGGAGCTTGTGTCAGAGAGATACCGAGGTGCTGGGACAAGTGCAGAGAAGGGCAATGAAGCTGGTGAAGGGCCTGGAGAATAGATCTTATGAAGAGTGATTAAGGGAGCTGGGGCACTTTAATTTGAGGAAGAGGAGACTGAGGGGAGACCTCATCATTCTCTACAACTACTTGAAAGGTCGTTGTAGAGAGGTTGGTGCTGGTCTCTTCTCACAGGTAATTAGCGATAGAACAAGAGGGAATGGCTTCAAGCTGCAACAGGGTAGGTTTAGACTAGACATTAGGAAACAATTCTTCACAGGAAGAGTGGTCAGACACTGGAATAGGCTGCCCAGGGAGGTGGTTGAGTCACCATTCCTGAATGTGTTTGAGTCATTTAGATGCAGTGCTGGGGGACATGGATAGGGGAGAACTTTGTAGAGTAGGGTAGATGTTGGACTCGATGATCCCAAGGGTCTTTTCCAACCTGAACAATTCTATGATTCTATGATACAAACAGACACAGCATGTTAATGGCTGAAAAAGGGTTCAACAAAACTCTTAGTCTCCCTTTCCCTTCCATTTCCATTCTCTGACAGCTGGAATCGCAGCCAATACTAACAAGCCCTAACTCTTACCACCTAAAGAGCAGCTTAAGATGTCACAATCAGAAGTATTTCCTTTGAGATTACAAGCAAAACAAATTTATCTTCCTGTAATCATTCTCCATAAATCTTTCACTAATACTCTGATGAAAAAAAAGTCATTAACTATTTTTTTTATTAACTGTTGTTTGTTTTGTTAAACAACATCAAGAACAATAGCACAGACTGTTGTATTACTTTTGATTATCTGGTCCTCTTTTTGCCCTTAGAAACACCTTGAACTCAAGGCACTAATGTCTGAAATATCCATGTGGAAAGCACAAAGCTTTTTCTTCCTACTGTGTGTACCGTTTTAGCTTTAAATAAAGGAAAGGTTACATCACTTTTGAGGATAGAAGTTGTGGGGGAAACACTCACATGATGTAACATGGTCTGTTACGGGGGCTTAGGGTCAGGTCTCCCTTTTCAGAGTCACTTTAAAATCCCAAAGATGATTTTGCTCCATGATGTGCAGGTATTTGTTAGATTTCTGCACCTGCTACGCATTTCCTGAATTGTCTCACAATTACCATTGGTGGTCCTGGCCTGTGGTACCAAATGGTGGCAATGGCCACCAAACAAAATGAAAAGGAGATGCTTCAGTGGTGGGTGCTGGGGGACTGGTAGAACACAGCAGACAGGCACCATGTTTCAGTCACTATCTATCTCAGACACCTAGAACCTGAACATCTGTGTTAGTAAACTAGCCTGCCTTCACAGATAATGCAAAGAAACACTAATGCCTTTGGCACAAAGTATCTGACTTATTTTGGGTATCTGCTTTAAGCTGTTCTGAACTGTGTTTTAAAAGTACTTGTGTCTCTCCGTGAAGGTAGTCTTGGTTCATCACCACAGATCTACAAATCTATACTGGTTGATGACTCCTCTCCCAGTGACCAAGGTTTTATGGCAACTGGTGAGTGAGCTGGGTCCTCAGTGGACAGGACTGGTCATCATCCCAGTTTGAATGTTGCACTTTGAGGAGAAAAGCCCTGGACTGTCCTAAGGCAGAGCCTGATCCAGCACCCAAGCCTCCATTCCAGGAATGAAGGTGGTGCTGGAGGGCTCTCCATCCAGCAGCCTGTGTCTCAGGCAACGTGCACACCTGTATCTATACACAGGCTAGCACAGGGAGAACAATAGCCCATCAAGAGGGCTTAGGACCAGGCACCCTCATCTTCCAGGTGGATCATGAGGATTGACAAAATTTAACTGCTGTTCAGAAATGGAAAATAGAGAGGGAAAGTTCAGTGTTATGATGCACCTTACGTGTCCTTGCTTTCAATCTGTATTGACAAAGAAGATGTTTATCTCTGTCCTTTCTTCTCCCCCACCCTGCCTATACATCACCGAACATGGGATCACCCAAGGAAACCAATGAGAAAAGAAGAGAATGGAACCAGTCGGGCTGAATATGCAATGACCTCCTCCCAAAACAACAAAACAGTTGATAACAATGCGGTCGTATAATCCCTGAAACCCCGCCGAAGCGCAGGAGGTGGTAAACTTTCAAAGCACACACACGGAGTATGCAAGGTGGGTGAAATAAGGCAACAAAAGGAGCTCTGTGGCCAAGGACTTCATTTCAGAAATAGCGCACGATTTAGTGATTCAGAAGAGAAAAGCAGGCTGCTCTTCAGGCTTGCTGCTTCTCCAAGGGAGGATAAACTTGCCCACCTGGGCTGCTCAGAGAAAAGGTCTCACAAAGGCATAAGCATTGCATGCTGCATCTTGTGAAAGCGGTGTCACAATGCCTCCCATTTCTTCTTCCTCTCTCCTCCCTATTTTTCAGTTTGAATTGAGTGTCCGAAAAAAGCTCCTTAAATAGGATCTTTCGAGGAGAAGGTGATCTGCCAGAGTGGCAGCAGCTTATTATAAGTGGATCTGAGGGTCATGGGTAGGAGGTGTCACTTACATCCTTCTCCAGCCTGTGCAGTTTTGTATGCTTATACTTCATTCTTATCATTCTTATTATTTCATTTTTAAAAAGGGAAAAAGATTTCAGTTAACCCATCAAGCAACCAAAAATTGCATGAACTTGTGACTTATCCCAGAAAATTCATCTGTGGTCTGGTGACTATGCAATTTCCATGGCTGAAGACTTTTCAGGTGAAAGAAATAAAAATGTAAGATTTTAGCAATTAGCATTGCTATTGAAAGAGAGATATTATTAAGAGGTGCTTTGAACATTATTACTTCCTATTCAGCCTCCTTTTTTGCATCACACTTTATTTTTTACCTTTAAAAAGTTCTTCCTTTTGAAATTCTACATGTTTCTCTGTGTTTGCATCACTCTGATTCCCCAGGGAAAACCCAACAGGAAAGATGTCCTTTACAATTTGGCGTGAGTATTGGGGTGGGATTGTGTTGAAAGGACTAGCAGCCCTTTGAAGTCCTCTTCATTCACTGATTGGTGTTGTTTCCTGAAAGTGTCCAGTATCCTGAACTGACCCACCGAGGACATTGTAGGTCTGTCTTGGAGGACCATTTTTGAGGGCCTGGTAAGCTAGTTGTGCCCACGTCAACTCAGTCTCTGCCTCTCCTGGGCAGAGTCTGCCAATCGTGCCAAATTCAGTGTAATGGCTTAGTGTTGTACTTTCCGTGGTGTGGATTGCAGACTACTTAAGGCAAAGCCGAATCCACCCAAATTCATTTCACATAGGATCTCAGGTTAGACTCAGTAAGTAACCCTTAGGATAAACGTGATGAGACTAGCTGAGACGCTGGTCTTTCCCCACCTCCTGAAAACTTCCCCTCATGTCCCTCCTCCACATGTATGTCTCCATTTACCTCTGTGCTGAAAGTAGTGATGCAGTGAAAGGCAAATTTCCACCCTGGCTTCTTGTCTGGACATCAAGCTCCCATACATACCACTTGGTCTCTGTGTCTGTACCTCCCAGGCAATGACCCAGTCTCACTCTGGGACATGGTTGCACCTCATCCGTAGCATCCCTCGGTAATGCAACACACTGATGCTTTCAGTTTTATATAAGGATGTGCCTGAACTGCAGAAATCAGACCTTGATTTTGAATGCATTCCTGTCTGCGGTTGGTCTATGGTTGGGACGATAGTAGAGGAAGACGGATGTTCTGCAGACCTTCCCTGAAAAAGCTCCAGGATGTTCAAATCAGCAGTTTCAGCTCAGGCCCATCTCTAGTTTTCTATTACCTGTTGAACAATAGGGTGTATGTAAATATAAGTATCTTTTCAATGATAAAATGAAATGCTGCTATATACTGCTGTTGAGGAATTTATGGAGTTGTTCATTTAGCATCTTAGCCTGTCATCACTATGTAGAGGTTTAGCTATATAAAATTATTTTTTAAAGGCTAGACTTTCTTGAGAAGTGAATGCAATTACAAAACTGAAAGGGAATAAGTAACCCTTTGCCCAGAAGTCATTCCCTGCCATATTCATGTTGTGTGCTTGCACAAGACACAGTGATACGTTCTTAGATCCAAAGTGGGATTAAAATGACAGAATTTACACTTTGAGTCTAGTATCCCAAATGTTGATTGCCTAAAGCACTTAGCCCCTAAATACTATAATAAAAATATTGCAAGTATATTTCTAGAATATTTTTTATGCTATAACATTTATTTTGGTGTAGTTACCTATGTTTGCCTTTCTTTTTTTATTCCAGTTGTTTCTGCCTAAATGTGGCATAGTTTGAGACTGGTTGCATGTTTAGCTGAAAGTATAAAGTATGAATGCAGATAAGTTTAGCATGATACAGGCTCAGGATTAGCACTTTCTCCTAAAGTTTGTTGATTTTGTTTCCTAATACAGCTTTAAGAGCATGTTCTGTAAGGCCAAAATCACAAAATGGATTTGTAGCTCATTATGTCCACCAAAATGTGTCTGTTTCTGCAAGAAAAAGTCTAAAGAGATGATCACCAAACACGTCTGATTTTCAGTGATGTCAATGGTAAAATGTCCTCGCTAGAGAAGAGCCTGGTGCTTGACATAACCCACAAGCAAGCCCACCCCAGGCGTCCTGAGGTCTCCTCAGGAGAACATAAAAATTAAAAACTTCATGGAGAGTGGGGTGGCAGGGCATTTCAAGGAGCAGCACATTAGGACTAGGATCTATTTTCAATTCTGCCACTGATCTGCTATTTACTAGCAAGTAATTTTGCCTCTCTGTGCCTCAATTTACCCATCTGTATAATTAAGATAAAAATCCTTACCAGCTCTGTGGCAGTATTTTCAGAGATATAGATGTATCCTATTTGCATAGGCAGATTTACACTATCATTACATCTAACGTGCTGATATGAAATAAACGTGTTTGGGCACATCGTCGCCCTAATATTTCAGAAACAAATATTCCCTCGTGTATTTTTATAATCTGTTGGCCACCGTAGAGCAGCAGACAGGCAGAGAGCTGCTCTTCTGCCTGTCCAGAGTCTTTGCCCTCGGCACTTGCACAGCTGCATGGCCAGGGAGAGATAGGAAATCCTGCTCAGGATAGTTTTGCCATTAGATTCCTGCCTCTCTAAGTATAGTTGACTACATTGTACCAAAATTTAAGGTGATCTTCAGAAAAGCTCTTGGAAAAGTAGGCTGGAAGCAGAAGTCTTCAGAAAGGCAGGGGCGGGGGGAAGGTAGGGGGCGGCAGAAAGGCGGTGTGGCTGGGGAACAACTTCTGAAGTTTTCTGATGTGGTTTAAGGTTGTGTTCAACACTCTACAGACTACTTGCAAAACTTTTATAAAAAAGCCTTCTGTGCTTTCATATTGTACTATAATTGAATAAGAAGGGAAAGGAATAATCCTGATGGATAACAGCTTCACTAAGCAATGACCCTGAATCCGGGGAACAGGCAATCCGAAATACAGCTTTACAAGAGTTTATTTTTAGACACCAAAATACCAGTCATAGAAAGGTCTTGCATAGCTCTGTTCAAAAAGTAGCCAGATCCCACGCAGATGCAAAGGTGGCCAACTTCTATGCAGAAAGTAACTGCTCTGCTCTGACCACCACCAGACAGACCCAGAAAATGGCTGTGGTCAGTTTGAGGGAGAGCATCAACTCAAAATTTCTTCTTAAAGATCGCCACTAGCAGACGCAAGCAGGGAATGCACTTTAAGGGCCCAAGTTGCAAAGTGTTGAGTTTCCTCGGTCCTCAGCAATGCTGGGAAGGTGGAGCTGGATCCCCAGCCCTGCCACCCTTCCTGGGTCAGACCCAACACAGCGCTGTGACCAGGAAAGCATCTCTGCCTTGGATAGATGCTGCAAAAACAGATATGGAAGGAAAGACCAGAGTTCTACTAAGTATTAAATATAAATATATTGATATATATCTATACAGAGACCTAATTGTCCAGTCTTGCATGCCATATGGTCACAGCATGTGAAGCGAGTGTGGGTCTCCTGCTCCAGCCAGGTCATGACCATAGATGCTGCCAAGCAATGGAGAATCAGGCCTATGGTAGATATGTATTTACAATACTCCCTGCACCTGTACAAACAAAAATATATTATTTTAAACTGAAAAATAGTGTGTTTAAATCAATGCATGAATGTAAATATTCTAAGATCTGCCTTCTTGACTGTGTACAGATGAAAATGAATATTGTTTATAGGAAATCTGTATCAGTGGTTAAATGACTAAAGAGAAAAAAAAATATCAGAATTAATGTTGTCATGTTTCTCAAACAAGCCATTAATATATATTTAGTATTTAAGGATATTGCTCAATAAGTATGTTCCGTACCAAAAACTGTGTTGCATATACAGATTGTGCAGTACCCTATTTTAAAAAGGCACCATAATTAATTTTTATTTTAAATAAAAATGTACTTTTAAAAAGTTTCCTGTGTCCTGTCAGTTATGTAGCTGAGAACAGAGTCTACACATTGAAGAGAAACACTGAAGGAGGAATGGCTGTGGTGCCTCTTCAAGTAATTCTCTTATAGCCCAGTTAACCGTGCTTGCTTCAACACTTTCTGGTCTGGTTTTGGAGAAGCCTGTGGGTGCTGCTCATGCCTCTGTCTGGTGGGTTCTGGCTCTGTCTCATCTAACCCACTGCTGGTGCTTCATAAATGAAGGAATTACACTCATATGTTCCTGCAGCCCTCCAAAGCTCAGGAAACCCCTTCTCCTTATACCAGAGGTGTTGCAAGTTTCCGTAACAGTGTACTCTATTTTAGAGTGGTTTTTTAAATCTTTTGTATAATACCCCATACCTCTGTTTATTTGGATGCAGGAGTTATTGTGTACCATTTTTTATTCTAAGTTCCCATGTGGACTTCAGCCTCCCTTTCTCGCACAAGAACAAAAGCAAATTATTGACTAGTCCTTCAGCAGATGAACAGTGATTTCCAGTAGCTAAAGCCCTATCCTTGGGCCGGGATTCACCCCTCACAGGTTCATGCCTTTACCAAGCAGGGGCAAAGAATGCAACCTGTGTGAGGTCCTCTGGGGCCAAGGGGCTATCACAGCCTCAACCCTCCTTCACAACAAGCCTCTTCCATCCCCAGCCTAAAGTCACTCCCCACGGACCTTCAGGTGCCCAATCAGGTCTACTTGATTTGAGTGGGGGAGGGTGGGATTTTATTTTAAAGGTAGGGGCATCTCAGTTGCCTTTAAATCCCAGGACAGGATTCCCTTGCAGTACAAAGCTTTGTCTGCCTGATTCCTAGTGCTTAAATGTTTTCATCAATCCCTTGGGACTGATTTCATATCCAAGTCCAAAGAAGCCCTTAAATGGAACAGACAAGTACTAATGTAAAATGATCAGGTGGCAGTTTAATGAGTTACAGCAATAACCATTAGGGCATATACTATGAGATCCAGCAGACTTAAATATCAGCCGTGTTTTGCAAAAGCAAACTTCCACATTAAAATCTCCCTGTGACCACTGAGAAAGAAAGTGCCTCTGGAAGGCATTGGCCCCTGCTTCAGCTGCCGGGTCAACATCCGTACCTTCAGTCTGTAGCAGAAGAAGAAGGACATCACTTTGAAGAGGAGACCGCCACAACAAGGAAGAGACCGCTGGGAAACCAGTCAGCAGAAAAAGGTAGGGCTCAGCCTTGCTGAAATTCAGGTGAGATCCTTCAAGTCCTAATAACAGTAATAATATCACTGCCATTTGGGGGAGCTTTATCCATGCTTTAGTCATGGTGAGACGGTCACAGGAACCAACGCATGAGCATGTTAAAAAGTGACCTGAGTACCAATGCTCTTCAGCAAGCAAGGGAGCATTTGGTGCAAACCGGGTTAGACTAGGGCACAGCAGAAGAGCTCCGAACCTAAATCCCCAGGGTTATGTTTTGAGCATAGCTGAAAACATTGTAAAATAATACAAGACACAGCAACTTGCCATGCCAAAGAGCTTGGTGTTGCCTGATGTGCTCTTCCTACACTGCCCCATCACTGGGAACCAGCCTTACGATACCAAGAGAGAAATTAGATTACCAGGTTTTAATATTATTTGGAGAGGGAGGAAGAGATTGATAATGAGAAAGAGATGTAGTGTATTATGTGATTTTGGTAATATACAATCATTATCAAGTGCATTTCACTGATTTCATCTGGACACATGCATTGCCAAGGTCTACATCAGTTTAATAGATGTCCAGTACAATTAGTTTCAAATTACAGCTTTCTCAATTTCTGAAAAATGCCCTGATTAGGGCATGCTTGATTTATGCAGGTGTAATCTTTTCCCCATAACCAATCAGATGTTTAAAAAAACCTACAGCTGGTGTTTTAGTGTGTATAAGTCTTCAGATATTAAAGTGTTAACATTCTTAATCTGAATAGATATTTCTTTTCTACCAAAAACATCCCTTCAGAGCATATCTTCCTTTTAATAAAGATTTTATCTAAGCCATTTTCTTAAGGTTCTTTCATAACTATTATGCCTTTAACCATTTTTATGGCACAGAAACAATTGTCTAACAGCAAGCTAATAGAGAAATTACCCTTGAAAGTGGCCTGAATACAATTAGGGTTTTTTAGAATTCAGGAAAAAATACTGGGAATGTTAATACCAAGATTCCTGGCATGTTCTGGACTTGTTTTATTTTTGGTTCTAGTTAAAACAAAAGCACTCAATGCCACATTTAAACACTTCTGCTTTTCCTGTCTTGCACCTTGGCACAGTTTGGGATATCCATTGAGAATTAGTAATTCTCCTGATTAGACTGAGCATCTGAGCAGTGCCTGTGCTGTGACACCCTCCCTGCCCAGCCCAGTGTGGGATACATACTGTGCCACAAATCCTGGCAGGGGCTCCTTACCTGACCAGCTAACGCATAGCACATGGGAGGTCTTGGCAGCCACACTGGGAGGCAGGAACACCTGGGTGAATTGCATGGCTCCTGAAGGGGATCTTCTGGGAAGAGAGAGGGATGGGGCAGCTGCTGGGCGCAGGGTGCAGCACCAACACTGCTTTTGTGGCCCTGGGACAGACAGTCGTTGAACAATTCAAGGCATAGCAGCAAAACCACTAAGGATGAGGGTGGGTGGTTAAACCTCCTTTACTGTATATTATAAAATGTCATTAAAATATTATACTCATGAAGGAAGTGTTATTGCACTGACCAGAGACTCTGATCAGCCTCCGGTGCCGCTGGGCGGGGGGCTGGACAGGGTGAACGTGATGCATGGAGACCCAGCTCTGCCTATCCTAAGAACTTATAAAAGAAAATCCTACAGGCTTTAATTTCTCCCTCACTGTATAAAAGGTAAGGCTTTATCATGAGTGCTGAGATACATCAAATCTTCTTTATGGCTTGTTAGTTTCCTTAATCTGTGTGCTCTTATAAAAAAAAAACACCACAGTTAAATGGTATTTTTATATATCTGCCTGAAAGTATTGTATATTATATATTGCTGTGGCTGAAAGAGAAAGGAAGTTTCTTTGTAAATAGCAGCTGGCTGTTTTGTTTTCCTATGCATTGATATAAAATTTCATGAAGTCGTTTTCATGCAGAGCGAAAAGAACTTGGAGCTGGAACGTGAATAAATTTCCCTTTACGTTCAGCATCACTTCCCCCTGCACATGCAAACGCAAATGTTTTCAGTGTTTAAGGTTTCATTTAACACAGAAGTCGGAAGCAGAAAAGAAAATATAAAGAAAAGCAGCATTATGGCAGACACATCCCAGTGAACGAGCCTGTGAGCCAGAGACAGCCTTTCCTATTTTGATTTGTAATTTGAGGATAATTCAATTAGACATTTCAAGCAATTTAAACATTCATGCATTGTCCAGCACCAAAGCATGAACTGTTCAGCAGCAAACTAGACCTGACAGCCTTAGCAGGCCGAGTAAAAATCCCAATGTTTAAAATGAAAAGCCCTCACCTAATTGATGCCTACCGGAAAATTTTTTTTAAAAAAAGGGGCGGGGGGGGGGTGCAAGGGAGGACAAGGAGGGTGAAGGAGGGTGAGAGAAGTACAAACAGCAGAATGAGGCATACATCCTGGCTTGGGGCTTCACACCTCATTTGCAACCGTTTGCTTAACAGAATATTTCAAGGCCTGTATGTTTTTTAGAGAGAGATTAAAATACAAATGCACCTGATCCCCCATCTGCTCCACCTCTCCAGTGGTAGCTGAAAGGTGGGCAGGCATTTAGGAGCAAAATGGAAGGAAGCTGATGATGACAATGATAGCCAGCTCCCTTCAGCCTGTTCTCAACAGCATCCTAAGGCATCACCAAGGTCCCAGCATTGTGCTCTTGCAGCAGGAGAAAGTCCTCCCTGGACCTGTGGCCCAGGAGAAGTCAGAGAGTAGGAAAACTGATCACCATGCCCATTTCACACACAGCGAGGCACTGCACAGCCCCTTGCTTGGCATCATGCATGGAAGATGGAAGGGGTCGGGGACCCAGCCCAGTGCCTGCCAGCAGCCAAATCCCTGTGGGAATAACCAGGGGGTGCATGGCTCTGTGCCCACAAAACGATAGCCTGGTTATGTTAAAACACTGTGTATAATAATAATAATGCAAGAATTTTAGGGGGAATCTTAAACAAGGATGCTTCAGAACCTTGTTTGCTTTAAAGGCAATGTCCTCTGAATCCTGGGGAAGGAAAGCTGTTTGTCTTTTCCCCAACAAGCTGTGCTGGAAGCAGAAGGTCACACTAACCTATCGACCAGCTGGCTGGCAGGCAAGACTGCTTTGATGGACACAGATTTGTCTGCTTAAAGTTATTCTTTTGGTAACAACTTTTAGAGGCAGGTGATGAAAGCACCATGAATCATCAAGTAAAACTCTTCTGGCAGGCTAGATCCCTTTCGTATCCCTTCAATGGCTCCTTGGTGAATCTCTGGAACAGAAAACTCACCTGCAAAACTTTTCAGGAATGTATCACACATAGCCTCTCTTCATTTTAAACATTATACGGGACCAGGCTTGGATGGGAGAAAACCCCAAAAGTACATACAGTACATGTAGATGCCAGATACCGTGGTAATTTTCCTTGAGCCTTTCTATTTGAAGACCCAGTGTCCAAGTGTGCTTATAACCTATTCAAGTGTGAACAATTCCTGCTGAAATTTTCCATGCTGACTGTCTGCTGCAAGCTGACCTTTGTATTTGTCTAGGGGTTGCGGAAGAACGTTGCTTTCAAGAATGATATTTGGGGAAAAGATATTAAAACAAAACCCAACAGTAACTTCCGACTGTTTTATTGAGAGTTTTTAATTTCTCCTGTCTTTGAATAACGGATTAAATTTAACAAGCAGATCAATTATTTTATTGCCAGTTACAAGCCTCTGGAAACTCATGATTTCCCTGTAATCCTCTGTAAAGTCTGTCTGCAGTGAGGTTGCTCCATCTCTGACTCTCCTACTAAAATGAAGAAACTGAATTTCAGTCAGTTCTTGTCCAAGAATTAATCAATTCAATATCAGTGAATAAAGTCAAGGGTAGAACCGAATAAAAGCAATTCAATTAATTTGTTTTAAAAACTATAGTTTTGGAGGATCAAAACTATTTGCAAATCCGGTTCAAAATTAGCAGTGAAATTTACTCATAAAACACCTGCAGTGCTTAGAAGTGGAATGGAGAAGAGGGTACCCTGAAATGCCAAAACATTGATTTGGGGCATTAAAATATGTCATAGACTGAGACACAGCAGAAAGGTTGAGTATTCTGACTCCCAGTTGTTTGGGACTGGCAGCGCTTAGACACAGCTGTAATTCAGCAGCTGCTCAAACCCGCCTGCTGGGAGCGGGCACCGACACACACACGGATATACGGACACACGTGGGGCCTGCCGCGAAGCGGGCAGCAACTCTTTGCAATTTCCCATGACAATGAGGCACAAACTGTTTCAGGGCATCTTTTGAAGCAAGCTTTTCTCCCTGCCCCAAACACGCAGGCAAAATTGTCATAATCTGATTCTCCTTTGAAAAACACAGTGGGAAACTGGAGTGGAAGATATCTCTGTGTTTCTTCTTTTCCTAGCTTTTGAAAGTACTGATGGTGCACATCCGAATTACTGAGTCTTTATGGGGGTGGAGGAATGTACCTGAATGAAGAAATTACAGATTCAGCAGCTATGCTGGGGCGGGGGGTGGGGGGAGGGTTGTCATGCCTCATCACCTGCAATATGAATTCAGGTCTCCAAATTGGGTTTTCAGCTGCATTTGAGCAACTCATCATTTTCAGATTATGATCTTTCTGGTCCGCAGCTGTAATCAGGGAGGTTGTCCAGGAAGGAAAAAAATGCAAATTTAGCAAGCAGTTCCCCAGCTGAGGCACCAGACTATATGGTTCCCACAAGGTCACCCACCAGCTTCAATGGCCCTTCTAAAAGCGGTAGAACTACTCCGTAGCAATAGGCATGGGGAACAGAACCAGAAGTTTATGTTAGTAATTATAATTTCAGGTAAGAATTGTGTTGTTAAGATACCACAGAAGATGGAGCCAAGCACTTTGTAGAATTAAAATTTACCATTTCTGACAAAAACCAAAAAAGTCTTCTCTGAACTGATCTATGATAGGTTTGAGGGATGCTCTAAATTCAACATTCCCTTTATATTTAGCTTATGAAAATGAGTCCTGTAATGAAATTGATACTGTGCTGGCTGCTGTATAAACACAGTGAGAAACATTCTTTGCCCAGCCCTTGAGTGATATCAATATTGCCGTTTCATTTGTCATATGGGAGAAGAGGTTTATTCTCAACACCTATGATTTAAGAAGCCTGTCTTCCAAAGCCACTGAATATCTGAAGCAGGATTCCTCTCATCTGATTTTAACCAAACCAAAAATTTTATGTTTAATACATGTAAATTACCTAGATTCTTGTAATCAGTGGAGAAAGACACCACCTCCAGATGGCCAACCATCTTATCCTGAAATAAGTACCTATGCCTGGGGGGGCGCTGAACAGCTCCAGCCTGTTTGGTTGTGAAGGGACAACGGCTGCAACATGGGACGTGGCTCCCAGGGTCTGAATTTATTGATGGTGAGAGGGCAGATGCATAGGGCAGATCTCACTGGAAAAGGTAGTGGATTAATTAATACAGAACAAGACTTTAGAAAATTTGAAGAAAAAGATCATGTGTGGGTGTGTCCACAGGTGCGCAATTTAGTTCAGCCAGAGTAGAAAAATGTTATTCTGGAAATAATAATTACTGGGCAGACAACACCTTTGAGGTCACTTGCACAATCTGGTCAGGTATCCACTGAACAGGACAACCGAAAAGCCTGTGACACACCCTCGTCACTCCCAGTTAGCACCAGTACACCCAGTGCAGGCTTCCACAGTTACTGCTGGGTCACAGCTGTTTGGAGGCTCCACTTCCCTCTCTGGAGACAGAAACCCAAACTGGGACCTGACGGGCGTCTGGAGAATACATGGGAGAGGAGCCCAGGGTCCCAGTCCAGCTTTCTGGCAAGGCCACCTCTCCAGTGTTGACCTGAACGTGAAAACACAAGTTATAAAACATACTAAAACATAAAGCCCCCCTCCTCACAGCCCATTTTCCTTTGCTAGGTTAAGAAAAACTCCAGTTGCCAAAGGACAACTCCTTCAAATCTGTTTTTCCACCTGTTTCTGAGGAGTTTCTCATATCACACACGTGAGGATGCAAATGCCCTTTGAGCAGGCTCGCCTCTTGGGTGAGGGGCTGCAGTGTCTGTCCAAGCTGGCTGGTCATACGCTGTCGACAAGAATCACCAGAGGTGCCCAAAAAGGCAACTCATCCCTTCTGATGGCTGCAGTCTGTCACCATCATCTGAATTCAGCACGCATTGCACAGACATGCCCTTTTCTCCAAGGGAACCAAGCAGCTGAAGGCAACATGACACTCCATCAGCTTAGGCAAGCTTCAAAACAATCAGCACTGAGTTTGTGTCTATGGGTTTTCAGGGATTTTCTGCCTTGATTACATTTAATCAGAAGAAGTAAGAAAAAAAAAGCCACGGAGAAAAAAAAAAAGAGCATCTAAAATGTATCAGCTACCAATTCACCTTTCCCAAACATCTCTCAAGCCTCAATTGCCCTAGTAAAATACACCTTTGTTCCAGGAATGTTCCTGCTGATGTTATTTGTAATAGGAACAGGATTTTTTAAAATAGCTGTTTCACAATTGTTCTTCAAACCTACTCACTGCTCTCCTGTTTACACACACAACTTCTCTGTACAAGGAGAGATCTGCTTCGGAATAATTTCTCTTGTGCATCAGTACCTCTCTACTTTGCCTGGAAAACAATTATAATTTAAAGTCTTGCTTTGACCTGTGTTAATTTTCAACTGTAGCTGAATGCTGAATGTACCTTTAGACTGGAGAAGGGCATCCCAGCTATCAAAGGTGTTGCAGAAAGTACGGTGCCCAGCAGGCAATCCTGGCTACTAATGACTAAGGATCTGTGGATGCTGCCAGATCCGAAGAACTGAGGAGGGAAAGCAGAGCTGTGTGGCTGATGTTTTTTATAGGGTGGTTTACATCGTGTACTGATTTCAGTGGCTCAGATCCCATGGACTTGGCTGGTGGTGGGTTCATGTTCAGAATTTCTAGACCAAAGAGAGTGCTGTAACATTTTGTGCAGAATTCTGGGGTCTGAAGCACATAAATGGATGTTTGTTGAAACTGAAGTATAAAAAATTTGCCTGAAATTTCCTTCTGCATAAAAGAACACAATTTAAAATGACAGTGGAGACAAAATCAGCTATTCCATATTATGTTCTGCACATTTTATCCCATGGTTAATATGCCAGGAGACAGAATAAGGAGATGCACAAGTGATAACATTCTTATTTGCAGTAAAAGGGCAAAAAAACCTTCAGTAACAAAGACAGAATTCACCCATATATCATATGATAGTGATAATGAAGCTAATATAAATTAGATGTGACATTTGGATGCTAGAGAAAAACCTACATTCCACATTTGTTGTGATGATTCACAGCAATGAACTTGACCCAAAAAAATGCTACGTAAGTGCTCAGTGTTATTAATAATAATAATTATTATTCAGAGAATTCCCAGATGGGTTAATTCAACTTCCTTTCTGCAACAGCTTCGGTCTCCTTTTATTCAGAACGTTCATTTTATTCCCTTCTAATTAAATGTGATTTTCTCAGCAGATGCCTTTATTTTTTTATTTGACTACTTGACTCAGCAGAGCTGAGCAATGGGCATCCCATCCTGCTCGCCCGAGGGAGCACTCCGGCTCTGCCCTGCAGCCCCATGTGCAGCCACCCTCGGAGAATGGCTCAGCTCCCGAAATGCACTGAAGGGAAAAGCGATCACGTTTCCATGGGGCCCATGGTGCAGATCATGTCCTCCTCTCTGGATTGACGTCAAATCATAATCACAAGGCCAGCCTGTGCATTCTTGATATAACTTTTAGAGAATCAGTCTTACCAATACGATAAATGAAACAGGTATTGGGGTCCTTGAAAACACAATCTGAAACTATTCTGGAAAAGGAAGGTGTTTTTTCTGGTTCTTCATCGTCTTGGTTCAAATAATTCAACAAAAAGACAGATTTTTAGCTAAAAGCCACCTTTTCAGGCCAAATTTCAAACTCCCCTGGCTGGTTGTATAAATGTATAAATGTAACTGTACCCCTATGGACCCCACCTGCCTCCACCAACCAGCTGTGGAGGTGGCCCAGTGGCTCAGGGAGCATCACCAGCTGCATGGAAAGTGAATTTGCAAAATTAGGGACCATGGGAGGAGCTCTTCCTCATGACCCCTGGCAGGCTGGGGAGACCTGTACGAGGCTGTAGAGATGTGCTCTCCTGTAATTGCCTGGTGGCCCAAATGCCTGTGGACAATGTCAGGCTCTGATGGGATGCAGATACCTAGATGCTCATCTCCAGACACAGCGCTGCAGCTCATACAAGCATCTGCCTCTTCTTTGCTGATGGCCTACCTGAATTTCATCTCATAGATGGTTGGAGTTTTTTGTTTGCTTGTTTATTTCTTTAAGGATAAAAGCTTTCTGGATTTAGCTTGTACTTTAAAGCTTTAGACAAAAGGAGAATCAAAGCTTCAGTTTCTCCCTGGACCAAGTGGGTGAAAGAGGCAACAGGCAAATCCTCTCATGCTGAGTTTGCATTAGCCTTCGGGGCTCACAGACAGGACAACTGGTCTCTCCCTTAGCAGCACTAGTGAATAGTCTCAAAGTTGAGGTAAACTGAGATAACTAATTTGAAGAAATTAATGCAGGGCCTACAAAAAACATTTTGTGGAGTCAGGACAATTTTTTCCCAGTGCCCTGGGGAAGCAGAGGTAGTTATTTCCATACACACCCACCATGTGCCAGAAGGCAAATGTAACTCCTCTGGTAGAGCCCCTTCAACTCCCCAACTGGGACACACACTCTATGTTTACCAGCAGTGGGTGCTGTAGAAAAAGATAAACGAGGCAAAAAGGCACCCATTTCCTAGTCACTAAGGTAACAGTGGGAATGACAGAGGTAACAGAACTGACACCACTCTTCAAAATTTTCTTCTCTTTTGTTTTCTCTTTTCTTTCTTTTGTTCATTATTTCAATTACTGGTTGATTCTGCTTTCATGAGTGGGGTGGTTTTCCCCATTACATTTTTGTTCCTAACCTCCTAGATATTACCATGATTTATAGCTTTTTTTTTTCTTCACAAAAAACAAGGCACTGAAAGGAAGAGCTGTCTTATGTGTAACATCAATTTCCGATAAAGAAGAGTCACCCAAGGACAGAACTAATGCAAAGTCTTGCCCTGCTAATGACTGCACACTGCAACCTGTCCCTCACACAGAATTACACTGCCTCATGCAAAATAGTGCAGCTGCCGTAAACCTGTGCATTCATAGAAATGGGCTGAGACGTTCACCTGGCAAATAGTCAAGTAATCCCACTGGAGTCAATCAACTTCAGTTTTATCAAAAGCAAAGATCCATCCTTTTTATTCCCTTCAAGATGCCAGAAAAAATACCAGTCCCATTGTGAGCTGATATCTGCTTTATTCCCCCTCCCCATCTGAGGTGACTCTGGTTGCTCCTGCACAGCGCTATGCCCTCTGCCTGAAGCTCGAGGATGGCTTCCAGCCTCCCAGAGCTTTTAATTCCCTTATCTCCATTATTTAGACAAATGCAGAACACTTCTCCAGACATGTTGCAGGGCGCCAGTTTATCTGCATTAATATAATAATGAGCCTTTATCCACAGTATCCAGCTTCTCCTTAAAAATCAATCACTGCCTGATTAATGTTCTGTAAATAGGGGGATCTCCATGCTGCAGTACTAGATGTACTGCCCTCCTCATTTGATCCTACTCAGCTGTGTTTCACTGCTTTGCTTCTTGTTCTCCTCTTCTGATGTCACCTAGCCACTTGCTGTCTTAATGTTTATTGTTAAATAACCAGTCATGATCTGTTTAATGGGACCCATGTCACAGATCCAAAGGAGTTTAGGTTTAATGCATTTACCTTGCTGGTCAGGGGCAAAGGGTAGCCCAGATGTCCCAAAGCTGTGACACATCAATGAAAACTGTTATCTTTATGTTTGTACTGCACATGAAACCTTGTCATGGTCAGGATATCCCAGGGCTAAGCATGATACCATGTAATTACATGGAAGGAAGAAGTCCATAACATTTATTTTATCTTGGGAACTACATGAAGTGTTACTGTAGCAAACCAGTAAAGAGATACAGAGCTTTTTGGGTGACAGTTATTTTACATTTGGTTTTGAGGATAACTTACTTCCTTTAAATGCCAGATTATAAAAAACTATCAGAGAAAGACAAAGTTGTGTATTTTCCTTTTGCTCTGGTTTCCTACAATTTTACAAATTATAGGAGGGCTTCTTGGAAACATAATCCTATAAATGTAGCCATATGTGCACATAGCATTTCAAATGTCTTCTTCTGGGGGCTCTAGCTGTGCTACTTAGCACAAGATATGCTTTTTAAGCTATCAAGAAACCTTGGCAAAAAGTAGAAAAGGACGTTGTCTTTAAAAAATGTGGCAGGTCACCGTGTTTCACTTGAAACACATAGGAACTTTAAAATATACAAATCATATAGATAGTGAAGTAAGATGGAAAATGGCTTCTTCTTGAGCAAAAGACAGGAAAAGGGACCTGTAAGAGTCCATCCCAATTTTATGACTCATCTATTGAAAAGAAGTTTCATTCATTGCAGAAGGATAATTATCTTCTTCTGGCTCCATGTATGAATTTCCATCTAACTACAGACTCTGCAGATGGGCATATCATGAGAGAGGTCCAGTTATGCTGGGCACTGTGCGTACACATAACAACAGATATTCAGTCTCCAAAGAACTGAAGAGAGAGCAAAAGCTAGGAGAAATTGGTAAGTTTTACTCACATTTGAAAATGGGAAAACTGTGGGATACCATGGCTTGCACAAAAAGGAAAGCCCACAAGGAATAGCCCAAAAGCCCACACTTCTTGGAATGCCCACAGCTTCCAGCGAAGTGGGGAGGTCTCAGCAAGAGTCTTCTGTTTTCAGAGCATAAGAATGTCAGCACGACCCTAAACCCCCAGTAACCACCTTTGGTGACACCTCCACTCGGAGTCACAATGGCCCATATTCTATCACTGTCTGTGGTGGAAATTACTTCCTTTTGATGTTGCTTTTTCCTTGGCATTTCTCCTTTGAGAAGAAATGTATTTTTTCTTCCAATGGAGAAAGCAATTCAAAGGCAGGGTATCTTTCCCTAACTTTCCTAAAGAGAAAAAGGAGGTCATATATGCTAGTATTTTCCTGTAACCACTTTAAACATCTGCAGACCCTCATGGTTTGCTTGTCCAAACCAGTTAGGACTGGAAGGTTTCTATTTTTCTTTATAGCTGGGGGAGAAAGTTCATAAAATAAAAGGAGCATGCCTCAGAGCAGCATTTCAAACAGAAAATTATCTACCCTGCAGATGCGAAAACCCATTTTGCTATATTTATCAGTTTCATAGCAGAAAAGGTCAAAATGTGAATTTATCCAGCAAGATCAGAAAAGCCTCTTAGGCTTTGACTGTCCCAACCGGCAAAAAACTAAAACTGCATCTTATGGCTTAATGTTGGCGGGGCTTGGCTTTCTGTTGTATATGAAAATGTTATATAGAAGGTTTGCCGTATCAAGACAAAACAGGGTCAGAAAAATCAGATTAAAATTAACAGTTTGCAACTGTGGAATTAAAAAACAAAACAAGAACAAAAACACTAGGAAAAATGATGCAGAACCATTTCTACTCTAGAGAGAGACAAATCCATTAAGCCAATGAGTGAAGCAACTGATGTTCTGACCTGATATTTTTACTTCATTTAGGATCTTTCATTCTTCATGCAAGAAGATCTCTCATTATTTCTTATCTAAACAAACCCCAATATATGGGTATTCTTCTGCAAACAGTTTGCTGAGAAAATTTTCCTCTAAACAGTCACAATCTGAAATTTGAAGAGTGTAACCTATGTGACCTGTTACATTAAGTTCTATTTTCTCTTCTCTTGTGAGCCAATGACCTAGGATTTATAAACAACTTCCTTTATCCCTCTCCCAACAATTAGTTTCACTCCAAAATGTTCCCTTTTAAGATTTTTATTTTTATAAAACAACAGGAAGATGGATGACAGGACACTTTAATGTAAATCCTTGCTCTACATACTTCTGGTAAGGCACGAGAAGACACGACAAACAAAGCCAGATCCCCAGAAGACATCTGACAGAGCAACCTGCAAGGCAGGGCTCTGGAGCACCTCTCCAGCTGCCACATCTTGAGAGGGACTTAAATTCACAGGCTGCTGGGATCCCCCCAGTAGAGTAGCTCTGTTCTGGGCATGACTCCACCTCTCCAATAATTGCTGAGTGCTAAACCTCATCAGAAATCAAGAACTCATTGTTTCTTCTGCCCTGATCTGACTGGGATGTGGAGGAAGACTCTGGCTTTATAGCCTGGGGTTAGGGCACTGACCGAGGAGAAGGGGGTCATAATCAGTGCCCTGGTCCGGCCAGAAAGGAAAGAAAAGAAAGAAATCCCTACCCAAAAACACCAGGGAAGGTCAGAGACTGGAGGGTGAGCCAGATCCAAAGCACAGTAGAAATCAAATTGGCAAAGCAACTGCTGTATCTGCCAGACAAGTGGGAAACATTGCATGTCCCTGTGCCCCACCATGGTGGCTGTCCTGCATGCAAGTAGAACTGAAATGAGTTAGGTGTTTAACTAAAATGAGCTAGATGTTTAAATATAGTTTTCACAAATGCTGACTCTAGACCAAGGAAGGCAGATACCTCCAGGAATTGTTTAGGCACTGAAGCCCATGAGCCAGACCAGCGACGGCCAGTCATGTCGGTTTTGTGGGCTCTTGTGGAAAGACTCCTGAAGAAACATCAAACACAAAGGTTATTGCAGGTAGATACAAGCTTGCTTGTCTTCATCTGCTTTCACAGCTTCCCAAGAAGCAGTCCGACGGCTCCCAGGGGCCTGGTGTGTTGAAAAGCATTAAGTTAGAGACTGAGGACGTGTCTGTGCTCTGAGTGCAACAGTATACAGAGGTACCCTTAGCTAACACTGAGTGAATCACCATTGAAAGTAAACTCCATTTTCATGACAGAGTACAAGTGGGCACGCAGAGGAGCTTACATGCCGTGACTCCATACCCTTGCAATAACTCATTCATGCTTCCGTATTTTGTATAAATATTAATATCGTGCAATAGTACATCCATTATCCCTCTCCTCCATCCTGTACAAAGAGCCACCACTGAAGCCAATGGATACTGACCCACTTTATATGACACCAAAGAAACAAATAGCTGTTCTTTGGAATGGCTCTTCTGCACCAAACTCATAGTGCAGCAGACAGGGAAGCGAGGCAGGCCCATGCCGAGCACCGGACTCACACACCCTCATCCCATGAAGGAGGAGAAGAAAGATGAAGAACGGGGCATGCCAACATGTCTACCCCTGGGACCATCACCGTGCCAGACCTTAAAGGGCTTTACTGCCTCTTCAGTACATTTCTGTTCCCTCTCTCCCCCAGGGAAATTTCTGAGATTAAAAACTTAAAAAGTCTTCTAGTTGTGGCAGGAAAAGTGGGTGCGTTGCATAGGGTCCCTTTAGCCCCTCTGTCAGGATCAGAGGAGAGGAGGTTGCTCACGTCCAGCCCAGAGCTTCCCCTAAGTAAAGTGCACAGCATCCCTGGCAAAGTTTCTGAGATGAGTAATTAAATTGTTCCAGCTCAGGCTTGCACGCCTCCCAAGGCTGGCACGGTGGGGATTTAGCAGGAAACCAGGAGCGCAGCCAGCCACAGGTCTTCCAGAGCTTGTTTCCTTATGCTTTTCCTACTCCATCATGCTCTCCAGAAAATGAATTACCAAGCTTCACTTTTAACAATTTAATTTTCTGAGTGTGTTTTGGCATTGATCAAGAAGTTGTGTGTTTTGGACTTCAGGTGATTGTCTCCAAATTGCCAATCTCTACACATGCCTGCAGTGACAATACATATATACATACATACTGTGACATTTTTGCTAAGCTAATCAGTTCCTGCCACTGAAGCTTAATAACTGTTACTCCTCTGCCATGCAAGGCCTGAGGTTGTTCTACTAAGGAAAACAAGGGCAGAAACTGATTCTGAGGAGGAAAAGTTTCCTGTAGGATGAGAATTTTATATAAGCCTTAATCCTTGAATATTTGTTACTAAAACATCTCATAAAAAATAAGAAAATCAAAACATCTTCTACTGCTGCAAGCAGCAATTTTTATATTTTTTGTTCAAAAAACAATCATTTTTTTACATATCTGGAGAAAAAAATGCAGACTAGGTTGCTATTCTGGGTCAGATTCTGTCATCCCTCCTACCCTGAACTCACTTTATTGCCAACCCAATGTTTATTGTCATTACTGATAATCGTGAAAGGATAGCACTGCATTTTGGTCCAGTATTTGCAAACTTCCCTCTTTTCAGTCTTTTTGGGGTGTTTGATGACTACATTTCAAACCTCTGAAGAAGGTTTGAAGATGTTAACAGCAAATCCGCACGCACTGCCCCGCTGGGGGAAAGTGGACTACAGCTCCAATGCACAGAAGGGACAATTTAAGATACTCCTCTTGAGTCACAGGTAGATGTCCTACATATACCAAGGAGCTACTTTAAGGAAATAAATTCCCCTAAAGAGAGTACAGACGTGTACTGTGTCTTATATGCCCATTGGTAGCTCAGGGTCCAGAGTTCTAGTATTTCAAGGCACTGAAGGGATTAGACATTCAGAAAATTAAGAGGCATCTCTGTAGAGAAAATACAAACTATTCCAACAGCCTGTTATGCTGTTGCTCATCTCTTCCTCCTTCTGCCTTTTTATTGCTAAAACCTTTCTTTCCCAATTTTCCCCTTTGTTTAAATTTAAGGATGTCTCTTTGCTTCTTAACAGAAAGAAATATTTCATCCTAGAAATGTTTATGGGTCACTGACAATAATGCACTATTTGCGTTTTGTTAAGGACTTCCCAGTCAAACTTCAGCTCCTTCCTGTCTATTGCGTCAATTAATCTTCCATTTGGCATTTGCTTGCCTATTAACACTAACAGAATATTGTTATGAAAACATATCAAGTTGCCCTTCTCAGACTCTGATCAGTCTTTCTGGTCTGAAATACAGTCAGGTTCAATCTGAACTTTAAATTCACTTCTAAATTTCAAAACATGATGTAATCTGTAAATGTTCAATAAATTAAACTCTCTTTCTCCTCCAGCTGCTACATGAGCTAATCTACTTTTAAATTTTGATATACTCTCAAAACCAGATATCGCATCCAGGAAAAAGTTGCATCTGAAATGCTTCTTGAGTGGGTAATTTCCCCTCTGTAAGTACTGAAGTCTATTAAGAAACATCAAATAAACTTTTTGTTTGGTTTTCTTTTTTTGCTTATGGGTCCATGTGGAATTTCCTCCACTGGCCCACTGAACTATGTCAGATCTCTGTCTCTTTGGCCCTTTAAATTCCTTTTGAACCTGCTTACCATCTTTTGTGCACAGATCTTTACTCAGAGACACTAGGTGTAGGCAAGTTCCTTTCACTCTTCCCAGAGGGCTTCACAAGTATAAATATGATTGTCATAAAACTGCTCTGAGGAAGGTCAGTCTTACCTCCCTCGCAATGTGATGAAGGAAATGAGACATGGATGCTTTGCCTAAGATGGGTCCTACTCTGGGAGCAAAAGCATGGAAGCCAGACCTCTCTTCTCCATGTCCAGTCCCAGGGTATTCCCGCGCAGGCTCATTTGGTGTCTGACAATTACTTAAATCCATGTAATCACAGTATCTCATGAATGCCTCAGATTAAACAAAGGGTTTTTTCCTATATGTATATTATGTAGCAGGTCTATACAAGTCCCAGATCTAGTTCGTCTCACAAAAGCATAAACCTTTTGTTTCAGTGCTTCAGGGACAATTTAAACCTGCATATGCTGGAACTGAATGTAGTATCAAAGTATATACATTTGAAAAAAAGACTCTCTGTGACAGCAAAGAAGATCAGATAATTTGAGGACAAACAAATGCAATTATGTAAATATTATTTCTTTTATTCCAAATGTTTTTTCCTAAGCATTAATTTAGCAGGGATCTTAGCTGGGCTAATCCAATAAAGAGCAATGACTTGGAATAAAAACAGTGACAATTACTCCAAGTACTCTGCTTTCTCTTGTAGCGAGCAGCCAATCCCACCATTAGCTTTCAAGCTTTCAGACACATCCTTTAGCTCTCACCCACTGCGGACATTTCCCAAATGAACTGCCTCCATGGAAAGCAGAGTTTCAGCCAATAGTCATTCTCTCCTGCCACGGGATATCCCACAGCTGTTTTATCCACTGAACCTAATCAGCCTGCTGGGGAGAGCTGAATTATTACAGAGTTAAGACTGATTGAAATTAGTGATTCCCTCCACTTAATCCCAGTGTGAGAAAACAAGCCTTTGCATATATAAATACCAAGTTATCTCAAGCGAGTTCAGAGCAATAGTGACCTGAAATACCTGCATTGTTCTGTCAGTACTTCATGAAGTAGTGGAATATTTAGTAAATCAGTTGAACGCTGATTCCAATTTTGTTTCAGATTGTCATCCTGGGTATAGCTTTCTATAGGAATGAGTCATAACAATTATGACTTATTAGATTTCTTAGGGAAGATCTCAAGGCTCTAGCCCCAACCATCTGCCTCTCATAGGAAGAAGTCATAAATAAGCCTTTACAGATCCAGCCAAGATCTTTTTGTATATCTTTGTCATAGCAGCTGATGCTGAAAGAAGAGCCTCCAGGGACAAAGGCATCACAGATTTCCAGTCTTGGACGTGGCCCTCTGGATCAGGAATAGAATAGAATAGAATAGAATAGAATAGAATAGAATAGAATAGAATAGAATAGAATAATTTTAGTTGGAAGGGACCTACAATGATCCAACTGCCGGACTGCTTCAGGGCTGATCACAAGTTAAAGCATATGTTTGCCATGGCAAAAGGAATAGTACTATGGAAGGAAAGGAAAAGAAAAGAAAAAACCCCAAGTCCAGTACCACCACATTAGTCACAAAAGGAAACTGTCCAACCTGACCGAAGGAACAACTCAGGCCCATGAGAGAGACAGGATCCCACCAAAATTACCACTTAGTCTAAAATTGCTCTGCTGGAGCAGTACTACTGCTGTTCACAGGTGCCTTACTATACAGGTACTCACTGTCAATAACGCTTACTTCCCTCCCCACCTGAGATGAACAACCTGCTGTAAATGAGCCCACACCAGCACAGCTAGGACATGGCATGCGGGTGCAGACTGGCAAGCCTGTAGATGTCCCCAGGATGGGAAATCATGGTCCCAGCCAGTGTCCTGATACCTACAGGGAGGCTGCTGTTTACAAGAGCCAAGTCCTCTGAAAGTACTGCGTATGTTCAGCAGGTGCACTTTTCTTTTTAAATCATAAAGACCTTACTTTTTCACCGTGGGTTCATTCTCAGGGAATATTCCTCCTTGTGGTTTCTAGCATAGGCCAGATGGTGCTCCTGAGAGAGTTTCCTGAACCATGAAACCAGTGGAGGACCATATTCCAATCACCCTATTTCTTACAAGCAGTGCCTTAGATCACAAGAGACTGTAACAAAGTCATGAGGCCTACTGGAGGAGAGAAGAGCTATTTAAAGTAGATCTAAAGTGGAATTTTCCATTTTATACATATGATAGATTAAGCTGCAACTGCGCCACGCTGCTGCAGAATTAGCCATGGATCCAATTATGACTCTTCTCCCTTCAGCCTTGTAAAGCTGCCTTTCTGAATTTGCAGTCAGCAATAAATCAGTCAATGTTTATCTAAAATGCTCATAATGCTTCCTTCTGCTTTGTGCTCCTTGTCAGTTTGTCCTTAGATTGCAAGAAAATATGTTGTTTATCCACCCTGGAATCATTTCTGGGACGTCTAGGGAAGACCTTTACACATACCAGGTGCTGCTTTTAACCTTCGTTAACTATGGGGTCACTACCAGCAGTGCTATTTGCTGCATGCTGTGGTTTAAGGGTTAAAAAAACAACTACAACAACAAAAAACACTAACAAGAGTGTCAGCCCAGCACACGGGCTCTCCTTCTCCTGGGCTACTGCAGAGCATAAGTCCTCTGAAGGTTACTTCTCTGCCAGTTTCAAATATTGACTTTGATGTCCTGTCCCTTGCAATATTCTTTAAAATCCATCATCTGCAAACTAAGTTTAAGTCAGAAAACCTAATTAGTAACAGAGACAATGAATAACAAGCTTAAGGGGAGGGAGGAGAGAACCTCTTGCAGGTGGCCAGCTCTTAGCTGAATAATTCTCTGTGCAATGGTCATGCTTCAAAAATTTAATTCTCTGTAATTTCATTTAGGATGGGCAAAACAAAACCAAATGAGCAAAGTGATATAGGATTTCATTTATATTCTGGCAGGTACATTCATCTAAAGTTTACCTATAATAGCTGCAGTTACTGTACCTTTCTTCCAAAGCATTTAATGGTGTGAAACAAGTGGCAATTGAAAAAAAACATACAGGACCTACTTGGCATTGTTATTTGCTATTTTTATACCAAAAAAAAGAAGTCTCCCTACTGTCAGACTGATTGTACTAATCTGAGATTCCTACAGTCCTCAGACTTGATTGCTTTTTGATTCTTGTTTAGTAGAAGTGGCAATAAAGAAGCTGAAATCATAATTACTATTTAGAAGGGAAAGGGGTGGCCACTTCAGTTTTGTGGTGAGTGGCACATTTTGTTGCTTTGATTAAAAAGTTGTTCTGAGAAGCTTAACTGCTTCTGCAGTATTCAGAGCACATGGTATTTACAAAGACACTTTGGGGATCACCCTTACAATTTTTCTGAGCTATGTTGTTGTTATTGCTTAAGCATACAAAGGCAGAGAAGCAGCCATTGAATTTGAAATATTTTTATCTTGAAAAAAACAAATCAGTCCTCTCAATGATGGAAATATATTTTCCTTTCTGTAGTTCTTAAAGTACTATCCATCTTTATTAAGGCTCCTGAAAGGAGATTTTCAGCAACAGAAAACCCTCTAACAACAGAAAAAGTCTTAAGTATCAAGCAGTAATTGAACGTCTTTGGCCCAGAACTGCAATGACTTGCAAGTGCCTGCTCCCTTTGAGATGAATGCCCAGAAACCTCTAAGGGTCAAGGTTTTTATTCCCTGAGAGTGAGCCAAAAGTGAGCATCACTGGACAACCATGACCTACCGTTCTTTTCTGGAGACAGCAATAGCTGATGGATTCATCAGTGTATTAAACAATCCTCTGAGCTAGCCAGACTCCCTTGAGGCTCAATTTTCACTTTAAAAAAAATCAATATGCGTCACTGGTACTTTCAGCTTTTCATATGATAACAGCATTGAGAATTAATATTTTACTGAGATTAATAACAGAGGACTAAGGAGGGCATGTAAGATCTGGGTCCACTTCAGAATCATGTGAGAGCTCAGCTCAGGTAAGATGCTGTCTGCTTAGAGATACTAAATTAAATCACATCTAGGCTTTTTATCTGATAGTGCCAGGATCCTTCATGGTATCTGTGACGGTAACCATTCCTTTTGCACTGGAATAACGACAAAGGCCCCTGATAGCTTCAGGTCTAAGCTCCACCCAAGCTACACAGATGTATTTGAGGTGCCTGCAATGTTTCCCCCTGCTCTAGGTACCAGCAGAAGTATCTCTCTCATGTCAAACAGTAAAATTAGCTGCAAGGAATGGAAATGTCCCAACATCCAAGGTTCATTTCCTAATCTCTGAAACTATCCCTTACTAGAAAAGCGAGTTGCAAGTTAAGCTTGTTCCCACCAAATCTTTTGCTACAGTTCAGAATTGTCCAAACCTATGGTTTTCACCTGCTGAGACCCTGAACAGGGAAGGAAAAAGCTCAGTCCCACTTAGTTCTTCCAGTGAGACCAAGTCCATCTCCTTAAACAAAACGGGGGGTAAAAAGTCAGAATCTATCCTCCTGTCTGCAGATGGCACCTGAGAAGACGGTGCAGCTGGAACAACTTCATTTACTCAAATTACCTAAAAAAGGGAGGTAATTGCTTTGTAAAAGTTATGCTCTTACGGCTAGCAAAAATCAACACACACCATTTTCAGGCTTCCTTGAACGGAGCAGCTGATGCATTCCAAAAGAGGACTTCAAATTTGCAAGCTTGCTGCATCCTTGTTACTGAACAGGGGCCCAGCTCTCCAACAATCCACCCAGCACCTTCAGGAGGGATTCAGATCCAGGTTTAACATCAACTGGAAAAGTTTGTCAGGGAAGTCTCAGACTGGCACAGTCTACTTGCACATCCCAAAGCATCTAAATGTGGCCACCCCTGGTCTCTCCTGGAACACAGCAGGAACAGCTCTCCCTTGGGTCTTCAGTTTCTATAGGCCATGCTCTGTGCATTCATGAAGAGGGAAGGGACACCAACATCTCACAAAACGCCTCTCGCTTTGCTGAGTGGTGAGGGAGTAGCATTACATCACGCTTGGGGCTGGCCCATCAATGAAGGCCATAAGGAGGGACCAGTTATTTGCCCCCCTCTCCTTTAGGCATCCTAAATAGCACACAGTCACTAGGAAGCCCAGGAGAGACAGGAAAACACCCTCAATCTGGGACCTAGCAGAGTTTTGAAATGCTACTGAGGATTTAATTTCCCAGCCATGTCCTTCTCCTCTGCTTGGTGACACTTGGGGCAACATTATTAAATTCCCTACTTCTAATACCTTCATTTGAAGCAAAGCATCTTCAGCAGCCCTAACATTTGATCTCAGCCTCACAACTGGGGAAAAGCAGCAGCTGTTTTGGGATTCAAAAGGAGCAGAACAATGACCTACTGAGGCTACTTCTCCTCTATGTGGATGGGCGAGTCAGACAATGCAGATCAGTTAACCCAATTCAGTTAACAGAATTACTTTTCAAATTAGTACACATTAGGTGAATCAGCTGCAATTCATTTTGACAGAAATGTTAAAAAATACTAAAGTAATTACAATGAAACTACCTATAGATAAATATTGCTTCTGAAAAGGTTATGAAGAAGGCAGTCACTACATGGAAGTTTTTGTCTTTGAAGGCTGGGGGTGCATAGATTGGAGTTTCCTAAAATCAGCAGGAAGCGTATTTTCTTCGTGGCTTGTCCAGCTTTCATCACCCTGACAACTCTCAATGGATCTTAAATAATCATTACAGATGGGCTGAGAAAGTTCTGACTGAGATCCAGGCATAGATGTTGTTGGGGCTGATACATTGGTCTGGTGCAAGGAAAAGGAAATAACTGGTTTTAAATTTGAAAGCTGGCCTTGGTAAAATAAGCTGGCCCTCTCACACTCTTCCTAGGAAAGCCTGGAGACATGTCTGGGCTATTGTTACTGTGACGCATAGTTAGAGCAGATAAGCATCTGATATATGAGCCAGCTCCATGTCTTCAGGGTGGTGATCACTGGGAAGAAAACACCAGGAGTATTATTTTCTGTGTTATCCAAAGGCTAAAAAATGTTTTGGTCAGGTACAGTTAATAGGATCTCCTGAGCACAAGTAGAGCTGCAGCTACTGGAGCACTAAGATGATTTAGGAAGTTGCTGAGCTCTGAGATGTGTGTGATCAGAGCAAATTGAAGAGGCAAGATGAGCACAGAAGACCAATGTACCACCCCCTGCCATGACAAAGACAAAAAACTCCATTGTTGGCTTGATCACGCAATTATGGCAAAACCTGGTGTGGAATAAATGTATCTGGAGGGAGAAGACCAAATCATGGCTGAATCACTTCAGCAGCTTGATCTGACACCTCACTGGAATTGACTAGCACCAGAAACACATACTGCTGCAGTGCTTGGCTGCTTCACAGTGTTAATCCTTGTCCTTTCTGAGTTATAAATACAGGGTTTGATACTGAACAGGTATAAAGCGTGCCTCTCTGTAGACTTCAGTACAGGTCTGGCAGCTTGTACTTGCTTTGGATCTCGCTAACCAACACCACGTACACAGGATTTCCTCAGTGGCGCAAAATGGGTAGCAGTTTTAAGGAATTATCTCTTTTAAAGATATTCCTTTGTATTCTGTTTTACTGATGCTTTCCTGCATGGCATGGGTTCACAGGTTTTGAGAAGCTTTTGTAAAGAACTTCACTGCCATCAATTTGACTTGACATGAAAGCCATAAGCTGCCAGAAAAACTAACCTGCCTAAAGAAACTATAACCTATAAAATTTTTATTCTGTGTGTAAAACTTCCCAGGCGTGCTATTGTGCCTTTTTGAAAGGATTTAAAATAGCAAACCAGCCGTAACAGTTATGTTGCCCAGCTGCTGAATTATACATGGAGAAAATTGACCCAGCATTACGTTGTGTCTATCAAACTCAGAGCCTGCCGGCTGACAGCCATGGCTTGTCAGGTTTGATGGAGAGCTGTTAAAGCGCAATGTCAGAGCAGGTTACCTGGGGCGGCGCACAGAAGGCTGCTCGCCAGCCGCCTGGCAGCCCTGTGGTGTCTCTCAAACCCAGCAAAACACCGGAAAGTAATTCATGAAGTCGACTCCCAGTGACCGAGTCATGGGTTCTGCTTTGCAATCTTAAGGCTTCCTTAGCTATGAACGAGCCACCCTTCCCAAGCACTGCCAGCTCTTCACAACCTCCTGTTCCTTGCACATGAGTTACGATACGCAAACCACGCACGTCCATTAGCTGAAAGCCCCCCAGTTCCCAGCGGCAGGATTTAGGGACCACAGCAGCTCATCAGGCTGGCCAGGACTCACCATTACGTGGCCTCCTCTTATCTGAGCCACGGCATCTCCAGTGGTGGCCTCTGGCTCCCCATCAGCAAACCCTGGGGAGGACATCCCAAGGGTTGATTCAGGTTCTCTTCCCTCTGCAGCTAGAGAGGCACTGGGACACCTCCTCCTCCAGTGGCTGTTCTCACTGCCGTCCCTTGATGCTCAGCCTCCAGCTGAAACTGTGCTCGGCAGAACCTGAATGGCATAATTGAGACTTATAAATCAACAGACAAATGCAGGGGCCTTCCTTACCAATTTGCATCAAGCCAAACAGAACGTGTCAACTTCAGGCCAACTCCAGTGCCATGGCCTCCACCTGATTTTAGGCAGACTGCTTCATGGATTTCACAGATTTGATAAAGTTGGAAGGGACCTCTAGAGATCATCTAGTCCAACTCCCCTGCCAAAGCAGGGTTGCCCAGAGCACATCACCCAGGACTGCACCAAGGCAGGTCTTGAAAATCATCACGTACCTGGGCAGCCTCTTCCAGGGCTCTGTCAGCCTCACTGGATAGAAGTTTTTCCTCATATTTGGATGGAACTTCCGATGCTCCAGCTTGAGCCCGTTGCCCCTTGTCCTATCGCTGGAAACCACTGAAAAGAGTCTGGCTCCAACATCCTTCAACCCACCCTTTAGATACTTGTAAACATAGACGAGGTCTCCCCTCAGTCTTTTCTTCTCGAGGCTAAAGAGCCTCAGCTCTTTGAGAGAAAGACCCACATCGTTGACTAAATCCCCTGTGGAATCAAGATTCACAGCCTGCTGAAGGAATATAGACTTGGGCCTTGCTGAAGTCACACTACGATTCAAGAGGAAAAACAGTGGATGAAACCCTCCCCCAGAGGTGTGTGCAGCCGGGGGAACAGCACAGGAACCTTTCCTGCAGGGCTCTTTTCCAGGACACGCCAGAGAGACCAAACAGCCCTGAGCTCTGGTAATCTTCACCCAGCTTGAAAAGAGGCCATGCAGGCCAGGGTTCAGAGAGATCTTTGGGCCCAGAACGTTCATCTGTCCCTAGAGGACATTGACTCTTGTCACAGCATGAAAAACAGAGCCAGAAAACCCACTGTGTGTTTCTGGGGCCTTTGACCTGCCACGGCTCCAAGGAGATGTCAGGGAAAGTTAGGTGTAAGATATGGCACGTGTGTAGATCGTGCCTGACGTGCTGCAAGAGCCTTTTGGTGGTGAGCTCCTGTGTGTAGCTCAGCTGGCGGCCATCCCAGCAGGCAGATGGAAAGCACTCCGAGGTGCCCAACGTGGACCCTGACCTCACTTTTAGGACACCGAGTTACACAACTCCACGGCTGGTGGGGGGTTTTACCTTTCCCTTCAGCCAAAGTGCTGTTGTTGAAAACATCCCAGTCCGGCGGGCAGTAAATCGATTCTTTGACTGGGTCAGGCCTGGCGACAGGCGCTGATTTAAGCGGCTCATTGCAAGAGCTCCCGAAGGGCAGCGCTCTGTGCTCAGGCAAAGGACGGATCCCGCTCCTGGTGGCACATCCCAGCGGTGCTGGGAGCGGGGCAGAGCAGGAAAGACTGGCCTCTGCTCGTTGGTAGCATTTTCAGGGAACACCAAGTGTTGTTTACTTCCTGATCTTCCTACAGAATATAAAGAATTGCTGCTCTGGGCTATTTCAGACAGATAATGCGAGTGACTCACTTGAGTTGTGTATTGACCTCAGGCACTGTAAAGATATATTTTACAGTGCTTTTAAAAGCAATTAATTCAGATTTCTGTACTTCTGAAGATGCCTAGAGTGCACTTAGAGATTTTCACGAGGCGTTAAACCATGCATATCTGGCCAAGCCCCATGTTACTTGTTATTATCAAACACATCCCAAACCATCGCTCGTACCATCTTCCAGGCTGTATTCTCTATGCTAAAGCAGCTTCTGAATTCATATTTTCAGTCTTAATTTGCCTACATATAACAGTGCTATAAGAACTGTATTAATTATAATCAGTGACAGAACCATACTAAACCCAGTGTTCAGACATGGAAGTAGATCCTACAACCATGATCAGCTAAATCAGGATTTAGCTGCTGAGCTAAACCCTGAGCTGAAACTAGATCTAAATTTCCACAAAGTCTTAAATTGTTTAGTTATGGATTCAGCAGATCTGGTTTTGACTTGCATTTCACTTTAATAACTACTCACCACTATATCTGCATTCTTTTTGTGTTTTGCCAGTCTGTCAGGAGCAGGGGGATTGGACCAGATGACCTCCAGCGATCCCTTCCAACCTCAACCATTCTGTGATTCTGTAGTGACTATGAGCTGATCAGTAAATGACAAGGGAGAGGGAAAAAAGAAGGGAGCGGAACATGTATAATCATTTCTGTAGCACTTGGTTCTTTCTTCCCCATAGCCAGTCAAAAGCCAGAGTCCAGTTTAAGCTTAGAATCTATTCATGTATGAATCTAAGAAGGAAGGAAAGCAAAATCAGTCTCTCCACTGAAAACACTGACATCTTTAAAACATCTTTAAAGCAAGCTAATGGGTGCTTTACTATCTTTGTTCAGATTTGGGGTGGTTTTTTTAAAGCATAATGGTACTTTAATGGCACATCTGCAAACATTTCTATTTTTTTCTTTGGTAAATGCACTGAGGAAAGATCGATCCTCCACAACTGCAATGTACTCAGGCAGTTCTTTACCGGCATGACTTTCCACTTCCATGCAATCAGGGAGGAAAAATGTTGATTCTGAAAGTGGTAATAAAGACTATATATTTAATAGCGTTCTAATAACACAACTTAAATGTGCATTTGTTATTATTCTAATCCATTACAGGAATAAATACACAAAATACAACTGTGATGGCACAGATTTAGGTATTAATTACAAGAGGTGGTGAATCACGGTGCTCTCAAGATTTTATGTAAAATCCATTGAATTAATTGAGTCTCCTTAGATTCCAATGGGCTTTGGCTGAGTCCTTTAATGATATTAAACTCCATCTGTTATTAAACATCATGTTTAATACAATAGTATGCAAATGCTGTTATTTGTAAATATAGTTATGCAAAAGTTCAGGACCAATCATGCTCCTCTTGAAGTCTGCAACATTATTTCTGTAGACATCAATAAGAATACATCTGGGATATTAATTTTTAATGGCACTGTATACAAGTATTGACAAAAGAATACAATACAGTAGTCACAAAATTAAAGAGGCTTCTATGAAACCGACAAAGAACAGCAGCACAGAACCGATGAAGTAAAAGCAGTATTTCGGAAAAGAATAAATCAGACTTGGCAATTTTGGAAAACAGTACTGAAGAAAAAAGACAAATTAATTGGCACAGTTTAACAACCTAATTTCTAAGTGCACTTTATAATAACTCTCCTCACAAGCTGCTGTTTTCCCAGAAGATGATGACAAAAAGCCTCATTAGAACATCGCTGTTTTATAGTGACAGGTTTTATTGCATTGCCAGCTGTGTATCTAAAAAAACAAAAAGACACCCCCCAAAAAAACCTCCTATAAAGGTTTCTAAAAATCCTATTTTCTTTTGTTATCATCAAAAAATAGCAACATAGCACTTTCATATGTTTGTGAATACCCACAATTCTATTTTTAAAAAAAATAGAAGTTAAAGAAAAGTGATTTTTGTCTTAGCTTCAAAAATAATGTAAAGAAACATTTAAGAACAAGATATTTCAATGATCATAGAGATATGTACAATGTGATAGATTTGAGTCCAATCGTGAAAACAGATGTTCATGAATGCAGACTTGAGAACCTGTTGATTCTGAGTAAGTGTAATTAAAGACCATCAGGACCAGGCTCTTAGCTTCACCCATTATAAGCTTTCCAACAATCTGTCCTAGGCTAAAAAGTAGAGATACAGTATATACTCTGTATACTCATTTATACAAAAGGTCTTTTACGGCTCTAACCCTGTTATTGCTAGGCTAAAAATGAACATTTGGAACAAATTACATGAATCATAAAGGATAAAATTGAGATGCAGCTTCTGACGACTGAATTTCCACTTGAGCCATTTTAAACTGGGTACACTGTAGCCATTTGCGGAGCACAGATGAGCTATTGTTCATTTGTCCTGACCCCTGTAACATCCTTAGGCTGTGATGGTTGACATTGCTCTGGATGGCTTGGAGGCGTAGCTGGAGTCCAGCAGATAAATGCTGTTAAAATAATGCAAAACATTCAGTTTCTTTCCTTTAATACAGCACTGTGGAAGGTACTGGTTGCTGGCCAGGGAAAGTTCTGCCATTGCCCCAATGTCACATTTTTTTTCTTCTGCATCCTGCACTGTAGTGTTGCAATGAAAGGCAAATGTGCTTAAAGAAACAACTCCTTGCTGAGACCAACTCCAGCACTTTTATTCTCATCACCAGAATTCTCACCTTGCTCTCTTTTACAAACAGGGCCAGATGGCACAGTTTTACTCAAGCAAGCAGGCCCAAAGTATCTGCTACAGAATCCAAATCTATCTCCTGAGTCAAGAGCTGCCATCCTGATTTGTCAGGGGACTTTCAAGCCCAAGACAGCAAGAAAACCCACAGCTGAAGGAACAACCAATCTCACTAAACAGGGAGGAAGGGCTCTGCCCCAGGACCTGGTTAGAGGAAAGCGTTTCAGACGGGAAAGGAGAGCAGTACTGATTACAGGACAACTGACTTAGTTGATGATGCCCTACGTGTTCTCACACCTGAAACCTTCAGTGCTGAGCCATCCAGTACATCTGGATATGCTACAACGATGTGTTCAGAGAGATTGAAGACCATATCTAGTGATCTTATTTCCTGAATTTACAGTTATGTGTAACACTAAGAATAAAAGGATAGGGCACTAGGAACAACTTACCTTTAGATTTGACTGTATCATTGGCAACCACATTGGTATGAGCTGTAAGAAGAGAGGTGTGTACACATACTTCAGTTACTGTGAGACAGAAAAGCTTATATCATCTATACCACAACTCTGAAAATGTAGTTATTTTTAAATGATGGATATGTTTTGGGGCAGGTAACTCTCAGAGGGAAAGAAGCCAGCTTCCCTTGTTTGTAGATTGATGAATCACCAGTAGCAATTACTGATATCCTGTTTAAGGCAACAATGACAGTACAGAATAAAACTTGTTAAAGGAAATCACTTCTTATTTTCCTTGTGAGGGTGTTCCTGTATGTGGAGGTGAGCAATATTGAAATAAATACAGTAAACATTCTGCATGGCGAGGTATACATCAAGAACTGAAAAAACATGCAGCAGAAGTTTCTAATAACAGGCCAGATATTTAAATGGTAACCAGTGTTTTCTAATCCACTAGTGACATCAGCGCTTCACTTCAGAATGTGACCTGTAGGCATGGGGGCACAGGTAAAAACTCTAACTATCCAGATAGGTAAGGCAAGGAGGTCTGCAATTCTGTCACCTGTGATTGGACTGATATGTACTTCATCTTCCTGTTCATCAGAGAACTTTGGTTTCTGGGTAAGTATAAAATGACAAGCTTATGAAAGACAGAGAGGCATTTCTAGCAGAAGTATTCATGTTCTTCAATATTAATTTAACCACTGAGGTTATAGTTCTAAAATGTTCCTCCAAATGGCATTAAAATTTGCAATTTGCCAATTATGCTACCGGGACCTGCAAGTTAAACCTAATCACTATTGACAACATTAGATAAAGTGCTGTTTCCCTTGTGCAAGGAACGATAATTGTTTCAATTTCAGTGCTGTTTTGCTGGGGAATCATATACAGTTCTGTCAGGACTGATTACTTAGTCTTCTACGTGAAGAACCATGTTCAAACCTCAGCATTTACAGAGAGATGCACACCAAAACAGCTGGAATGCAGCCAGATGCAGCAGAAGCGTGAGTTCTGTACATCCTTCCCTGGGCTCTCACACTAATGAAGTGCTTAGTAAGATCCAGTGGCCGCAACATCTGATGTATTTCTTGGAGAGGAGGGAACAGGTAAGCATACTGAGAAGCCATGCTCCCCAAACCCCACTGAAAACATCACTGAAAATTTCACCAGCATTAACGAAGTTCCTCTGGAGCTGAGCCAGAGGTGATGGGACTCAAGTCTGTCAAGTGTCGCAAGGAAGGAGGGAAGATAGGCATAAAACTCAGGGTACCCCTCTGCATCTGAACCAATTCACTGGACATCTTTTATAGTCAGCTGAGAGAATCAAGTACTTCTCACATCTAGTTCATCTTGTCCTAAAGCACGTATCCAAAATAGATCAAGATGAATCATGTCCAAAACCACATTTTTATCTCCACTGACTTTAAAGGGCACTCAGAGAAACTAGCTTATATTGATATCTACATTATAGAGGTCTAAGATCAGATACAGATCATTGTCCTTCAGCACCACTTCTGTCTTCCAGTGTCTGGACACATTTAGGGAAACAAAACTTTCTGCTGCAGGCACAAGTAAGCAAACCTTCCACTCCTACAGCTGCCAGTTAAATAAAAGAGATAAGAAGACATTTTTACTGAAGCACTTTAATTTTATTACCTACTCCCTAGCCTGTATTTTCTTCACAAAGGAAGAATACATAGAGCTAGTTAGAACAAACAGCTGGAAGAACAGACTGCTGTCAGACACTGTCAATTTTTTGGAGCTTATTATTTTCCACAGAATTATGACGATTGTAGTGAAAGTTTTGATGAAAACTAGGCTGGAGAACAGGTTGGTCACTGTGCTTTTCTGGCTCCCCAGCTCCTCTGCCTGCCCAGGTCTCTAGAAGTCTAGAGCTGCTGGATCTACCTAAAACCCTTGGGTCTCTGCAAAAGATGTTGTAGTTTGCAGAGCTGCTCCCTTCTCTACTGTAGGCCCCCAAATTTCTCAGACGTACATCTGACGGTCAGAGAGAGAGCTGTGATCAGCAAGGAGCTGGTCTCTGTTATCAATGGCTGTCCTGGGACAGCTAGTTTCCCAGTTCCTTTGGAAAAGGAAAACAGAAGTAAAGTTGAGCACTTTCATTTCAGCCCTCGTGAAACAGAACATTTCCCCTCAGAGGAAAAGACACTGAATTAAATATGTGGGTATGTATGCATCTTCATAAATGTTTGTGTGTACATATATTTCACTCTGACTTAGAAAGAAAAATAAATATATTACGGTTGAAATGTTGATCTTTTTTTTAATTTAGAGAGATGTCACTCGGTGGCTCCTGTGTGAACAAACTTTACACTTCTGCCTCGTTGAAGGAGTTCAAATGTACAGTAAGTCTCTCTCCAAATCATGATGCTTATTTTTTCAGATCTACAGTAAATATTTTCACAATTAGTTAGTTTTGAAAAATATTAGTAGCCTGGGGCTATGAAACCTATGACACTATTATGTCTGTATATTGTCCCTGTAGGATTTCACTTTAGGGCCAAGTAAAGCGGATTTGGTCACCCAACTCTTCTCTTCCATCTCCCATCCACTGAACATGAAGGAAAGCTTAGCACCTTAACTCTGAATTTCAGAGGATTATGAGCTTGATTTCATTGTAACAACAATGTCCTTTAACCATATTTAGCATATTATTGATATATACTCTCAAATATATTTATATATATTGATATATACTCTCAAATATACCCCCCCTCACATTCATTTGAATTGTGGCAGGAATTCATCCCTAAAGGCCTCTCTTTTCACAGCTTTAAAGCCATTTTTCATCCTTGTCAATTCCTGGACATCCTGGACTGACTGAAAAAGAAGACCATGTGTCTTCCAGGGACAGTTATGATCACTTTAACATCCCACAGTGGCAGAGTTTCTGTAGTGAATCAAGTCATTACTGACTATAAATCTGGATTTTCACAATGAGTGTGAATATTTTCATGCCAGTTGACATCAAGACCTTAATTTTTAGCTACTTTATTTTCCATTCCAGCTTGATCATAAAAGACGAGTAAAACAACAGTCAGAAGCTTCCTTTATGGCATCAGGAAAACTACATAACCCAACAACTTTCAGTTAGATTCAGAGTATGTTTAACTGTTTAATTTGTTTATATTTTATATGAAAATTGCCTTCAGAATAATGCAATGGGAAAACATGTTAGAAAAGCTAGTAGAATTGACTTCTGCTTGTGAGACTTCCCCCGTCCTTTGGGAATGTATTCTGAAAACACTGTGGTGACCCACAGGAGACTGAGCACTGAGTTCTGAAGAATTTTACTTGAATGTAGCATGTGGGATTTGATTCTCTAAACAAACAATACCCTGTTACACACCCTAGGGAAAGAAGATTATCAAATAATAGTTGACCAAAAGTCAGACACTTAGGCATATAATAACAAGAAAACCACTGTGGCACAAAGTTTTTGTTACCAATCTAAAAGAATGTGAGGATCAAAACAGTGAGGTGATCTGCAAAGGTCCTACAATGATTGAAAGTTACAGAATTGCTGAAAATTCAGATAGTACCTAGAGGTTCTCAAAGTCAATGACACCAGCTGAGTCTATTAGATGAATAAGACCCCTGAAGCAATGGAAGGAGACCAGAAGTTTTTTTCAAAAATCAGAAGAACTTGGATTTGAGATTATGGTCTGGTCTTACATCTTACAAGAGATTTATTTATTTAGTTATGCTTTAGTAGTTTTATTTCTGCATCAGTGTTCAATTTCAGCATCTTTGACTTTCTTTGTGGGAGAGGAAGCAATGGACAGTATGCCTAGAAATCACAACAGACGAGCAACATCATTAACTAAACATTCATGGTATGCCTACCTTTACAAAGATAGTGGAGTTGCATTCCTGTAAAGCCTCCATTAAACTAATCACATGCAGGCACACCATTTCCACCATCTTGGAAAAAAATCAAGCATAAAAACCAAATTAGTGTCCAGCGTAACAGTGTTGTAAGCTAAGCCAACAGTCTCTAAAAATGTTCCTGTATATGTTTAGCAGTTATATTGAATCACTAGATGTGCATTTATTAACCACTGACATATGACCACATGAGCACACAAGGGACATTTCTTTATATTTAGTTTTCCCCTGATGCAGCAACACCTATCTGTTAAATATTTCAAAGTTCTTCATGTATTTTAATTCATATCACACATCAAAACTACTTGCCTTCAGCTTTGTTCTTTTCAGACATCATAAATCCTTTTACATGCATTTGCTCTGTAGTTCTCATCAATCAGCATGTCAGAAATTGATATTTTTATTTACTGAATCTTTGGAAATTAACATACCCACAAAAAACACCTTTTTTTCCCCTCCCATCAAAAGACAATTTGTTGTTCTGAACTGGCAGCTAGTCCATCATTCTTCCATTTTGTACCATGAATTATGGCAGATGCAAATATCAGTTATTTGGTAGTAGACAGCTTTTTGTATTTTATATTGTGTAAATTCATAGGTACAAGACAAATGCCTTGAGCCAGCAATGAGTATTTACAGTGCCTGTCTGAACTATGTGTAATTTCCCCTCGATAATAATAAACTTAGCTTTTATGTCATGCTTTTAATCTTCAAAATGCTTTACAAACACTAACTAATTAACCTCACAACGCCCCTGTGAGATGGGCAAGTGTTATCTACATTTCACAGAGCAATAGCTGAGGCAGAGGGTTTAATAACTAACTTGCACTAAAGCCACATAATAATATACTTTCAGAATAAGGACTGGAGCTTGGGACTTCCAGGTCATATTCCTGTTCTAAGTCTTGACAAGAAGACTTTGTGTCTGGCTAAACAACTGACTATTTAGAAGTATTATGCACATTTCCCATTCATTCAAATGGACCTTGATGAACTATATTGTCAGAGACTAAAACACCATTTAAAGACAGCTTTAGGTGGTCCCTGCCCGATATGGACAAGACACAAAGGAAAAGACATTCAAGTGCAGCCCATGTAATTGCAATTGAAAGGCCCAACATCCATACCTGCCTGGGGTGGAAGATGTTCCACATGGGAAAAGGGGAATTACATAAAATAACTTCCATATAGATAACAGGTTCCAATTTAAAAAAGAAAAGAAAAAAAAAAACAAACAAACAACCAGTGAATGAAAATCCCAAACCTTAAGAACACCTGATTCTTTATGGGTGGCCCAGTCCTCTTTCTCACTCAAAGCTAGTACCAGGTTCTCCAGAGCCAGACCTACTAGTTACCTTGTCAGTTAAGTTTTGAAGTTATGACAGGCTTGTCATGACTTTCTAGGATGTGGCGAACACAATACATCTTGCCCATCAGAAACAAAGGCTCAATCTTAAGCCTGCATACACAGAGAATCATTAGTCAATGGGAAGCAAAGGTAGCACCTATGAGAAGGCTGCCAGAACCCACCTGGGTTCTTTTTGTACAAAGCTGCTCCAACAGCAATGAGTAGTTGAAAGAAATAAACACTTAAATATTATTTTCAAAAAATGGTCTGGTGGATTTCTGGACAAAGCGAACGTTTCGCTTTCAAACCTTATGTCTAGAGATACCTCCTTCAAGTCATTCATTACTCAAAAATGTTTCCAGAGGTATTTATGTTGCTTATTTTTGATGAGTAACCAATGGGTTATGAGTAGTCAAGTGTAAGCATTTATGCATTTTTTCACCATCACATGGTAAAAAATATTCAAATGAATATTCACAGAATTATCCTAAAACACTTAGTTGCTCCTGTAAGGCAGAGTCTGGTGAAACAACAGGACCACTGTGAAGAACAGGAAGATATATAAAATGAGACCTGATGCAGGAGGCCCTTAATCCAACAAGCAGCAAGCAACTCTAGCTCTTGATTGCGTTTCAGACAGGTCCTGGCTAGATCTCATTTCAGGCCCACTGCAAGTTTAAACCATTACTAATTAGCCTTCACTTCAATTTCTCAAAAGCATCAAAGTTGCTTTATGACGTTATTCATAAGTCTGATGTATTCCACTGAAACAAAGCAAGGCTTCTGAGTTTAACCTGTACTAAAACTGTACACAGCACCTGACTCACCACTTTGTTATGTGCCATTAGCTGTAGGATGCTGGGTGTCACTCGGCTCCAGAACTCCAGGGCCGTAAGGATTGCTGTAAAGCTAAATTCATTCTGATTCTGGACCGTTGGAGCTACTGCTGTTTGTTCACAGTACACTGTCCAGAGCTGAGCAAATATAAATGCATGGAAGAGGGAACACATGTGCAGAACAGATGTCTGTGAAAACAGATGAGGAAAATGTTTATTCAAATAAGAGTACTGGGATAGAGTGCAGAGGTTTTCATCAAAGCACTCCTCTGTCAGGCATCTCACTGGGCAGTCTTGCCCCTCACTGTCCCATGTTTCCCTCCCATCAGGAACTTGTCAAGTACACTTGGTGACATCTTCTCCATGCTTAAAAACTGGTTTTATATTTACACACTAAAAACTGCATTTGCAAACACACACTCCCATGCAGTCTCATTGTATGGCATTAAGGTCAGTCCCTTCAAAGAGAAGGTTA
Organism: Gallinago undulata; assembly: GCA_026546715.1. Classification (NCBI taxonomy): domain Eukaryota; kingdom Metazoa; phylum Chordata; class Aves; order Charadriiformes; family Scolopacidae; genus Gallinago; species Gallinago undulata. The sequence goes on along the minus strand of JAOTQQ010000041.1, from coordinate 6,340,914 downwards.
GTTTTGCAGAGCAGCTACTCAGGAGTAGTTCTGAGACTTTTTGATGGAAAACTCCACTGCAGTCTGTGGAAGGCCTGGAGGCTCTGGAATGTATGGCTCCATTTCAAAAATGCTGCTGGGGTAGGTCATAAGGATTCTGATCTCCTGAAAGGAATGCTGTCATACAAAATACATCATCTTACACCTGTTCCGTTAATCTGTCATCCCTTTCTACCTTGCTGGGACAGAACTGCTCACAGTCAAGGACAGTAAGTTTTGAAAAGCTAACAGAGAATGAATTTTGCATTCTCAAGCACTGGTCTTTGCTAATACGTGCCACATATCACAGTGCCTGAACGTCCAGGAGCGCTGGACATGAACTACTTTATTACTTTTGGTCAGAGATATTTTCTTGGTTTGCAAGTGCAACAGTGATTCATGCTCTGTGGTAATATGACTGCACCAAATATTGCAATGGTTGCTTGGAAATGGGGAAGACGTATTTGAAAGAGGAAAAAAAAAAAGCCAAAGAAATGAATGGGAAGCACTAGTGTCTTGGCAGGGTGAGAGGAAAGGGGGATTTTACATACAAGATAAATATGATTGTTCTGCTTCTGCTGCTAATAAAAAGCTGGTTGGCGTCAAAGAGTGCTGCTATATCTGCGTTAAACTCCTGTCACAAATGACTTATGACTTACAGAGATTTCTTTCCCTAGATCCCAGGTTTTAATAAGGTTTTAGCCCTCTTTTTTTCTTACAGAGAAAATACGTGTTTGCAATAATAAGGCCAATATATAACACATCTCCAACTAAAAAACATAATCCCTTACCTTTGATTGCTCTGGAAACCCAATCAGAATAACAATAAGGTGGTCAGCAATTTGTGAACCCGCATCCAGTGGAATAGGCATGCAAGATGATGGAGAATTTGGACAGACAACATTGTGTGTCAGAGACCCCAGAAGCAGCCAGGACAGCAAACGAATGTGTGAAACACATTCTATGAACTCTTTGGGCCTGTCAAGAAAGAGTGGATTTTACAATGATGCTAAATTTTATAGTTTTCCCCAAAATATGGAGTCTCCTCATGCACACTACATACAGCTTCAGTGTGTTGGAGGCACAAATCTTTGGTACTGCATATGGGAAGACCAGAACCACACAGAACTTAATGGGCTTGACATACCATTACCAATTCCAACAGAAAGTATTTGGTGGGTCTAAGAAACACTCTTTATAAAAGGCTAAAATGCTCACAGATCCACTTGTTCCATACACAGTGATTTTTTTGACACAGAAATCATGAGATGGGAAGGGTTGCCCAAGTGGAAATGCTCCTCTCAGCTCCCCTGGACAGCACGCAGCTGACAGGGCGATGGCAGGAAATTCTTCATTCCACAGTGAGCTCCGAGGCAGGCACCATGCCTTCCTTCCACTGTCTGCCACTTCCCCATTGGTAAAGTGAATTCCTCTTTTCCTTTGCCTCTCCTAGGACTTTTGGACTGCCTGCTTTTGAGGGCAGAGACTATGATTTTTTGTGACGCTTAAGTATTCATCCACCATCTAGTGCAATGTCTAGTTGTAAAGCAATGTACTTATACAATCTAAAAAAGAGTAACTCTTTTCTGGTGCCTGTCCCCTTGCTGCTACCAAGTTCAGATTACATACTCATTTGATTTCATAGGCACCGGAAAAAAACACCTGGTTTTCAACCAATAAATCAATACTTCCTAGGCCACCCTCACTACTGGTTTTAATTTCTAATTCAATGTCATTGTCAAGGACTCATAGCACCAAAGAGGCATTCCATTAATTTACTCAGAACAAATAGGTTTTTGTTGGTGTTTTTATTTTAAGTAAGAAACTAACCCACAAGGAGAAAACGTGCAAGTACACTCAGATATATCTACAGGACTGGGGCCTAAATAGTTTAGTCCCCAGAATTCTGGGGCAGGTAGTCTGGGACAAAGCTGGGGAGAGAATACACGTTTGTTGAAACACAATCCAATGGTCTACATTCAAAACATCTCGTTTTTTATCATTATAAGACAAGGGACAGCATTGCTCTTCTTTTTGAAGATAACACACTGACACACTGCAAGTTAGGATTTCTCACAGTGAAAAGGGCTAAAAGATGTATCTTGAAGAGCAGGATTTTTCTCATTTAACTTTAACCAGATGAAGTTAGTATTTTTACCATCATATCAATAGGTTCACACTTAAAATTATTGCTCATTAGTACTCCATAATTCAAAGGACATTTCCCATTGTATTCTGTATAATTCTAGGACTGATCAAGTACCTGTGGGCTTTTCACTGACTGTATCTATATCAAGAACCAAGTTAATTTCCAGGATAACTCCAGTCAAGCCACTGGAGTTACCTCCTCCGTCTCTTTGGCATGTACTTTAAATATTGCATTGATGAATTCCTCAGTTAAGGATCAGGAAGCTGCTGATCAGCTGTTTTAATGTCCTATGGCCACCATTCCTTTCTGTGGGTCTTATCTAGGGAATCTGACAATAAACACAAATTTCTAACTCATTTCAGTATTCCTTTTTTGTGGAAAAAGCATTCTCACCCTTGTTGCATTGCAGAAGGAGGATGGTAAAGCCAAGGTAGATATCGGATCACAGCTTTGTTGTCTCTGTGGTTTCCCCGTGTGATTTCCATAGCGGCAATCTGAGCTAAACCAACTTTCAGATGTCCACCAAATGTGTCTTCATGCAGTGGCTGAGAACAAGTCTTCATGTGACTCTGCAAGACAAAGATCTGATTTCCAACCCGAGAAGAGTATTTCATTTGAACTAAGTTCTTCCAAGCAACAGCATATTCTGTTTCATTTCTGTTCAATTCCTTTCTCAGGGTCTCTAACTGTATATACAAAACTACAGAACAAAATGCAGAAATAGATTTTTAAAGCTTCTCCAGTTCCTATATTAGTAACAGCTGTATGATGCTAATCTTTCCATGAAGGGCAACATTTGCAAGAGCTCCCACAAAATACAAATTGTGCAGAATGTATAAACACCTTTTACATCCGCAAACTCAACAGCTGATGAATACAGACTAATGGTTCCACATCCAGACAGCTTAAGTGAAGATGAAAGAATCTAACAAGATTTAACAAGAGAGCATCTGGGCAGGAAATGCCTTCCCTGTGCAATATTCCATTTACATGTACAGAAATAAGCTGTCGCTCATTCACCGGCAATATGACTCTGTTGCACTATTCAACTGCTACAAAGGCCTTTAAGCCCTGGAAATAAAAGGGCTAAATCTTTTGCCAAGAAATCATGCAAATATTTATGCCTGGAAATATAATTTATTATCCTGCTTTATCAGCTCTAAGGAATGTTTTATTAGTGCTTCTTGAGACACTTCTGTATTTCTAATTAAGCTAACTCTGCATTACCTTCTGTTGCCTCTAGACTAAGAGAACGCATGCTGAGTGCGTTTGCTGGCTTAAAGGAGAGCCATATGTTTTGCACAAGAGAATCCATGTCATCAGCTATTAAATTATTGTAACAGGATAAAAATCAGAACACCACTAATATTTTATAACAGATAAGTATCTCACCCCAGCAACTTACACTCTCAAAAATCACTTACCTGAAGTTTCTTTCAAGAGAAAAAAAATAATTTAATTACCAGCACAAATATCTAATCATTTTGTTATAGAGCCAGGTAAAAAGGATAGACAGCTATGCAGGCAGATAAATTATATTTCTTCAAAAATTGTAGAATTTTCTAAATAAAACCTTGCAGAGCTTTACCAAATAAAACGTTGATCCAAAGGGGGAAAAAAATGAACTGAAAAGAAACAATAAACTGGAATGCAATTAACTTCAGAATTAAAATTTATTCCTTTTTTATAACCACAGAATGGGTTGGGTTGGACAGGACCTTAAAGATCATCTAGTTCCAATCTCCCTGCCATGGGCAGGGACACCTCCCACTAGACCAGCTTGCTGAAAGCGTCATAAACAATAGTTGGTAACATATGGGACTGAAGCTAATTAACCTCTTTCAAATAAAGTCTTCTCAGAAACACAAAATAATACATTGCAAATGAATATACAATTTTAACTATTTGTGTTCACTGAATTTCTACAGAGAGTAGACATTTCAAAATTTGAAAACCAATTATTAAAATTTTGCCATTGGGATTGTTACTGGTCATATAAATCATATAGTATTCTTTGTGTTAGTTTGATAGTCCAGATGCTGTTGATAATACATACTTACTAAGTATGTATTACTTATAAATAATACATAGTAAGAAATCGTAGAACTGGATAATCTTAGGAACTTCACTTCCTAGGAACACGTCTGTAAATAAAACCCAGGCAATATAAGTAAACATATTAAATGAGCTTACAAGAATTTGAATCTACAGGTTGTGAATTTTGTTAAAGTTCTGACTACTTGTAAATTTAGAATTTTTTTCCTGACTGTTGGAACCACAGAATAAGTTTATCTGGTCTAGTTAAACAAGAGCTTCCTTTTTATTTCCAAAGACAGCCACAGCTTATTCTTTCCAACAAAAAAAATGCTGGTCATATTTGACTCTCCTCTTATGCTGATCTTATTTTCAGATTCCTGTAATACATGGCTAAACATGAAACATGAAATTTTAGACCATTTGGTTCTGATTTCATTTTAAATGACCAGAGTACATGTTTGGGAAGCTTCTTGTCTAATTTCAGATTATAAAACTGAAGAACTGGGTTAAGTTTTAGTTCATGTCCTACCTATATCCATGTTTAAAAAAATAAAAAAATAAATAATTCAATTGAGCATAGAAATTATCAACTTAGACTTAAGCATTGTAAGAGCATTTCTAAAAATCAGACTACAGTTCCAGGGAGAAGGGGTAGAAGGAAAACTGCAAATGGCAGCAAGCTTTCTGCAGAAAAAACTTACACAGGAGAGAGAATACCTGCAAGTATTTATAAACAAGTTTTCCCATTTCTGGTTTCAGGTAAATTCATGTTTTTCTGTGGAACTGGCACACCAGATGTATCTCTCCCTTGTTTATTGATTCATTTGCCTACCTATTCTGAAAACAGTTCTGAACTGTAAGAGAAACAGGTGAATAACTTTAAAGGATAGAGTGGGAAGGCAATCCAATTCAGCTAAAAATGATTAATTAGTTTGTACTTTGGACTAAATTTCTACTCCAGCACAAAAAGCTGCTTCCCTTATTAGAGTATTTTTTTAAAACTCAATGGGATTAAAGGCGTAAAGGGTAAGAATTTAACAAAAGGAATACTTTGTCCAGAAAAACAAAGTTACTGTGAGTTTCAAGAGACATGAGTTTCACTTTGGCTGGGATTCTTCTTCCTTTGCGGTAAGTGTTCTTAAATTGCAATAAGTTGTCCCCTCTGGGGCATGGGTTAGGGTGGACAGGGGGACCATGAGCAAGTAAGCATGCAAGAAACCAGTAGGGTAAAAGTTCTCATCTCATTGCTTCATAAATAAACTCCAGTTATCCAGATAACTACAGCTTATCATTTACTCTGTTTTGCCTGCCACAGAATGCTTACATTAACTTGTGGCATGAAACACTCCGGTGTGTTTCCAGTAACTTTCAGGAGAGGACTAGTGCAGCAGCAGAGGGGCCCTTTCAGGGGAACACTATTCTGATTTATCAGGACAAGAGACCATCAACACCCTTTATTAGCAGATGCACCCTGTGTTATAAAAGCAGAGTGGCTCTTGAGGTTAGAAAAAAATGCAAGACCCTGGTCAAAGAACTTCCCTAGAAGACCACATGGGCCAAAGCAATGTAAGCAATGGCAAGGATTCCTGCTAGCTAGAACAGAACAGCACCGGCTTTCTGTATCTGTCAGCTGAGCTTCAGATCACATAAAAGCAGCTTGGTGGCTATTTGACTATGTGCAGTGACAAAATGACCTCTTTCAGTCAATGAATTTCCTCCTGGTTCATCGAGTTGCTGGTGTACAAGGACTAAGGCTCTACTGCCAGATTTCAGGATTGCCCGCATCTTTGACAGCACAGACTCCCCTCTGTATGTGTAGTGGTCCCTCTGCTGCACTCCCACACCATTCCTTTGTCTTGCCAGCTTTGCAGAAGGTAGAGGCATCAAGGTCCAGTTGCAGCTCTGCCTCCATCCTATGTGCTGAGGGAAATCCAGCCCTGTGCAGGGCACGGTACGTAGCTCCAAAGATTATGCACAAGTTTGCCTAGCATTGAGATGGTTCCACTGTTAAGACAGGCGTTTTCCCTCTACAAAAAGGAAGACTTTAACCATCAAAGTTTCACCTCCAGCTCAGGGCTCACTAAGTGCTCAGCTTCAGATGGTACAATAAAACTACCTAATGGGATAATATGATGCTAAATAGAATAAATATTTTCCCCTCCAAAGCATTACGACTATCAGTGATGTGTTAGCTAAAATATTACATTAATTCTTTATTTAAGCTATTAACAATTGATGCTATTTTGCTAGTAATTGAAACAGCTATACTTCTATTATTTCCTATTATACGGTAGCAATGTTACTTAGCCTATTTCTTTTCTAAAACATCATAGGGAATTTCCATTTTGTAAGAAATGTAATAGATACTGGCTTCCCCCAAGAAACAGAAATCCCAGGGTTTTACCAGCTAGTTATTACTAGGATGTTTTAATGAAACTCATTCCTAAATAAAGTATTTTATATTGACAGAAGTATTTTCCTATCACTTCTCTTACAATTTAGCATCAAACTAAGGTATAGAAACGAAAAAGCAGTTTGGACTACAGAGGTAAGAACTACTTGTTTTTTCCCACCTCAACAGAATGTTAACTGACAAGGAAAACAGTAGCACCCATAAGAAAAAGCGCATGTGCCACCCCCCACCCTTTTTTTTTTTTAGGTCAATTTCTGCATTTTATTAACCTCTGAACTTCTAATTATCTTAAGTGTCTCTATATGTATATAAGAGACACAGGATTCCTCCAGAAGAGTGTACTTAGTTGTACAGGCAGGAGCTTTATGTTTCCACGGGTTACGTTAAACATGACTGCTTCTCACAGTGATTTTGGTATGACACTACCTTATCATCAACATTTCAGAAAACCTTATCATTAGCTTATCATCAACTTTACAGAAAAAATCAAGCCTGCATTTTTATTGCACACTTGCTATATTTGAATCAGACTCCATTTCAACATTGCATAAGCTACATTTTACTGATCCCCCAGAAGTGTCTATAATAGTAATAAGATTTTTTTTTAAATAAAGAAAAAAAAAAACTGTCAGTTTTCCATAAGGACTTCAACTATTTCTCCCAGGTAGGTTCATTACAGAAAACACACTTTTGTTTAAAAAGCACAGACAATTCAGGTCAATGTATGCCCGGAACCAACCTTTAATTTGGTTAAGGTATGCATATCCGCAATGAAATCCAGCACTTCCCCAACATACTGCCTCATGCATTCCATTGCTGCTGTTCCACACTAGAACATAAAAGAAATAAGTTAAAATACCAGCTTGGAATACATTCATGTTTTTGTCTTTGTTTCTTATTCACCAGAACACGATTTGTCTGTCTCAAATTCTTTATTTTTCTTTTTTTCTTTATTTATTATACCTATTAGGAATAGGTTTTCTTTGATGTTTTTCTTCTCACTGTAATATGCCCTATTATCTGATGATAGTATAAAGATAGTCACTGTAGCTTCTCCATGCATCATAAAATACTCTTATCTGTGGCAGCAATAAAAGATTAACTGATGAAACTTTCAAGAATATCCTTGTCATGTCATCCTGAAATTTACCGTGGTCCAGAATCAAAGTCTTAAAAAGTTGATGAGAGTTTAATAACCCAGTACTTCAAGCAGCTTAGCATTTCTGCAAGTGGAAACAATCAGCTTCAAACCCAGAAAACAAAATTCAGTCACAGATGCCCTTACATTCACATTAATCATGCTGGAAAAACAGTTTAAATGACTGGCCTCAGGTATTTTATATGTAAACATCACTACAATAAATAACACTAAAATTTAAGTGTTACTTTTTTTTTTCTTTCTTATTTTATAAACTAACACATGTTTCTGGGATATTCCTGAAGCAAAGTAGCTCAAAACACAGCATTCTAATGGCACTTAAGCTAGTTGCAATTTTCAAAAGCAGAGGCAAGGACCATAAGGGACAAATTAAATCCTTCATGAACTGCTCCAGTTTGACCATAAAGGTATAAGCATTGATTAGTGACCTGTGTCAGAGCAAGAATGACCTCAAAGGGAAAATAAAAGGACCCAGTGTGGTGCTATTTGTATTCACGCAGTAGAAATGTTCATAATCCTTTTCCTAGAACACAGTGAGAAATGCAGATCTGGCCTTCAACTGGTATAAGACTTGCCCAAGGTGAGCAATGCAGTCAACAGAACAAATCTGTCAGATTAAATAAAGGCTTCAAACAACCAAGAGAACCTGGACAGAAGCTTTCATAAGTTGATAGAACAGATCCACTAGGAAACATATAAGCTTCTGTTTACATGTTAATAGTATGAGGTGAAGCTACCTGAATTCAAGGGGAACTATGAATGCCTCACTCTTAGGGGCCAAGTAAAAGCAATGATGAAATTATCAAATTAGGTATCTTTCTGAAGTCGCCAAGAAGTACCATATCCAAAGTCACAGGCCTAGGGCAAAACATTGCAGTAAAGTTTACAGGAGAAAACTACTCTTCTTTGACCTTTATTTAATTACCTACACTTTGAAGCACTGAAGCCAATCACCCGATTTGAGCGTACAAATGAACCAGATTTAGTTATGATCACGAAATTATCAAGCCATAATTGAGTTTTAGTGGCTGAAATGTGAAAAACTGCTAGCATTTTATTTTTAAGCGACTGACCTAGGCACTTCTCATTTTTGTATGTTAATATCAATCTACACGGTGTTGAACTATGCCACCTTCTGGCTTTTCAAATACTACGCCTGTCAGTTCCCTTGACAGAATAACAAACACAAGGTCACTGGCAACCCTGTCAATATATACTCCGTGCAGTTTATGTGGACTAAGAATTCCACGTGGGTTCTAAAATACTGAATAATGGAATTAATAGAGATACTATACTCAGACCTCTGAAAACAATGCTCAGTTGCTAAAGACTACTTTCCAATCATCTAGTGGGCAGCTTGACTCTCTATGATTTCTTCTGAAATGATTGCTTTCTTATCATACCTTGTAACACCAATGTTAGTCTACCTATTTAAACTAAGTAGAAATTAAAATATTCTGTTGGGAGTTATTATTAAATATTTGCATTAAAACAAAAGATATAAATCACACACTTCAGAAGATATACAGGAAAAATCCTATTCGGTCACCCCCTAAAGCTGACAGAGACACACATACAGGGAGATGAGTTCTCCTCAGCTCGTGAAGCAGACTGGGGCTGACACTCAGCATCTGTTTGGGTACTCAGTCACACGTGTCATGGAACAAGTCAAGATCTCCAACTGTGGTACTTCGTATTCACCAAGTGCATATTCAGTGCCCAGGCAATTATAAGCACTGGTAATTTAGCTACACTCATCAGCAAGATATAGATGAACACCTTATACATTACCAGAAAAGTATCATTAACTCCTTTCTTTAACCAGATAATCTTTTGTGAGAACAGAGGTAATGGTTTGTAACTTTCCTCCCTGCTACCATTTTTTGAGGAATTCAGCTGTGCTGCTCCCTACATGTTGTCTTCTTCACCTAAAGTCAGTTACATGACTAAAGATTATCAGTGACAGTAAGGGAAATAACATCAAGTGCAGAATTTTTCCAGTATCAAAAAAAGGAAGGATCTCAATCTCTGCTTGCAATACACTTTGCCAACCAGAAGAGACGTTAAGAGGGAAGAGCATTAAAATGAAGCAAAACGAGCTGAATAAGATATATTTTTTTAAAAAACAAAATTAAGAGATGGGAGTTTGATTCCGTACTTACTCCAGGCATGGAGGCAATCATCTGTTTATGCAAGATTGTTGACTCAGCTAGTTTTGTTCCAGCATCTGCACAAACAAACTGAGAAGAAATTAAAGACAAGTTATTTTTTAATTATTTTTGGAGGAACCTGAAGACACTTATAAGTTATTCATGACTTCATTAAAATCAGTTCAGATCTCTCCTGGCTTTTACTCATGGTAATTTGCCTTTAGAACTCTCTCTTCATAAACAACCTAGTTAACTCACCATTATAAATGAGCCAATTTCAATAAACAAAAAAAAAAATCTGAGTTTAATGTGTTTAATTAACACATGGATACTGTGCAGGAGCAACTTGAAGAATATTATGTAATAAATCATACTTTATGAACAAAAATATATATTTTTGCTATCCCTTGCATCTATCAAATGTTCCTTTCTCATTATAGAGTAAATCATGATAGAGGATGATAAGGCAACATGCCATGTTCTTCACTGTGATATAAAGCTATTTTCACTGAACTTCTATAATGATGAATTATATGAACAATTTTGAAGTTGAGAACATACTGGTATGGTGTGGTATAACTTCTGCATAATTCAGGCCCCAATAATACAAAATCACCAGCTGTTTCTGAGAGAAGGTCACTATCATTCTATCACAGCAGAATATCTCCAATTGCTTTCTTCAGCTTTTATTTTCCTTGCTTTTATTTTTTCTTCTTTTTATGTCCAAATTCTTGACTCAAAATCTCTGATGTCCACATCATTCATACACTAGACCTGCTAATACTGTTACTTAATCATTATAAGCTTCAATAAGGCATCGGGCACCCTGCAGATGATTTGCTTGTTCCTAGAACTTGTTGTCCTAACACTGTATTCGTACTCAAGCAATTTCTGTCCATAGTGATGCAGTGCAATTTTCTACGAAAGAACAGACAGAAAAGAACTGGCAAACTAAGGTCTAAACGTTCATTTTATTTCTTGAAAATTAATACAATGGTACCTTCACAGACAGACAGATATTTACTACACAGTATATTTTACAGTTGTCTGATGCATGTGAGTTAGCAGTACAATGACTGACTGCTCTTCTTTCCAAATACCATTTACAGACTTAGAATTTACTGTTATGCTTCCACAAACTTTACCCTTCAATGACAGATTTAATCTGAACTCAAATGCCTACCAAGGCTTGGAAACTACTCAACAACTTATGTCCTGACAAAGGGTGTGTTCTTTGGGATAAATACCAGAAGGCCGTACCTGAGCTTAGGTTAATAATCTAATTAGGTATCCTCAGACATAGACCTGGCTCCAGTTGACTCATCTTGTGGTTAGGCTTTATTTTATAACAGAATAAGTCAAAAAGGACATAAAACAGGAATCTAACTCAGGTTTCAGTTGAGAGGTGGCCTGGTGCTCTTCTGTACTATGGCTCTAACGACTACATAGGAAGGAAAAGAATCACAGAATGGTAGGGGTTGGAAGAGACTTTCAGAGATCATCTAGTCCAACCCCCCTGCCAAAGCAAGATCCCCTAGAGCAGGTTGGACAGAAAAGTGTCCAGGAGGGTTTTGAATGTTTACAGAGAAGGAGACTCTACCACCTCTCTGGGCAGCCTGTTCAGTGCTCTGGCATCCTCGAAGTAAAAAATTTTTTCCACATGTTCAGATGGAACTTCCTGTGTTCCAGCTTGTGTCCATTGCCCCTTGTCCTGTCACCAGGCAGAACTGGGAAGAGCTTGACCCCATCCTCTTGACAGCTATGCTTTAGATATTTATAAGCATTGATAAGGCCTCCTTCTCAGGAAAAGAAAGCTTCAGGCTTATGGGCTGTATCAATCCAGTAAAGGCAGTTGAGAGTCTTATTTCAAACAGCAACCATGACTCTCCACTTCTCTTTTAAAAGAAAGACTATTAATTGACTTAGGCAAATAGATGACAGATTTTCTCATAATACATCCTATCTCAGAAAGAGCAATGCTGACGCTGGGTCTACTGGACAACAGGTATGTTCTTTTCCCGTGTGAAGGATTTCTCAGTCAACCATTTGTGTGTAGATTAGGCTTCCCTTGTACTACATCAGCTGCAGAAAAGGACCATAATTCCCTGAAGAATCTGGCTGAGTATATTTAGCACCTAACAGGGAGTGCAGTGCAGCGCTACAGACATTGTAGAGCACTCACCATATAGGTCAACAAAAAAAACCCTCGCCAAGGACAAATGTCATTTATTTCAGACATTTTCTTTTAACCACAATAACAAGAAACAGCAGCCACAGTAACCTCTACTGGCCTCCTGTAAGCTTTCTATATCTTTTGCACAGAGGAGTTTGGGTTAAATAACAGATATTTATATGTGAAGAATAGCTGGCAAACTCCATTTCGTTTCTAATGAACGATTTGGCCTTGCTTAGCTTATCTTTATCATCATCAGAACTCCAGTTCCAAGGATCCATCCTGAAGTTGCAATGCAGTCAAAAGAGGATGGGGAAACGAAACTCAAAATGAAAAATTTCTCACATTTCCGGTTCAAGTCACTGTCATTTATGTTGTTTCCCTCTGCAAATACTATAATATATTAAGACATCACTGGCAAGCAATGTAATGCCAGCCACATGTAAAGAAAAAAGGAAAGAAAAATACCCCACACTGCAAAAAGATGAGCAAATCACTGCTGTGCTTCTTATTAGCATTGTCTGCAGAGGTACAGCTGCAGAATAATATCTAAATAGGAATGTCTGCTGATTGTAGGGATATATACCATAATCTATCTATAACTCTATTCATAATAAAAAAAATTTAAAATATATATTCTTATAAACTTATTATATGTAACTTTAAATTCTCCTTTTCAGTAATTAGCAGTTTAGATCTTCACAGAAACATAAACTGGAACCACTAGATATACATGGGTTTACTTTAGCTGAAAGTCCAGCTGAAAACAGGCGTCACCTAAACAAAAGAGATCGGACACACTGATCCTTAGAACCTGACTGAACAAGCAAATCCTAATGAGACACTAATATAATTTGAAGTCAATGGAAATCCTGAAGATGTGTGCTGGTGAAATATAAGCAGGAAAAAAGTACTTGGAAACAAAATGCTGGTTGAAGAAGCAGTTCCTATGGAAACCCATGTAACAGCAGCATATATATGATGGCTTTCATTTCCCATGACAAATCAAGGAGACACTTTCTGTACCCTTTATCATCCAGGACACCTATGCTACAATTGGGGTGATCTGGTGAAAAAATCCTCATTCTTTGAAAGTGGGATAAAGTTAACTCTCATCTTAACACTGATGTCACCAGTGACACTGATGGCACCATGTAATCTGGATGAATGTAGGTGTCAAATGTACATTCCTAGGAATTCCTTTGTTAGTCAGCCCACGACCGATCTATCATTAAATTGAAGTCTCTGAGATCTTTTCTTATTTTGAACATTTTTACTGAATCTCTGTACTCTCTGTGCACTGTCTGTATAGAACCTTGTACACAGGCTAACATGTTCATGGGAACATCACTGCCTTGGAAAGTAAAACCATTTCCATTTGGTGCTGTGTTAACCCTGCTATAGCTACATAGATTCAAAACCATACAATTTGAATTAATATTGCAGTGGCTTTGTGTGGTACAAAGGTGAACTAATCCTTTCATTCTATTAATGACACCAAAGAAAATTAAAATAATCAGATACATATGTGATTTACTAGTAGGCTTCTTAAATTACAACGGTGCTTAAGATGGGCTTAGCGGTTACTATGGTATTTAAATTCAAGAGGCTGTTGAATGATTCAGACCACATACTACCAAGGGCTGCCAATTTGCACAGTCAATGGGAGAAGTTGTCATCATGTCTCCAGTAGACATCTATGGCAGATGGTCTGAATACAACCCCTATTCTTTACCATTGACTGCATAAAAACAGAAGCTGGCTGCTTTAGATAACAGGAAATATGAATCACTTCATCAGCCTCTGAAAGAAAGACATCAAAAAAGACATTTATATCCACATTAAGTGCTGTTGTGCAAGGTGTGAATACATCCTGAAGTGAATAGAACATATGGGAACAGTGCTAGGAGGAAAACCCAGGCAATTATCATCTTATCTTTAGGAGATACAGATAATGTAAGAGAGAGTTTTGCTTACTGACTCAATGAGCAATTGAGTTGACTCAATGTGATGGACAAGTGTTTACCAGTTAAATCCCATTGCCAAAACTGATGACATGTTTGCATTCTCAAATGAAGAATTCAGGATTGACTAGACTGTGGGACTGTCACAGTCCTGGTTTGAGTAACACAGGATTAATTTATCTTTCAGTAATTTTACTTTGTAGTAAGGTCTCTTCTCATACTTGGGAAAACTGCACTTTTAGAAGACTCTAGTGCCTGAATCTGTGAAAATATTTACTCTATAGCCAGCTATGGTATGTGTGTTTTAAGGTCTCGATGTAGGGATGAGGAGGAGCGAGACCCAGGCACTGGACCCAGGGTGGCCAACAGTATTATTTCAAACTATGAACGTCACATTCTATTTAAGTTAAAAAGTTTGCTGCAAAGTTCGCTCTCTTCCTTGATGGCTCCCATCCTGAGAACTTCCTGCTCCAGGGCCAGAGCCCTGAGCCCTTCCCTTATCCCTCCCTTGAAGCTGCAGCGTTCCCAGTTTGCTGTCCTTTGCTAGGAGTGCACAGCTTCCCGCTGACAGAATGGTCTGAGTGTAATCTTGTGTATCTTATATTAGTATTGGGATCAATATTGGTTCTTTAGTATTATTAATGTTAGTTAATTGTTCTATTAAATCTGTTTATATTTCAACTCTCGGGTTTCCTTGTTTTTGCCCAATTCCCCTTCCCGGGTTGGGAGGTGCCATTGGGTGATGGAACAATTGTCTAAACAACAATAAATTGTTGTGGATTCTTCAAACTGTAACAGTCTCCCTTTGGGATAGCCCTAGGACTGACTACACAATAGAGCAATGCAGAAAAATTGCTGTATTCTGTAATATAGGAAAAGTCAGTTCAAGTCAACAAACACTGATGCACATGGTATAAAGTCATATCACCACACCCGTAAGACAGCAAAAGTCTGTTGGTTTTTAATTTCTTTGGTGGTCTTGGCTAGGACCAAAAAAATAAGCCTGGGTTTAAAAAAAGAAAAATAAAAAGTATTTCTGCTTTTTAAATTTAAACGGATGTAAAAAAATAATCCTTTACCATCACAAGAAAAAATCCCAAGTGTTACTCTTCCCTGCCCTAAATTCTTCCTCAAATGCTGATGGCTTAATAATTGTTTTCAGAGTTATCCTAACTGCTGTATAATTTCACTTGTCACTATTATTTCTCTGTCAACTGGCAACCACTTATTTACTATGAGCAATATACCAGTACTCCAAAGAAAATGAGCCCCACAGTAAGCTATACGAAGCTTCACCTTGCATAATGGGAGGGGAAAGAGGGAATGGAGCTGTGATGCTGGGACCATTATGAATGATCTACCTAAGGAACATCTTGCTTGAACCATAAGGAGTGCTGTTATGCTGGTCCCCTGTAATTTAAAGTTATTAAATCCACATAATGGTTGGCTCATTGTAAACAACGGGAACCCACTACCTGTGATTAAAATTGGTGGACTTCAGTAAGCTAGTATTTGAAGGCCAAGCTTGTGGTGCCAAACAGTGCCACTCTTGGCATTTTGAAGACTTTTCAAGAGTTTGTATCTTACTTCCTCAGATTCTCCTATGAAAAAGCTACCTCAACAATCCACAGAATGAAAGGAACAGAAATACTGTCTACATATTCTTTGCTGGAAAATTCAATGTTAAAAGAGAGCAGTGTTCAGGGACTGGAGACAGCTTACTGCCCACCTGAATAGACAGAAACTGAGTTGTGATCAACCAGCACCCTTTCCCATACAGACTGCTCACTGGTTTTGTGGCTATGATATGAGGACAAGGCAGCAGCTGGGGCAGCTACCCCACTGAGACATGGTATGAAGCTCAATGGACTAGATCCTTCTTCCAACTTGAGATACATTCTAGGATCTTCAATAAATCAGCAATGATGCACAGGTTGTTATTGTCCTGGGAAATGTGGATCCCCAATTTAGTTTCTAAAATTTTAGTGTGGGAGTCTAAATGTGTGCACCCATGGTAACTGGATTTTGATTCAAAAAATTCTTGCTTCTCCTGACATTGCTGGTACTTTCTGCAACCATGTTGGACTTGCTTTACCCCTCGCACCCCTGAATGTGGGCTGAGACAGGATCAGGATGAGAATTATATGAGAATCTCCTGTACCTGCACCAAGAGCAGCAGATTCATGTCTGGTAAGGGTGACTTGAACTTGAGTGCCTGCAGTAACTCCAATATCACACTGCGAGTCAAGTAGAATTTGTCCCTTTCCTACAATAGAAAAAAACAGAATTATGAATGTCCCGAAATTGACTGACACCCACTAGTAAACCATAAAGATACTTTTCATCTAAGTTTGAGAATAAAAAAAATTACAAAAGTGTACTGGTTTCTCCTGTCTTATGAAAAAGGAGAGATCATCCATTGTTTATGTAATTCTACAGACTTGATTGAACAGACATCGATGAGGGTGATTTTCCTCTGACATTATATCAGGTACTGATTTTAATATTTCACACATGAAATATAGATAGATTTTATAAAAGTTATAAAGCTCAGGCATGCAGCATAGCTTTCACAAAGTCATTCCATATAAGGGGAAAATGGGAAAGCAGTAAGGATTGACACTGGAGAACAAAACTGGCAATAGTATTTAGCACTATTCTTTCATTAAACTTGCCAGAAATGGTCTACATTTTGCCATACTTTTTTTCTGTTGTCATTCACCTTAAAATAAGGAAGCCTGCACTAAGGCAGTTTAGACATTTTCATTCATTAGACTAGCAGCACTTTTCCACTTACACAATAAAAACCATCTTGGCTACAGCTGCTACAACAGGAACATCTTAGAACATAGAGGAAAATCAGCCAAATGATTAAAATACAGAAGCCTAAGAACAGAGTTATAGAGCTGAGAGAGCAAGGATGTACAAGAGATAAGATACGCCTATTATCCATCTTACTTTGACATTCTCTGACTTTGGACAAAAGATGAAAATATGGAACAAATCTGTAACATGCTACTGACCATGACAACTAAAGAATTTTTATCAGGAGGAAGACTTACACTCAGCTCTCTTTCAAATGACCATCAGAGTTGAAATAATGTTGTCTGATAATGAGAGCATATCCAAAACGTGCTTAAGATTTAAAGCCTAGTATCTTCTGTATGCAAATCTCATGCACTTGCCTGCTCACTTAAGTTAAATGTGTGGAACTTTTTACTCAGTGAGGGCCTCATTCCTCTGTGACACCTGTAAAATGCAATAATGATGTTTGCTTCTTCCTCAGAGAAGTCTTGGGAGGTTTACTTAGTGAGGGTCAATTTAAGGCCACCTCCAGCTACACACAGTATCAGGTACAGCTAAAAGGGAAGGAGTTGGAGGAGATAAATAGCTGGGAGTGAGCTGTGGCTGCAGCAGACCAAGAAGCCAGGGCACCAGTGTTCCCCCTCAGAGAGCTTCCAGCAACAGTGCGTGCCTCCCACAGCACCCATGTACCTTTCAATGAAAACAGATTTTAAATATCAGCCCCTGATTTGGGAGAAGGTGCCAAAATAACAGAATGGTGTGTCTTTCACAGATGTTATGATGCCAGTCCATGAATCAAGAGACCTTACTTTAAGGTCCTAGTTTGGTCTTCAATTGCATGGAGCGTACAGAGAAGTAACACATTTAGCTGATGGAATGGGCCCCAAAATGCAACGGTTCTTGTCTGACTACATTGCTGCAGTCTAAGCAGCTAAACTTACAGGAAGCTAACACTCCAAAAGAAATAAACACACAAAATCATCCCCTTATGGGAGCAGCAAACACTCAATATGTTCAGCTGTGTTATGAAACCACTACTGCAGGGGACAAGTACTCAGAAGTCATGTGTCACACATGCATGAGTGGTGCCCTGGAAAGTGTAACACAATATAAGAATATCCAGGAGAGGTCAGACCAGAAAAAATGTCCTCAGTAACTTATCTCCAACAAGGTCATAAGCAGATGCAAAAAGAAGAATAAAAACAAGCCAAACGTATAATTCCCACTACTATCTCCTAGCCACCAACTACTGTGGTTCCCGTATGGTTCAGAACTCTCAGTGGATTTCTCTTCCACATGTGTGTCCATTGACCTCTTGGACCCATGTCAAATTTTAGCACCTACAATACTTAGAAAGGAGTGACCCACGGTTGAATAACTACTTCCCCTTACTTGCTTTGACATTGCTTCCTACAAACTTAATGTGGTCTTGTACTGGAAAGGCAGGAAACTACCCATCCCTGTCTGGGTCACTTTTGACCCTACAGACCTCTCTCCCACTCTAATCAGTTGTTGCTTTTTCAGATTGAAGAGCCCTAACTTAGTTGCTCTCTGTATGAGGAAACTCATCCCACTGCTTGGTCGTTCTTGTTACCATTATCCAAACTTTCTCTGATTCTACTATAATCTGTCTGGGAATGGGGAACCAGAACCATGCAAAATATTCAAGGTACAAACAGATCCCAATTACTAGCTAGAATTCACCAGCGAGAGTGACCCTTCCCACTGTCATATGCTTTCACAGTCTTGAGACACGTACATAATGCAGTGCCACACTCAGACAGTTGACAATTACATCCCCCAAAACACTGGACAGAGATTCCTACACAGGATACAATTAGGATATAATTAGGCCACAATAAATTGCTTTGTCAGAACACTGGGAAGGAAGTACAGGCTTCACGAATCCCAGCTTTCCCCGGCTCTAAGGATAATACAACAAGAAGCTACCACTTTCTCAAAGTAGTCTCTTATCCCCCAGTCTAAACTCTTAATGTTTGTTAAGGCACGCAGTGCAGAGAGATGAAGCAAAATCAAGCAAAATGTTTTTCAACATCTGACCTCTTGCTTCCTGCACTGTAAACCAGGACTGATGACACTGAAGTCAATAGCCTAGAGTACCCTTCCTATTGAAGTTTACTTATTCCTATCATTCTACTAGTGATAAATATGTATAAACATAGCTTGTACATACTTTAGGAACTTTGTGTTCTGCCAGAAAACTGTAAATGGGTATGAGTTCCATGAGAATATTGCCCAGGGGAGTCACATGTGTAAACCTGGTACCAAAGACTCAAGAATACAACCCCTGTAGCCTCTGTTCAGTCAAATTAACCCTCTCAAATGTCTATGCATCCCTATAAAAAATATGCCCTGCAACCTTCAAACTGTGACTTGCCAGAGGTCTATGTGAAGAATGTGAAACTACTCAAGTTTGCTTCTAACAGTATCTCAGGGCTCAAATTTAGTAATAAGAATAGTAAATTTAGTTCTTTAATGGAGTGCTTTGGTATCCACCAAGTAAAACAGTATAAAGCAAAATTCTTTATTTTATGCCTGTTGCTACTACAGTAATTACAAGTATTGCAGATTGGCCACTTCAATATTCTTTAAAAAAAATTCAAAATCAAAATCATGTCACGTCCAATTCAGTGTCATTCTGCATTGACTTAGTAAGGGTCAACAGAATGCTAGCAAAAGGCTAAGCTTAGGTACCAGCTTCTGTGGCTGTAAGACACAAGCAAGCCAAAAAGTGTCCATTTAAGACCTTAAGATACTTGAAAGGAAAACTAAAGATAAGATTACAATCCACAGAAGAGATGCTATTCTCAAATTGAGAGTTTCAAAGGCACTGTAAAAATCAAATTGCTGACCTGGAACAGAAACTCAGACAAGGAAATTTCAGATTGACGTGAGTCTTCAGGCTCCAAAACAAGAGAAACTGAGATATTCCTGCCACAGGATATTAGGAAAATGTTGCAGATAAAAAAAGATCCAGAGTGGTTGTACAGCACTGACCTCTACAAAGTGCATGTCAGAGTGGCTTGGTCTTTAAAAAGACAAGAATCATCCATAGCTTAGTTGAAAGTTGGTGTTTTGTTCCAGCCAGCACATTCAAAGTTGGAAAACAAGTAAATCTGAATAGTTTTAATGTTCAGCAGATACTATTCCTTCTGGAATTCACTTCTACATGGTGTTCTATCACAAACACCACCCTTACTTGGCTACAGCGATTTCTGCTGTGGAGAAACACAGACATCACAACTGATTTGGTTGGGTTTTTTTTCCTAACAGCAGTCATTAATTTGATATTTCTAATGCAAACCAATGGTAAGCTTTCAGAAATAACAAAGATAACGCACTGTGGAGTTCCACTAAACTAAGCATTTTGTGGCTATAAATTGCAGGAGACCATTCACTAATTATTCTATTTCTGGGTCACCAGGTTGCATTAAACTAAATCAAGGAAGAGATTTTACTAAGCACTATAATCCAAGCTTCCTGTGTGAAATTAAGGACTCAATATATTAATAGAACATTGAGCCAGGAAGCACACAAGAAAAACATGCATTTTTTTTAATACCATGGTTTTAATAAAATTTTCTTCAAATAACTTAAAACTGGAGCATGAGGGGAGTGAAAATATTTTCTGTATTTCACAATTTGCTTTAGCAGGTGTACATGAAATAATTTTATCAGACCACAAATGCAAAAGGAACATCTTTGCTTCAGTTTTAAATAGGTCTTTTTTTGTTTCAATTAAAAAACCCCACTGTTGGAACTGTAATAGAACATTTTTCTCACGTTGCCTTGCCCAAAGCCTTAACTATAGATGTAGCTCAAACTGACTGTCAAAGCTGGACAGTCTCTTCTGCATTCAGGATTTATTTCTTTCATAAAGTCTTCTCTTTCAAACGTGACAACATAGGTAGGTTTTGCTTGCTGTAATTAAACATACTGTTAGTTTCTATTTAATGCTTCAAACCATTAGATCTAGTAAAAGATCTTCTTCTTGTCTTGTGGTACAGTTATTCTGTGAGAGTGTCACTGATTTTATCATTTCTTCTTCACTGTTTGTCCAGTGATATTTTACATCTTATCAAGACTGAAACGTTTGTTCCAGTTTTACATTGTCAATATAGAAAATCATGTAGCTACTTACAAGAGAACGTTTCTTGAGGATTACTTACTGTTTTGACAAACATTTTGAGAATGCAAAACTGTACATTTAGCAGCTAAAGCAACATTTTTGCTCAGTACCTTAATCTACATAATGGAGCATATAGGGCCTTAGTAAGAGGTTTGGGTTTTGTGGATTTTGTTGTTGTTCAACTTCTCACCAATAGCTAGAAAAATGAACTTGAATAATAACTGAGTGCTATTTGTAAACCACAGCTTTCATCCAGGAATCCAGAAAACTATTTAAAGGTGCACACATACTGTTCTCTTTTCTACACAGCTTACAGCCACGCATGCTGAAGTCAGATACCTAATATGGAATGAAATGGGATATAAGCTGGGAAGTTCCTAACTTGGAGTCAGCCACTTTACTTAGCTATCCGTTGCCTCCCCTCACAGCTGTGCTCTCAAAAGGCAACACCAGGAATATTAACGTTATTACTGCACAAAGTATGTGGCTAAACTTGCACACCAGGAAAGATACACATGTACAGATACTTTAAGTCATACATGAATAGCAGATACCATCTCTGCAACAGAAAAAAAAAATTCCAAGTCATGAAATCACAACAAAATACTTTTCTGAGCAATGTTTTCAGCAGGTTCTCTTTATCTGTGTTGATATCATGAATGTGAAACTCAGTATTATTAAAAGGCATTGAATCATGATCACTACTTCATTAGTCAAAACATGTTAAAACAGGTAATATGTCTGAAACTTGAAATTGATTTACAAACATAGTACTTAAGGGAAGTAGGATTTTTTTCCTGTTTTCAGTTGTCCCTAAAGGAAGATAAAGTCTCATTGTTACCTTAGTGAAGGCTCGGTAGCACAAACCACACAGTTCCACCAGGTAGGCCAGGGTGAAGACAGCATTCTGAATTACAAAGCTTAGTAATTTTGAGAAAGGCTCCAGAAGACTCTGCAATAGCACAATTTAGAGAAATCAATAACTGGTTGCTCAGCAAAACAAAAAGCATTCCAACTCTGGAATGCCTGAATGAAACAGCACCATTTTTAGCTCAGAGGCCATCTTGCTGGGATTTACACTGTTTCGGTCAAATGGCTATTCTATCTAGCATTTGCCTTCATGCTTGCATGAGAAATTAGAAGCAAAATATTAGAAAATAGTTTCACTTCTAAAACGGTGCTTATGAGATATAAGAGATTCTGTACTGTTTATGAAGGAAAATCTCACTGATCTCAGAGGAATTGTACTGCAGAACTTCCTTAGAAGTTCATTACTTTTTCTTTTTTTCTTTTTTTTCTTTTTTAAAGAGAATGGCAAGGGGGGTGGGAAAGAGAACATCAAATCTTTAAGAAGATATACATTCACACCCACACATGAATGTAACCCCACCCACGCTTTACTGTAACCTAGATTCCAAAGCTTTTATCATTCTCCAAAGAGTATTGGACTGCACAATTTTATGCTTACATATAATACTTTCCTAGCTAGAGGATAAGAACACATTCATAGAATACCGCAGGCTGGCTAAATCTGAGGCAAGAGAGTTTTGTCTTCTTGGAACTTACCCTCGTGGCACTCGTGGTAGGTATCTTTAGCAGGCAAATCATGATTCTTAAACTAGAATCTAAAGAACACTGTGAACATATTTAAGGCAGGAAAGAAAGAAAAGAAAAAAAAACCCAACAGTTAGTACCTTTCTGTGCACATGTCTTGCTTTTAGCCAAAATGCTGGTTCTCTCAAATGTAGTATTCTAATCTGACAAAGACAGGGCATGGTAAGTGTAGAGGAAAAAAGCCAACAAAGAGGTGAAGAATACTCAGGTCAGAGTTGTTATTGTTACCCATGGAAGATATAATTAACGAAATGGATCAGTGACACAAGAAATCCAGTCCTCTGGAAACATTAGTTGAATCATTAGAAAACATTTACAACAATCCACTTGATTTCTCATCAACAGTTTTCCTTTTGTTTCAGGACATCCTGAGCAATGGCAGCATAGCTCGTTTCTATACAACTTACCTTAAGTGGCAAAACACAGGGGAGTTTAGTGAGGAAGGTCTGAAACTGATTACTAATTGTAGTCCAGAGGTTGCTGGGCGAATCCATGGGCAAGGCTTCCATAAAGGTAGCAATATTTTCCAAACAGCGTAGCATTGCACCCCCTGCTGGTAAATTCTTCTTGTTGTTTAAACCCTGGGAAAGAAAACAGACACATGCAGAAATGGTCACTTGAGTAGTATTTGGAAATGCTGAGGTTATTTTTTAGAGACCAAATACTACTTAACCTCATCCATAATGCCAATGATAAAATTTTGTGCAGGGAATTTGAACTGTGCATGTGACATTAGGTCTAGTTCAGTTCCTAAAGAATTGACGAAAAGATTTTGAGCCAAAATGTTATTAGCAGGGTTCTAGTTCATGCTTAGACTGTCACAACAATAAAAAAAAAATGCAGAAAAAGTATTCACTAGTGGATTGCCCATGTTTTCCTTTAGGCAGTTTTAAACAAGCTATGTTCATTAACGTTCAGTAGGCTTTGTATGCTTTTTTTGGTTTGTGTACTAAGGCCAGGAATGGAGAGGGATAAGCAATTTTAAAGTGATGTCGAAGTCTTTGTCTGAAGCAACTGCTGTGCCCTTGGAAGAGCAAGTGACTATTGCCAGCAGGAGGGTAACAGTTATGACAGGAACCAGTTGGGTGCACAGAAGGCAGTCAGTGAAAGGCAGGCAATAAATCTTTGGACTACTTGGGGAAACTGCCATCAGATACAGAGGAGAGGGAGAACTGAGATGTTCCTGAAAACCAGAAATAGTGCTGGGGGAAGGGATGGCCCACACTACTAATGTATAGGAAAGCTCCAGGAACGGGACTGGAGGGGCGGGAGGGGGGTGTGGAGAATAAAACACAAAAAAAACCACAAACAAAATAAACCAAAAAAACAAACCCAAAATGGTGAGGACAGCCTAATCCTGCTTCCAAGAAGGACAAAACAAAAATTCACATTGTATTTGGTGATGTAAGTTTGCACTCTTAATGAATGAGAAGAAATAACCCAATATGCCTGATAATGCTAATAAAACTAGCACCATTAACAGAGCTGATTGCCAACTTACCTCTAACAGCTGGCTCAGAGCAGCGATGGAACTCAGCTCACTGAAGTCCATAAGAGACATGGCCAAGGTCCGTAAAAAACTTCCATCTGAAATTCAAATGACATTTTTGCACTGGCTGTCCACACAGATAACTGAAGGGGAGAGAAATGCACTCAGGTACCACACATTACCTTTAATATTGCTCTGGAAGAGCTGGGGGAAAATGCCATTGGGAGCCAGCTGATGGAACACACAACGGAGGAACTGCTTGGCCACACCTGCAGCATTTCCAGGGATCATCATGCTGAAATGAAAGGAAGAAAAGCAAGAAGAAAGAAATTGCATTGCAGATTAAACACTTGTCAAAGCTGACTACACAGAGAAAATAAAGATGATCATATTCTTTTAAATTAAGGAAGTGCTCAGTTATGAGTGAGACAGTCAAAAGCAGAACTTGTCCTCATCCCAAAGAACAGTTCAGCACGTTGATTTTGTAACTTAAGCTCGACTATGCACAGCTGAAGAAGTTATGTATGCATACCTAAAGCATGTAAGTCTTGATAAATAGTTGCATATTTCCTGATTCTCCATATAAAACTGAGTCATCTCAGTTTGAAATATAAACCTGCTGTCACCTTGTGTACTTCAGTGATACAGGATGAAGTTCTTGGCTTTACCATAATGAACAATAGGTAAACACACATATTATAATATTAATTTGCCTCTTGTGGGTCTCTTCCAGAGATGAAGTATTTTCTAATCACTCATAAAATGAATAGTTTCATTTCAAAAGCTAAAGTACTATCTATTTACTCATAAACTGCACACCTTAACATATTTTCAGCTTCTCAAAATTAATTTATCCAATTCAGCCTCTGATTTACATAATGAGACATCACTACCAGGGCTTCTCCATGGCCATGGATGAGTCACTTGACTGAAAGTATGGAGACAGTTTATCAAGACAAATACTGAACACAGAACAAGCTAGAAAAAGCTGCACTGAAATTCTGGAAACCAGAAGGCATCTTTAAATTATGTCTGAATCTGAGTTTTTTCAAGTTCAACGCATAAGAATTTGGTTTCCTGTTCATCTTCATAACTTACGAGATATTTGAAAGAAGTGGGAAAGGACAGGTTTTTTGTGTTGCTCACAGACCTTAGATATTTTTTTTAAAAGTTAAATTTAGTTTGTTTCAGGGCCATGGCAGGTGATGCATCAGATTCATTTTGACTAAGGTATCCTTTGCTACCATACCTTTCTGCTTGATTAGAAAAACTGGTACTTGATGCCAACCTGGAATAAAAATAATAAAAAAATAAGTGAAGCTTATATGCCTTTTTTTGTGCTTCATTTTTAACTAAGCCAATAAAGTATCATTTTTTTTTAAATAATAAGAAATTCAAAGAACATTTAAAATGTCACCAGAAAGGTCTTCTGAAGAGCACATAAATTCAGTCAAATCATGTTTGCACAACAGAGAAACTCTATTCAGTCTCACAAATACCTAACAGCTCTAAAGAAAATTCTACTTGCCTCCCTGTAGTAGCATGAAAATAATGATGTAACGCTATTGCCTTACATGCACATCATAGATAATTACTAACCTAGAGGGATCTGGAGAAAAAAAAAGTTTGCCAGAACCTGCCTACTGACTGAATTGTTTCTTATTAACACTAAGCCAAAATTCTCTACTTCGCAGTCTAAAGTCAGGCTTCTGTATGTCAGATATTGACACCTAAATAACTGGCCTAATTTCAGAAACATGAAGTAGCTATAAGCTTTCACAAAGTAAGATGCTAAATACCACGCTCTCAAGAATCAGGTCATTTATTTTTGTACCTAAATTTAGACTTTAAAGCCAAATATGGGCATTCAGTGATGAAAATACTGAACACAATCTTAAAGTAAAACCATACCCTTCCATACCCAGGACTTGTAAACAAACAGCATCAGGGTTTATAATATCAAAGCAACACACTTTTAATACTAAAAAGCAATTATAAAGATGTACACTAGAAGCATCTCTTACATACAAAATAACACACAATTTTTACTTTAACCTGCTGCATATCAGTATTTCAGCTGGTATAAATGGATATGTCTACATGGAAAATTTGGAGAGCTACACTAATTTACATCTGCTGATGATCTGGCCTTCATGACTTATCTTTGATTCACAATCCTTTCAGGCTGGATTTAACTGTTGCTCAATCGTCTTGTCAGCCTCTCTTCTGAAGGGTTTGTCTCTAGTCACCACTGCAAAATCCAAAAAGGACCCTAAGGCAGCTCAGTCGAATGCATCAGTGTAAACCAAAATGGGCGGTGATTTTTATTAATGAGGGATGACAAGATGGGGACACAGCATACTTTCAACAGCGCAATAATGTCAGGCTGGATGGTGCAGGGGATTGAAAATTGTATTCTCTTCGGTTGTCCCTGCATAAGTCAGAAAGACTCTCATCAGTCCCTGACTCCACTGATGTCAAGAGGAGTCCACAGTAAAATACAAGATGTTAATTCTGTTGTGCAAAGCTAATTCTGGGTGAAAACAGGTCTGAAGCTACCTTCACACAATACAGACCTTGATTCTGGAATAACTGGAGCATCTGCTTACATGAAAACACGTGGATTTCTGCAGAATACAATGAGACTAATCACAAGGCCTGTGGGCATGATACTTGTTTTCAAAAATCTACTAAAGTATACAAATACAACAGCATAAAATGTTTCTTCTAAAAGAAGTCAAAGTCCTGTGCAAAGTTGTTCTCTCCGTTCAAATGCAAGTGGGTTTTTATGGTAAACAAAATGTTTGGTTTCTGCCTTCAAAAAAACTTGAGAACATCTGAAACTTTTTGAAATTTACAGCTTGTACGTATTTATCATTACTACTGTAAATATTTTGTTGCACAAAGGCCATGAACCCTCATCATTACCTCCACTTTGCACACAACAAAGCAGAACAGTAAAGGGACAGTAGAGAGTAACTGGATGTGCTCAAATTTGTACATGTTAAGAACAGAAGTTAAGCTTTTCAAAAGCTCCTCACTAACTGAAGAGCCTAAATGCCATTTTCAAACAGGGTTTTGATACTTGGAAAGCTAAGTCTCACCGAAAATCATGGAAATAAGAATCAACAAGTGACAAATCTTGATTCAGGAGCTAGGGCATAAAGTTAAGTGCATGCCAGAGTCTTATAAACATGTCAATCTCTAATTGTCTATAACTCGAACCCAGAAATTTTTCTCTTCTGAAAATCCCAACAGATGCCTATCTGCACCTGTGGGTACTCAAATAACTTTAGAAAATCTTTCTGCATATTGTTTAGGTATTCTGAAAGATCCTGGATTTCCTAACTCCTTGTTTCCTCTTCTAAGCATGAAAGTAGTAGTTCTTTTAAAAATGCAAGAAATCTAATTCACTCTCCCCTCTGCTGTCAGATGGGTATTTGGAGGTAATGCTTGATGGAAAGGCAGGGACAGGTTATATACATGAGGCAACTAAATGCCTCTCTGCTTATATATGCTGCTTATTTTGGATGTATTCAAAATAATTCCTTTGTGGGGAGCCTCTTACTGGACTTAAAATTTGTCAGAAGTGACAGTCAGCAGGAACAACCGAGCACTTTTACTAGAAATATCCCACATTGTATGCCATCTGCTGCCCTAAAACAATCATCTCACCCCAAAGATACAGCATTTCCTTGTCAAAGCACAGAAAAAGGTAGCCCATTCGACCCTCATCCCTTGCTAATTTATTTTCAAAAGTATTTACCCTGTGTAAATACTGCTGTATTTACAAGAATCACACAGAATGGATAGCATCTGTCTAGATTACAAAATTTGCCTCCATCAAAGTTCATTAGGAGTGACAGCAGGGAACTGCAGCCTTGCAATTAATGGAAATGGAGGACTCGAGTAGCTGCTGTGTTTAAATGGAATTGGGAGGGCGTGGAGAGGAAGGGCTGTGAAGAGCCATGCCCCTGCAGAAACCACAGTCAAGCGATTTTTATTTCAGTCACTGAAAAGAACATGGAAAAGGAGAGCTGCGCATCATAGAACTTCTAGTGTTGTTCAGAAGTTTATTCCCAAACGCACCCCTCCCACCTCTTGGGCAGGACGTTGTGGAAGTGGTGAAGGCAGCAACAACCAATAATGCAATAGCAATGGTGCACTTCAGTTAACCCATGTGCACTGGGTAGAAGTCACAAGAGAAAAATAATAGACACAAAGTGTTTTAGACTTTATCAGAGACAATGTCATGCAGCAGTTAGTTAGGAAGCCCTCATAAGGAGATGCAACTCTTTACTTAGTCTTAATTAGCATACAAAATATAGTTGAAAAGCCTGAAGAGTTTCAGGTATGCTAATGAATACTCAGGAGTCAACAGTCCTCCAAGAGCAACAAAATTCAGAAAAGCTGACCGCATCTGTGCATAACTTCTAAAGCAGGAACTACATAAAAGTGAAAAATTCTATCTAAGCAACAAAAAAAGGTATCCAAGAGAATTCAGTCTTTACAAGAAGCACAGAAGCTGTTTAAGAACACTGGGAGCACAGGGCCAAGGTACCCCACTTGTTAAGACTTCAAGAGAGCAGAAAGAAGGAAAGGTGAAGGAGGTTATTAGGAAAAAAAAAAAAAAGACTTCTTTCGAAAAGTCATGTCTCAAATGAAAGCAGAGAAGAGCATAAATTCTGACAAATCCAAGAAGGCAGTCTAAAAACTGTTCAAGGAGCAACTAGCAGAACGAATAAAAGCTAAGAATAAATTTTTCTTCAAATAAAACAGGATCAAGAAGCACAACAGAGTATATGCTGCATTGATTGCTGTTCAGGTAATAAACAGAGCACTCAAGGAAGATAAGGGTACTGCAGAAAAAACAAGTTAATCTTTTACACTACTGCTTGCAGTGGGACAAGCTGGGGAGACTCCTGACCTGAAACCTCCCTTTGGAGGGTAAAAGGGGAGGACATCAAAGGAGCTGCCCAAAATTGAAGTGACAGTCAAAGAAGTCACCTAAGAAATTTATGAAATGATGAGTAACAAAGAAGCAGACAGAACCAGATGTTATTCACTTAAGAGTTCTGAAATATATAACTTTATATAGTGAAGTTTATGCAAACCCAATTCCAGGCACAAAATTCTTTCAATCCCATGGCACAGAGGAAAGTCCTGCATTTACCTTCCTACAGACTGCATGATGTCCAACAGCAGAGGGGCAGCCAAGTCTGGACTAAGGTGAATGAAGGTTGAGAGCACAACTATGGCCAGGCCTAGTGTTTCTTCATCGTATTCTTCAAGAATAGCCCCACAGTCATGGCACCTGCAAAGAACAGTTTTAAAAAACAGCATTAACAAATTTAAAACAAAGTATCGCTATATATATATGAAAAAAATATGTCTCTTTAAAAGTACTATTATTTAGTATATTCTATTCAAAAAGTAGTTAGAAACATAATGTAATGGTGATCTCTCCATAATTAGTAACAGTCTATGGCTTTCAAACATTAATAAAGCTTCTCATTAGAGAGAAGTGAAGAACTGGCTATTTCTTCACTGACAAATGAGAGAGGGCCACAGTGCAGCCCTTGGTTTGGGCCCCTCGTTAGTAGGAATGAATTGCCAGTCAGTTCCCTCACTGTACTGGACTGCATGGGTTTGCACTACCCCAGAGAAATCTGCAACAGTGAAGACAAGCCCTCAGCAATGTGAACACCAGCCAGTTCATGCAAACTGGGCTCAGGCGAGGGCTCAAGTCCCTAGCACTCTTCTGTTTAGCAGCCTGGACACAGTCATGCTCATAGATGATCTTAAAGAGATGCAACAATTTCACATTGTCCTTCCTGTCAGTCATGAATTATGAATAACAAATTATACAATTAGGAAACAATGATCTGATTGGTTCCCTTAGCAGTTATAGCTATTAAGAAAGAAATCAAAGGACCTCTCTGGGGCACAGAAGCTTAGATTTTAGAGAAGTCTCCTTCCCCAGGGCAGATTTGCTGCTGAGTCACTTATCCTTCCTGAAATGCTCAAAGACAACTGATGAAGTTCTGAAAGGGCTCCATACCATCTAATTATAAAGGGGATGTCAGATTTAGGAGAGATGAGACAAGATTTCACAGACTATGAAAAAGGCAAACCAACATGGGGAAACTGGTTTATCTCAGCCCAGTAGGAAGGCTTACTTAATTTCATCAATCAGACGGTAATGACTCCAACAGATTGTGATACTTTAACTTAATGGAATTGTACAGGCAATTTTCTTGCCTTTGTTACTTAACAGAAAGAAAAAGTATGCCAACAAAGTATGGAAAGTCAAGCTCAGCAGGTCTGTATGTTAATAGCTGGTGCTAGAACTTTGGGGAAATGGCAAAAGGAAGTACCAAAGAGAAGCCTATCTTTTGGGATGCTTCACTTTGTCACGGAATAAGGTCCACTTCCAGTCATAGCCTGCAGAATGGCCCTGTCTTTCTCCAGTAATCATCCTTGCATGTCTGTCTACTGGACTGAGCGCAGGAGCACAAGCAAGAACTTAACAGTTTCTCTTCCCAATTTTTGACCAAATCAGTGCATGGCTCCCTGCTGACTGCTTTACATCTCCATTAAAAAGGGTACACTTATGTTTAACACTTCCTTTAGAGGCATATTAACCAACCAATTAAGGTTTACAAAAGCTTTCAGGATGGGTGAGTTATCAGCTTTAAAAATGCTATGTTGATTACACATGATTACACACCAACAGGTAACCTATTTGAACAAAAGCCCAAAGGAATTTTAAAAAAGAGCTTTTGATTTTTCCTATGGTGAAAGTGGTTTCCAACGTATCACAAGGAACCCTTGACTTAAAATAGGATGGAAAGTGCTTCCCTGCCCTCCACTCACATTCAGTAGCCTGAGTCATCATTTTGGCTGTGCAAACTCATGCAGGTCCTGCCGAACTAAAAGCACATCTTGCTGACAGTGTTTGGAAAATGTTTACCTTGCAGTAAAAAAAATTAATTGGAAAACTTAGCATAGAGATAACTGACAGAACAGACTTTATATTTCCATAAAGTATACATATACTTTACTTGATCTATTTGAGGTTCAACTAGTACTTTGAAAGGAAAAGAAAAAGAACTTACTTGTCAGTCATCATAGTGGGCTGGTCATCAGCAAATTCTTCTGGTGCAGGTACAAACATACTGACTATACTGGGTGCTGACAGCAAGCTAGATTTTGTGGCTCCTTAAGGCAATCAGGGGAAAAAAAATAAAAACAAAAGGAAAGAAAATCACTAAACAGAAATCCAGACTGCTTAAAAAGATAAAAAAGAACAAAAATTCCAGGAAGGCAGATGGAATTGTATCTACTCATTTTTTAGGGAGAGAAGATGATGCTACAGCTCCTACGAGAACAGAGAGCAGAAGATTTGCAGTGTTCCTGCATAATTCTGGAGAATTACCTTCCCATAGTTCTCAATGACATGAGGAAGGAGCTAAGTTCCTATGTCTCAAGACCACATTATCAATCTATTCATATGAATAGATTGACAGAGGAGACAAATCAGGAAAGGACAGCTAGAAGAAATAATTCATAAGGAGTTGAGAAACACTGAGAACATTGGAAAGCTGATGATTAGACATGGTTTCCATTAGAAGTCTTCATGAGCACCTTTATTCTGTGAAGCTGAGCTGTTTTAATAGGAAAAGTTATGTGCAACGGAAGATTCAAACTCTGGGCTTCTCAGAGTCCTGCTTTCTAGAATTAGAGCAATATAAAGTAGTCTGACAGTCTAAAATCTCTCCAGTATGGTGAGATGGTCCTCCCTTGGTCCCTTTGTTTTCAGACAACAGCAATTGCAGAAAAAAAAAAAAAACCACACAGAAGAGGCAACTCTCCAGCTAGTCTGGTTGCTAAGAAAACCTCAAGAAGAATAATCAGACTCATTCATGAGCTCTCATAAACTCGGATCAATTCTACTGTGATATACAAGCTATGTCATTCACCTGAGATGCTTTGTGATAACCATTTAAATATTGTTAGCAGTTTCATTTTCCAGATCACTCAAGACAGAAAGATAGATTCAATACTTAAAGAAAAATATCTCCTTTGGTTGCCACATGTAGCTGACATGATAGAGAATCATTCCTGTTCCTACACAGTTCATCTCCAATAATGAATCCAGGGAGCTCAGCTGGTAGATACCATCATTATGTATATAAGCTATTCCCAAGAGCATGTCATTCTAAAGACCAATTTATGAAAAGCTCATTCTAAAAAGCAATTTTTAGAAGAGTACCAATGCTCTTTTGATGCCAACTGAAGCACAAATAAGTAATCCATTATCGACTTCCTTGCTGGTTGTTTCAATCTGCAGATTCAGATTTAATGTTAAGATTAGCCTGTTCTGATAATATTTATGGAAAGTAGAGGAAGCTTCTCCACCTATAAAGAGGTAGCGAAGCTATGCAGGGAGAAAAATTAGGGGAGCTAAAGTGCAGCTACTGCTCAACCTAGCTACAGCCGTTAAGGATAATAAAAAATGTTTCTATAAATTCATTAACAACAAATGGAGGATTAGGGAAAATCTCCCTCCTTTATTGAATGCAGATGGAAACATAGTCACGAACGATGAGGAAAAGGCTGAGGTGCTTAATGCCTACTTTGCGTCAGTCTTAAGCAGCGGAACTAGCTGTTCCCTGGACACCCAGCCTCATGAGCTAGGAGACAGAGAGGGGAAGCAGAATGAGGGCATCACAGTTAAAGAGGAAGAGATTAGTGACCTGCTAAACCGCTTGGATGCACACAAGTCTATGGGACCAGATGGGCTACACCCAAGAGTGCTGAAAGAGTTGGCAGATGGCTCGCCAAACCACTTTCCATCATTTACATGAAGTCATGGCTAACTGGGGAGGTCCCAATGGACTGGAAGGTGGCAAATGTAACATCCATCTACAAGAAAGGCAAAAAGGAGGATCCAGAAAACTATAGACCTGTCAGTCTGACCTCAATACCAGGGAAGGTCATGGAACAGGTGATCTTTAGAGCCATCACAAGCCACATAATGGACAACCGGGGGATCAGGCCTAGTCAGCATGGGTTTATGAAAGGCAGCCTGAGGAACCTGATCTCCTTCTATGACAAGATGACCTGATTATTGGCTGAGGGAAAGGCTGTGGATATTGTATACATGGACTTTCGAAAAGCATTCAATACTGTCCCCCATAGAATTCTTGTAGAAAAACTGGCTGCACACGGCCTGGATGAGCATACGATCTGCTGGATCAAGTACTGGCTGTCTGGAAGGTCCCAAAGAATGGTGCTTAATGGATTTCAATCCAGATGGCAGCCGGTCACAACTCAGTGTTGGGACCATTTCTGTTTAACATCTTTATTGACGGTCTTGATAAGGACATAGGGTGTATCATCAGCAAGTTCGCAGATGACACCAAGTTAAGCAGGAGCGTTGATTCACATGAGAGACTTAGATAGATTGGATCTCTCTACAGAGAGACTTAGATAGATTGGATCATTGGGCCAACATGAATGGTATGAGCTTCAACAAGGCCAAGTGCCAGGTCCTATACTTGGGCCACAATAACCCCATGCACCACTACAGGCTTGGGGAAGTGTGGCTGGAAAGGTGCCTGGCAGAAAAAGACCTGGGGGTTCTAATTGACAAGCAGCTGAATATGAGCCGGCAGCGTGCCCAGGTGGCCAAGGGACTAGCAGAAGTAAGGAGGTGATTGTCCCCCTGTACTCAGCACTGGTGAGGCCACACCTCGAGTACTGTGTCCGGTTCTGGGCACCTCAATACAAGAGAGACATCGAGGTGCTGGAGCGAGTGCAGAGGAGGGCAATGAAGCTGGTGAAGG
>JAOTQQ010000041.1:6272778-6306842 GCA_026546715.1 Gallinago undulata | reverse complement strand
TTGGAATAGGCTGCCCAGGGAGGTGGTTGAGTCACCATCCCTGGATGTGTTTAAGAGTCGTTTAGATGTGGTGTTGGAGAATATGCTGCAGGGGGGAACTTTGTAGAGTAGGGTAGATGATCCCAAGGGTCTTTTCCAACCGAAATGATTCTGTGATTCTAAGCGAGGTTCAGATGGAATTTCTGATGAGATAATCCCAATAATGCAGAAGAATCAAATTTAACATCAGCTCTCAATACAAATAATCAAATAATCTAAGAAGCTCCCACAATTTCCAAATTCAAAATATATGGAGTGATGAGGGCTTGTTACATCAGAATAATCAGGTTTTAAACAATCGTTTTACTAAGTATGGAAGGAAATATTTCTTTTACATACAGAGTTTAGTATTCATAACTGTCCCCTGAGATTTTGTTGGATATGAGTAGGTACTCCAGGAAGTCCAGAACACTCTTCAGTAATGTAGGATACCATCCAGAATGCAAGGAATAGGAGTAGATTTTCACATATTTCTAGGCAGTGTTTTCCCCACCCTCACAAATGAATAAAGATCCCTCTACCATGACTTTGGAAGTTTCACTGTCACATTCTCCAGTTGTAAGTTCCCTAGCAGTACACAAATGCTAAAAGCTGTCATAATGCAGGTTACAATGTTGGAATGAAATGTCTTGTATAATAATTTTTCTATAACCTACAATCTGCAGGAGAGTTGAGGGCTTAAATAAAGCTGAATGGAACATAAAATTCAGCACCATTTAGTACTAACCAAAAAACCTTCCTGGCAGTCTTAGGAAAGAGATCAGGTCAAATGGCCCTTACCTCTGATTCTTAGTGGTGGTCCCTCCAAGTCAGGGTTTAGGCAAACAGGGACATTGCACAGCCGCTTTCCATGCTGTATCTGCTCTGTGAATAAATACAGAACTTCAGTCTCCAGAACTATGAATCCAGCATCTGTCACCAGCACCACACATCTTAAACAGTTAAGACAAGAGAAAGACAAATGCACCAGCTATTGAAAAAAAAAAATAATTTTTTAATCATAGAAAGATAAGAGAAAGATAAATGCAAGTTTAAATAAGCATTTTTTAAGCATAGAAAAGGGGGAGGGGTGGAGGCGGTAGAGAAATATGAAAGAAGTTCATAATAGAAAAAGGACATAAATAACCTAATACCAAAGAAGGCATTTTAGAAAAGTGTCACTAAACAAGAAAGAAATTATTAGCTGTAAAGATTCATCAAGTTACGGAACATATGAGTCACAAAAAGAAAAAGACAGTTTTAGAAATACCAGGAGACTAGAAGTCAGGTATAGTTTCTGCTGACAGAAGCTAGACACAAAATGATTTTATTTAACAGATCGAAAGCTTGGGAAAAGTGTGGTTTGAAAAAAAAAAAAGAGCGAGACACATGCTACCTAACAATGTAAAAAAAACAATAAAGCATGCGTGAACTAAGCACACATCGATGAACCAAGCACACATGGTATACTTAAGTAGCATCAGGCTATTTCCTAGTTGTTACACCTGAGTATAATAATTCTTGTGTGACATTAAAATGGCAAAATAGTCATACTGAGAATTTGTTCTGAAAAAAAAAAAAACGAAAGCACCTGTTTTCTGTCCAAATAATAATTTTACTTTGAAGCTAGTGGCTGAAAAAGAGACTGAGAGATGCAAAGCTTTCTTGAAAGGAACATTTTACTTTGTATATCCATGCTTGGGAACCTTTAGCTTGAATGAATGTTGGAGGAAAAAGTCATAGATGTGAAGAAAGCCAGTGGAACAAGATTAATAAGGCTGAGTTCCAAGGTGGATTTGAGTACTGACTTGTTCCTCTTGAACACAAGCTAACTACCTCTTGCAGGATGCAAGTAGTAACTTTTTAATCTCTAAACCCCTGTCTGAGAAACTACGCAATACCTGCTAAGTCTTCAATAAAAAAACTTACCTGCTGATAGGACAAAAAACCCCACATTGTTATCATTGACAAATTCTGACCTTTATGATTTAAGGATCACACGCTGAGCATGCTACTCTGGCTGGAGTAGAAAATATAATCCTGAACTACATCCCATACCTTTAGCCATTCTTCAGCTACAAGATTCAGTTTGATGGAACTTGACACTGAAGACTGAATTAAGCAAAAATTTTAACTCAGCTATCCAGAACTGGTGGCAAGACATTCATTCAGCATCCTAAGTTCATATAGCATTTTAAGCACTCCTTTCTCTGGATACATCTGGATCTGCTGATAAGTTCTTAAGAAGCACAATTCCATAATGTCATTAACATCAAGATGGACATTTATGGTAAACTAGAATGAATGAATTGTTTAGCAACATCTGCTATGAATTTGGTCATAACCAAAAATCTTTTATAGGTGAAAAAAACAAATAAACCACTTAATAATGATGAAATTATGTGCTTAATTCAGTCTTCATTGCTTTGCATTCATCTTGAAGAAAAAACAAGTCAGTGAGTGAACAGAAACTTCAGGTGTTCAGCATGAGCTAGCAGAAACTTCTCTAAAGAGAAACAAAACTGGCCAGTATAAGGCACAACTCCTTGGTGTACCAACACCACTATAAACATACATGCAAATAAATGATTCCATGCACTAGGGATAAAATCCTATAGCTGCTGAAATCAACAGTCATACTTCCATTTCATTCAATGAGGCCAGGAAATAATCCAAGTATTATGCAAAACTGTAGGGACACCACTGTTTCAGAGGGACTACCTCCCAACTACATAACTATTCTCATTCATACCAGGCGAGAATCTGCTACTCACTGTAAAGTTTCACTTTAGACTTGAGATTGATTACTTATCTGCAATGGTAGAATAGAAATACTCACTTTTTTAATGGATTGATATGGAAAGTAATTGGTTTAGGAAATAAAAATAAAGAACAATAAATGCAGCTCACCAGTATCCCAAGTGCTGATATTGTGGGGAGCACTAGACTGGTGTTCCAGCTGCCTCTTCATTAGCTGGTTCATTGTCAGAGCTCCCAAAGAGCCTCTTTTCATTTGTCTGAACTGAGCTGCAAGTCAGAAATGCAAAAGGATTTCAGGAGCTCAGACAACATGTAAAACTACTCTTATTTCCTGATCTTACAAGCCAGCATGAGATAAACACTGAAAGGGCAATCCTTGCTCTAAGGATCTTGCTCAAGTCAGTATGCACTTTTCACACAACTACACGTGGTACAATTCTGGCCCCCAAATGATTTGGATTCAGGATCTCACCCGTTGTGTCAACTGTCAGTGCGTTTTTGTTTCCAAGTATCGTGAAACCTCTTCAAAACACTTCGTATCTGTGAAGTGTAAGATACTGCTCCAAAATTCCCACACTGACAGGTGATAAATGTATACCTGAATCTCACTCACATACAATGCACCAAAGAAGGAAGCTTGGTCTCCTCCCAGCAAAGTACAGAGGACAGCTCTGTCCATGCTCGCCGCAGAAAAGCAAATTCACTGCCTGTGCACCACCAGCACCCTTCATGATTGACACAACTTGAACAGGCTTCCTAAATACCCACCACTCAGGCATAGCACCTGCACATTCTTCTGAAGCAGAAAGCCGCTAGGGTCTCTTTTACAACTTCACTGCATTCTTCTGACATGAGGCCATCAAGCAACAGGCATTCTATTTTACCTCATCTGACTATTTAGAATATTTCTTTAAATGAGTATTACTGTTTGCTTTAAGAGATGTGTCTCACTGGCTTACACACACACACACAAAATTTGTGCATTTATAATTTAAGATTTTTTTGATCATGTATTCTCTCAGTGTTCAAATGGAAGGAGAAACAGATCATATACAACTCCTGACTTTATTACTTTTTTCTCCATTCATAAGAAAATCAAATTGAACGACCATAATGCATTCACTTTGACAGCTGAGTCTGAGCAATGTATTTCCACCACTGAAATCAAAATCATTCTTCACAGTATGAAAACAGAGTTTTAAGGCCCTGCTTGAACAGGTTGTGTGAGGCTTCTGGCACCCACCTCCACACAGGAAAGCTTTTAAAATGTTGCCTGAATTATATGCTTAAGTGCTTTCCTCAACAGGGACTTAAAGCAAGGGCAACAAAGCAAAATTTTCTCAGAATGATTATTTTAATCTGCAAATGTATTCAACGTCATTAAAAGGAGTATTAAGATAATATCAGCTAGCTAAGCTCTGAAAATAAACTATGCATTTCATAGGTAAAGGATAAACTCCAACTTCCAGAAAGCTCGGAGTGGTTGAGTACCTTCTTCCAAACTTGCTCTATGCAGTTTCTATCTGAGTGTTTCAAATTCAGGGAAAGCAGAGTACTCCCTAACAAGACAAATACAGGCCCTGAGTAATAATAAACACAAGGATAACTTCAGAGGGAATCTGCACACTGAAATTATTTTATTGGATTAAGTATTTTAAGTGTTGCCTCATTATGTCCTTTCAATGTATCAGAGTGCATTTAAACTCTGGTTTTGGTCCAAGTACAGATTTCTCCAGCATTGCTGCAAAGAAGTTCTTGTATAACTGAACTTCTGGAACTGAACCAGACCAAGAGACCATTCCATATTTCACTATTAAGAATTATATTGCAGCTGCCTTTCACAGTAAATTAGGAGAAAAATAGAATTTCCATCGTTTCCAGGACAAGGATTTTAAATAGATGTTTTATCACTTTATCAAGCATAGAATTTCCTGATGAAAGAACAGCAATTAACATTAGAAGTGACAAGACTGCTTGGAGTGTAGATGACTGTCAAAATACAGAAAATTATCTCTTTGAATTTTCTTAACAGCTTTTGCGATTGTAATTAAAAAAATTTCATGCATATTTCACATAATTAGCCTATTGTTGAGCAGGTTTGGATTTCTAGGGTTATCTACCTGATTTCTCAAGGACAACCATGATTTCAAATATCGATAAGTTAAGGAAAAAAAATATCTAAATAACAAAAAACCCAGAGAGCTGCCAGCTTTTGAACAGTGTTGGAGACAGGCTGATTCTGCCACTGTACACTGCTCTGGTGAGACCTCACCTGGAGTACTGTGTACAGGCCTGGAGCCCTCAATATAGGAAGGACATGGACCTCATGGAGTGGGTCCAGAGGAAGGCCACAAAAATGATCAGGGGGTTGGAGCCCCTCTGCTACGAGGACAGGCTGACGGAGCTGGGGTTGTTCAACCTGGAGAAGAGGAGGCTCCAGGGAGAACCAATAGCGGCCTTCCAGTACCTGAGGGGGGCTACAGAAGGGCCTTGTGCTCACGGTCCTGACCAGGGCTTATTATGCAAAGGACTGTAAAGACACACAGTAGAATGTCAAAAATATTTTCATCTAAATGGACAAGAGACACAAGGGAAGCATTCATCTCCCTTTTTGCAGTTGGAAACTGAGGCACACAGGAAGAGGAAAGGAATATTTACGAAGGAATATAGGCTATCATATATATACTACTCCAGACTTCATATACTTGAATTTACAGGAACACCTAGCACTCAGGGAAACCAGAGATAGGTCTTTACTAGCACCTCTTTAGATGCTTTAATCAGTGACATCTGTATCATTAGGTGTCCAACAAAGGTACTCTGACTACAATGATGTGTGTAACATGAGATACGTCTGGTAAAACTGGAGAGAAAACCTCTCATTTGCAGTACTCATCTAGCAAGTCTAAAATAACATCTTCCTTTAATAGGATAGACACCCCTTCCAATCAAATCAGCAGGTGCTGAATTTCAGAAATTAAAATTTAACTTTTCTACAGCAATCTGAAATGGAAGTTCAGTAAGACAGTTGAGTTGATCTAAGAATTCACTGCTGGCAAAGCAGTTCATCATTTTCCCTCCCTTTTCTA
This sequence comes from Gallinago undulata, assembly GCA_026546715.1. NCBI lineage: Eukaryota > Metazoa > Chordata > Aves > Charadriiformes > Scolopacidae > Gallinago > Gallinago undulata. The sequence continues at coordinate 6,300,975 of JAOTQQ010000041.1, read as the reverse complement.
CTAGTCAGAGTCCTGCTTTATCAACCTTCGGGTGTGTTATTTAATATTACCTAGATGGTCATGCCATTCTCCATTTTGTTAGTATTTGCGTTCCTTTAAAACAAGTATGGGAGTCTCAGATAAACAGTTACCGCATTTCAGCGAGCCACTGAGGAAGTGGTTATTTCAAGTAATTTTACAAAAATTGCAAGAGATTTTTTTTCCTAAGGTACAGCAAGAAATGTACTGAAGAGCATAGTAACAGCCCTTCATTTCTCTCATCCTCTGCTTCTCTGCACTGACAGTTGGCAAAACCTTCTTTCACTGGAAAATAAACTTTCAGCCCTAGTGAAATCCTGCTTTTAGCTGCTACCTACTTTAATTCAAGAAAACCACATTTGTCAAATTTGCCACGTCAAAACAGAGAATCTTGCAGCCATTAACTGCTAAAATCCTGCTGACCATCAGAGATTTAACAGATCTAATGATATAGAACACAGCTGTACTTCACTTCCAACAATCAATGAAACTCAGGGGAAGGCATTTACTATACATGATATGCATCCAACACACAAATACAGCAACTTGGATTTAATCCTCAAACCTTACTTGATATGGAAGAGTGACTACTTGTCTCCGGGACACCTGCTTCAAGGGTCGGTGCAGATGATGACTCTCTTGGCATTTCCAGTGTTGAAAGTCCTTTGGCAGCAGTATCTGCATGTGAAAATTCTGCTTAAACTCTCAGTATTTAGAATCAATAAATATTTTCCATCCTTTTTGTCCCTGGATGCCTTTTTCACATTTTTTTCAGTCATCCATTCACCATTTGCCATTCCCAGCAGTTTTAAAAGCATCCAGTGTGTCATAAAAATTTTTATAGAGGCACAGGGATCTACTGCTTAAAATAACTTGTCAAAGGAAATTTCTACCTATGCTCTTTAGAGCTCAGAACTAATAAATGCACACAGAGTTTGATTTAGATCCCACTCATAGAGTGATTATCAGAACCACCAATATGGAAATAAGACAGGTACCACTGTTATAAAGCTAGTTTAAATGACAGCTTTTAAAAGCCTTATCTCCATGTTACAAATTTTCATTCAAAAGGCTGCTGATCGAGCAATTGATCTTGAAGATTCAAAAACTTTCAGATTCTATCATTAAAAAGAAAAATAAGCCATTAAAACTAATGGGTTTATTTTATGGTAACTTATGCTGTCAATGTGGGAAGAATAAATAAAAAATACTTTCAAGTGTTGATGGCTGGTTTCAGCGTATCCTACAAAAATGAAAATGTATCTGTGCTGTAAAAAGTCTCAGGTGGAAAACTCTGTAGGCCAACATCATGCACTTGAAGAAACAATCCATTTGAATATTTAATTCAGAGATGCATTATATCAGAAGCCCTTCTAAAACACGTGGAAATATAATAGGCTGACAAAACTTAAATAAGGCTTTGAAATGATAATCAGCCCATTATGATGGTGATATTAAGCCTACTTAAATGAATTACAAGTACGGTCTCAAATAAACTAATCAATAAGGCTAAACAAAACAAAACAGAAGAGATACATTGAACTACACAAGTCACTGAATTACTTAGTTATCTGAATTGCCTGTATCAACGTGTAATGTGAGTGCTAAATGAGTCATTGTGAATATTTTATGCTCCCCTTGGATGGCACACTTCGATGCATACAACCAAATGACCGTCATATATGCCATAATCCATGGCTCCATATGGTCTTTCAAAACTGAGACAGCCCTTCCAACAGTTTCAAGGATGACAGTGTTAGTTAGTTTACTGCTTGAAAACTGTCCCTGACTAATGGTCAAAAAAGCATTTGAGTCTAACTGCACAATTCTTGCATGACCATTCTTCTCTAAGAACCTACATGAAAGGTTCAAAAGCACTCATCTCTCTTTTGTTCTTCAGCTTACTGGAACCATAAATGAGAGGATAGGTCTGGAACATAAAGGGAACAGAATAATTATGATCACACTGAATGATTTCTCCTTGTAAAAGTGGAATATCATAATAAGAAATTATACTATGGTTCCCTCTGAAGCAATTAAGAAAGAAGTGAGGTCAGCTACACATAAATATTCCCCATCACTTCAGTAGCAACAAAGAACTGAGGCCTGAAGGATTATTTCCTTTTTAAATTAATATGCTATAAAAGACTAATGAAATTCTAATAACAGAAAAATGCTGAAAAAAAACAGTCACAGAAATAAAGAGGCAGCAGCATAGAGTTTTTAAAACTGAGACGTCCGACTGCAAACTATCCAAAAAAATGGCCAAAACATACCTTATCTCCACCCAAAAAACTTAGCAACAAAACCCTCTATTAAAATAACCCAAGAAAACTTGGGATACACAGAAATACTGTATGGTTTTTCCCATGCTTTAACTTTAAAAAACACAAGCCGTGTAAACTTTGTGCATACTCAATACAATGCAGGCTAAAAAAAAGATTTTAGTGTATAAAAACAAAATATGTGTAGTTGTCTGATCCTAAATGCAAGCTGTGGTTAATTCTTAGTTCTGAAGCCTATGGCCTGCTTAGCTTTACGCTTTGTGATCCAGTCTGCTTTCCATTCCCTTATGCTTGCAGAAGAAATAAAGGTCAAAAATCACTACACACAGAAGGGAATCAGTGTAGCGTGGACTAGATCAGCACAATAAGAGGCACAGAAGCATGACAATTTTTGTGACTCCTTCACATAAAGAGGCCACAGAGTTGCACTCCCTAACTTGATACCATAACCAGTATTTTGTTTCACTGAGTTCCGCTCCACTCCCTTTCCAAACAGCCCCTCACACACCCACAATACCTGTATGGTTAGTACATTCCATGTCAGAAACAAACACGTGAAGGCATTCAGCTAGCTCAGACAACATCACATGCTATATATACACATCTCTCCTTGCACTGGTCTAATACTAAAACCTTTACACTGTAATAAGCCTTTTGAGTGGGTCAGAGATTGAGCTCACCTGCCTCCTTTTGCTCTCCCAGCTTGTCAAGGATGTTAAAGGAAATGTCCAGATATTCTCTCTGAATAGCGCTCACGGCAATCTTCCTCTGCTTTCTCTGGCGAGGAACAATCTGAATCTTAAATTCTGACTCTTCAGTCTCCTCTTCTTGCTTCTGCTCCGTGTTTTGCTCAGTGTCAGACTCTGCGTTGGTATCAAGTTTATCACTTTCTGTTTGGTTTTCAGAATCTTCAGGTACTTTAATAAGGACTGTCTTTACACTGGGACTTGGAATTGCTCCACTAGGTCTAATGTCCTCCACATTGAGATCAGAGTTATCATCAAGGGACATTTCTGGAAGGGCAAATGACTTCTGCAGCAGGTCCCTTTTCTGTTTCAGTGTTAATTGGTTCCCACAGGACATGTCCTGAAGTTCTTCTGGCTTAACTAACTGTGAAGAGTCCTTTTCCTCTCTGGGAGAAGTGGAAAGGATCTCATCTATTCCCACTGAAGCATTGTTACTCGAATCCTTAGAACTAAAGTCTTTGGAGCAATCTTCAATGCTGAACTGGACCAGCGGAGTTGTGCTGAGGCTGAGTGCAGAGACATTGATAGGAGTTGAGGGAGATGAAGCAGCAGTTTTGCCAGAGACCTCATCATTCAGCTGGTTTGTAGTTTCTTCTTCTTCATCACTCTCCACTATTCTAAGGGGAGGAAGCGGTTCAAAGACTAAAGAGTCACTGTCTGAAGTGGAGAGCACTGAGTGCTTTTCAGGACCTGATGTTGAGTCAGAGGACAAATCTATCAGATCTAAATCTTCCTTGGGACCAGTAGATTTAACCGGAGAGTCCACTTTCACTTCATAGGTTTCCATGCAATTTAGCCTAACTTCTGGTATGACAGGTCTTCTTGTTTCCTGGAAACTCTCTGTATGAGGAAGATTTTCTTGTGTTTCTGTATTTTCAGCTTTAGTAGAAGAATTCTGCCGAGACCGTCCATAATCACTTTGCCTGTGTATGGCGTAAGCAGCAGGGACAGGTGGTTTTTCTAAGTCACACCGGTCTATGCAGGACTTCCTGCGATGTTCATCTAATGAGAACAACAGGGAGTCTGCATTCCCTATATCAAGAGATTTTTGTTTTAGAGAGCGCAGTTTTTTTTTCTGAATGCTTTCTTCTCTCACACAGCGTAGAATACTGTCTTGTAAGGCCCCCGTTTCTCTATATTCAGCCAGCTCTATTTCACCTGATTAAAACAGAAAGAGCTAATACTACCTCAGTTGGACACTTCTGGCAGATACGTTCATCTTTATCTCACAATTCAACATAACTGGCATTTCAAATACAAACCTAGTATTAGTCAAAATTGCCTAGATTTTGTTTTAACCTCAGAGCCCCATTACATAGACTTCTACAATGAACAACAACAAAAAGATCCCAACTGTTTGGGTAATAGGGTTTATCTAGACTCTATCCAAATTCTACTCATCCTGGACACATGTACCCTGAAGACAGACTGTGTAACCTTATTCATTGAAAAGAAGATGGCACAGGCAAGTAATTTCTACAGACACTTGGAATAGCTGCATTAGGCATGAGAGATGAAAGAAGAAAGGAGTTACACAGACTATTCTGAAGATGTTTCCAAACGATGGACATCATTTGGACATCAGCGCACATTACAGTACACCTATATGTTATTCACTGCAGCAAAGTGGGATTAAAATTGATGCTTCTGGTTCAAGGAGCAAGCTAGCAACAGCAGCAAGGATGTGGCAGCACAAGCCTGAGATCAGAGAGGTGTTCAGAGAATTTTTCCTGCAGTGATCCTAGACCTCAGCAGAGTCTAGCAACCATCACACCACAGTCATACTCCCACCGTGACAGGGAGGAACAAAGTGAGCACAGTTATAATTGCTGGTACCACCACTGCATCGATATTTTGCTATGTGAACACATTCATTGAGAACATTTTAAAAAGTTATCACTGTTGTTATTATGAATGACATATTTTCACATAAAACAGAATACTCCTGATCATTATTACCCCCATATTTCAAAATGCTCCCCATATGAATCACCATGCAAAAAAAGCAATGAGAAAGGTTAAAGTAAATGTTTGCTCTACTCAGAATCATTCCCCATCTCATGCAAAAACCTGAGAGAAAAAAAAGGCAGGAGGGTGGTGGTAGAAATAGCTTCATTTTTGGAATTTTGCCATTTCCAAAATTGGCATTTTGGAAAACCATAATATTTGCAGCAGCAACAAATTTGCTTACCCTAGAGTCCCACCTCATCCAAGAAGAAATCAATTTCTGGGTAAAAATAAATTTGAGTAAAAACCTTCAGCCCAATGGTGGAAGAAAATTGCAACAAATACACTTAAACATTTTTACATTCAAAAGAGCTTTAAGTTTCAGAAAACAACTGCTAATTTTAGATATTTTTATTTTGGAGTGCCTACTTTGAGATTCCTGTGAAATAATTCATTCAGGGAAACAAGGAGTACCTGCTCTCAAAAGTCAGAGTACTTGTACTCAAATTAGGCAGTGCAACAAACTCTACAAAGAAAGGTGGTAGCTTGAAACTAAGAGGAGGAAATTGATTTCTGCATGATTTTATACCGACAAAACAATTCATACTTCTCTGAGCATTCATCTCAACTGGTTGATATTTCACCATTTTGCTGCCACCAATTCTTTTCAGTCTTGCAAAGAAAGTTTGAGATTCTTTATTGCAAGGTCCAGTTGGTGTATCATGAATATCAGATTCATCAAAAACACTGTCTTCCTCTGCTGGAGAAAGAAAAAACTTTATTACTCTTAAGAGAGTGCAATTCCTTGAATGAAAAGCTGTCTATGTAACAAAACCTCAACTAGTTTCAGTTAAACTTGAATTGGAAAATGAAGAAGCATCTGAAGTTTGCAAGAAAATGTGTATCCCAGGTATAACTTCCATTCTTGTTACATCTTGAATTAAGGTCAGAAAGGACAGAGATAAATGAAAAATGGGTTACAATGCAACAAAAGTATACCACAGCTTTTACCATTCCAAGCTGATCTTTTCTATTGATAATCATACAGATTTCTTTAGATGGAAGAAATACAATAGATGTGAACACTGATTCGAGTAAATTACTTCTATAGTGCTCAGTGAGAAATGGTAAGCTGAAGAAGACCAAAATTAGTACAAGAACTGCAAGGTCAGTAATAAACCAGCAAAACAGGAAAGTGAAAAAATGAAGAAATGGATAATCTCGGGAAGCTGGTAATAGTAATAGAACTAGACCAAGAATAAGAATTATGAAAATATTAATCTAAGTGGTAATAGTAAAACATTATGCTCAAATTTAAGACCTGCTGGTTGAAAATGGCAGAGAAAAAGAAAGATCCAAACCTATTTATCCATCAAAAAATAATCATATCACCCATATGAAATATCTATTTAAAAAAGAAAATTAAAAAGAAATTAAAAAAAAATTAAAATCCTTATCTGTGATGTCTAGTGGTTCATCTCCAAGGAAACAAGAAACACTACTGGGACAATAAAGAAAACAGAGCACTCAAGAGAAGAAACAAAAAAGTTTGCCTTGTTTATTCTAGTATGCAAATAGGGAGAGGAAATCCATTTAGTGTCTAGGAGTGAAGAGGCAAGTAAGCCAAAGTCAGAATGGCCAAAACCGGCATACTTTAACTGGACATTAACATCTTTACCTTTGAAATCACTGGAAAGTTTCTACTATATGTGAAGCTGTGGAACTGCCACCGAAAAGCATCGAAGATACCTAACTGATACAATGAAACCAGAAAAGTCAAAGTTGCTAGTAAGATTTTCTACAGGATCTGTGTTTAATAAGTTAGGAGATCACTTATAATGTCACGTCCTATGTATTTAACTTCTTCCCCTTGGCAACAAGTGCTTCTTCTCACAAGATTTATTGCCAGCTCTACTTGCAATAATCCCCCCAACAAAGTTTGGCATAAAAATTAGAAAAAAGGTTCAATAGTGGGAAAATTCATCTTTAGTATAGGGATTCTCACTGCCTGACAACAAAATCCTCATCTGTTGATCATCTGAACATCACTTTTGACGATGAGAGCAGCACACACACCACCTGATCAGAGACTAAATAAGCCTCCTTCAAAAAGGTGGGAAAGGCTTCAACTTTCTAAGTCCCTATGGAATTATATTGGCTACTTCTTGCCAGTGGAAGAAAACTTTTCTACATCCTCTTTTTTCTGTAGCATTTCAGCAGAGTGAGCCCTACGATTAAGTCAGCATTTACAGGGAAAAATTTGCTCATTTATGGTCCTTTACCTCTGAGCAGCCCAAAGCCCTTCAGAACAGCTTTGGAAAGCAAGTAAATATTTTCCCCGAACACAGGGAAACAATGATGAAGTGAGACACAAGGCCACACAGGGAATCAGTGTTGGACATGGCATTGGAACCCCGAGTTTTCTAAACGTAACCCGGCACTTACTGTGAAGTGCAAGCTGGGTACTTAGAAGGTTCTCAGAATTAATCCAGAAACCGAATGCATTTTATAAATGTATTATTAGTACCCTCAGCATTATTAAGTCATAATTAAATCATTAACTCAAAGACAAATTCGTAGTAAGTCCACAGTTACCTGAACGTTCTTAGCCCTCCTCTAGCAATACAAAATGTCCAAGTGAGAGAGAATATGCAATACATTATTTGCATGTACTTTAAGGTTGCTTTGATTTGCTAGAGCAGAGTAATAGGGTATTCAGGTAAATCCAGTTTTGTGTCCTTGTTCTGCTGGATATCTTTTCATGTGCAACAAGCAAGAGGAAAGGGTATTAATGTGCATAAAAAGCGTGCTTCTTGTATTCGTCTTTGGAAGAAGAGTTTGCTGCACACGAGGAAGACTAAGAAGGCGGGTGTAAATAGTAAATAAGGAACTAAAAGACAAAATAGCTGAAAGGCAGCTACAGATTAACATCAGAAGAACCTGTTAAACTTTGATCATAAATACTTATCACGTAATAAACTTTACAGTTGTAAGGAACTATACTCAGTGACACAGTGTTATATCAAGCACCAGCCTTACACCAGTTCACAGCTGTATCTCTGCTACAGGTAGCAAACCTACAGAGTTGACAATCAGATGCAGTCACTAAGAGCTGAACTATTCTTCTCCACCTTTAGACATTCACATCACACACACCTGCGTGTAAGCTTAGTCAACTTCAGCTCCTTTTACAGAGAAAAGCAAACTATAGACTGAAATCATAATTTTTTTTCTTTTCAACATCAAATATTTGCTACTATGCCATGTTATTAAAAGTATAATCAGAACATGGTGTCAGGTTGGTTGCACACCTTGTGTGTGGGCATAATCTGTTCATATTATCATAGGAAATGCCAAGGACTATCCAGGCATGGTGACTGAACTAACAAACTCCCTCCGATAGATGGTAGACTGCTGTGCTGTGCTTAGCCTACAGAGAAATTCTGAATTTCTTTTACTATAGATGGCTACAGCTGGTCAGGTAAGTCACATTTTTTATGTTCTAAAATTCAGACCATATGTATACACTTCTACAACATCAAAGACTTCATTAATTGAATCAATGACTAACATATAAATGAGAGTGTCAGAAGTACCTTTTTCCTTTTCACTGTATCGGCTTATGTTACTGTTGTCACTATACAAAGGACCAGCAGTTGCATGAGGCTTGCAGCTGTGATATTGAGCGTTGAGGGTATTGACTGTGATGTGGATTAGGTGAAGTACAATCTTGCTGATTTCACAGTCTCTGTATGGGTACTGTTCAGTGAAAGAGAAAAACTTCAGCTTAAAAATTAACTTTTCTCCTTCGAGAAACATTTAGGTGGTAAAAAAGAAAAATGACAAGAATATTGTCAGCTGGTTGCCCTTCACCTTCCTTTGATCATACATTTCTAAATACATCATGAGAAACAGGACAATTTTCAGCTTTGTACACAGAATTTTTTTTTTAAATTAAAAATCCCTATTAGTGACATTTAATATATTATTGTCTTGACTTTTATATGACAAAACCAACTATTAATAATAATGCAAAAGGTCTCTCATCAGAACTATTCTCCAAATACTACATTTCAATCAGCACGTTATCATTCATTTCCAGTGTCTCCACTTCCTTGTAAACCCTACAGACCTGCTAGAAATTTGTTCAGCATATCAAAAGTACCCACAGCTCCATTTTAGTGCATAAACACATGACAACACCACTTCCCAAAAAGAATACCAGCTGTTAAACTGACCCACCTATTTAAAGTTACCAACTTCTTTTTTAAAATTAATTCTAAGCTACCCAAAATACTTTTCATTGGAACTTTATATAGCATTTTCCTATTTTCAAATCTGTATTTTTCTTTCTCAGGTAAGCATCTGAAAGACAATATAGACAGCAGAAGTAATAGGTCAGCAGAACAGGTCAAAGACTAACTACTTCGGACACTGAAGTTAAAAGCAGTGAGTAAGCAAATCAAAGGAAAGTGTTCTTTACAGTGCCTTTCACTTGCGGTACAGTTAGCTGTTCCCTGTAATAAATTTCAAAGTGAAGTACAAATTCTAACGTGGACAGCATCTTTTTAAGAAAACTCACCTTATAAAGAATGACAAGCAAAGCCTTTAACCACATCTGCCGAATGTGAGGTTTGAGGGACCAGAGGGAGCAGCGAGGAGGCTGCTGAAAGTAATGCCTTAGCTGAGGACAAGAGCAATATTTTAACACCTGCACCACCAAGGGAAGAAGGTGTTTTCCCAGGTTGATGTTATAGTCCATCACCTGAAAAGAATATTAGCACAGGAGTTAGCTCACCAAAATCAAATCCACTGATGTTGAAAAGCAAAATAATTAATACAGGTGAGGTATTAGGTAAGTGAAAAGAAACAGAAGTTTTTAAGGAAGTCTCACTATCAGAAACTTTCTGCAAGCTTGCCACATTATTTTAGCTAGATAGGTAAAATGAAGCAAAATAAGATGCGTTCTGAAAGCCTTTCATCCCGCACAGTCTAGATTTTAACACGCATTGGCAAGTTCATAAAACATATTATATACTTGGATAGCCTTTTATTATAGCACAAGTTGATCACGCTTCAACAGACAAAACCACATTAGGTATATCCCATGTTTAACATCCATGGATGCATGCAGTTGTGAGTTTTGGCAGGGGGCATTGTGTATTTTGGTTATTTGGGTTTTCTGTATTAACACTGCATTTCCAGTTTTCATTATTTGCAATATTTCATATTATTGCAGGCTTGAAACTTTAGCTGTTAGGTTTTTTTAAAAACCTGTGTTCCCTATGTTCTGGAATCAGTTAGTGAAACAAAAAGCCCGCTCTTCACTATAGCAAAGGTAAGAGTGTGTCTGCAATGTTATACAGAAAACCTAAGCAAGTAAATACTAAAGGATTCAAGAATAAGACTAATGAAAAATATTACTTTTCTCTAAATAAAATGCTCATCAATTTTAAGTGGTGGTGTTGCTCTTGACAGGTTGCTGTTATCACTGCTAGTCATAAACCTTGACTCCATCATGATCTTTGAACAGCATCATGCTATTTGGTACCTATCCCAGAGTTTCGAACATTGTTGGTACACAACTGTTTTCAATTAAAACTGTACTGCTATTTTTCATTATCTCCTCATCAGACTTGCAACATTAAATATTTTTGTTTAAAGCCATATGTGCTGAAATCAGCAGCTAAATTAGATCACAAGGATCCACAAAGCCCGTGCCTCTGACTCTACTGGCTGACATCCAGGAAGGTGTAACACCACGCCAAGCAAACTCCAGCGCAGCCCCTGAGATCTAACATGTCCCTGCAGTTTCAGTGAACTTTGTGTGCTTTAGCATCAGGAGCCCCGTACATCTAAACAGACACAAACAGCAGTTTCATCCACACCATCCATTTCCCTCATGTCTGTATTTCTTGTCTTGGTTTTGTTTTCATTACAACAAGAGGATGAGCCTAATTTACAAACACAGAACTCATCAACAAGCAGACTGGAAGTTTTTCCCTGTAAAATTCTCTAGTTTGATATGGAGCTCTCGCAAATTTTTGTGCTGCATGCACAGAGCTAAATAGATGAATCCCATGTCTATCCATGTAGGGTTAGGCTGTTGAACAGATGGTAGATAATCACCAAATATGGTTCTACCCTGCAATGTCTTGTCTCCTCGGGGTGTGATAACAGTTACATTGCATGGTTAGGAAAAACTCATCCATACAAGGAAGACAGAGCCCTGCCTCAACACAGCACATACTGTAATGCAAACATGTCTTAAGCCCAGCAGACCCATTTTTTAACCTGTTACAGGGGTTGTTCAGTCTGGAGGAGAAGAGGCTGAAGGGAGACTTTACCGTGCTCTATAACTACCTGACGGGGGGGTGTAGAGAGGCAGGGCTCCGTCTCATCTCCCAAGTCATGGGAGATAGGACAAGGGGAAATGGCCTCAAGTTGTGCCAGGGGAAGTTTAGATTGGATATTAGGAAACATTTTTTCACTGAAAGGGTTATCAAGCATTGGAATAGTCTGCCCAGGGAAGTGGTTGAGGCACCATCCCTGGAGGTGTTCAACAGACGGGTTGACATGGTCCTCAGGAATATAGTTTAGTGATTTTTAGTTCTTTTTTTTTTTTTTTTTCAGAGTTAGGTTCATGGTTGGACTAGATGATCTTTAAGGTCCCTTCCAACCTAGACAATTCTATGAAGGTCTGGAATAAGTGATGTTGCAAACACCGAGCAGAGGCGGGCACTGCCGGCTCCCCGGCCCCGACAGGCTTGTACAACATTGCCACCATGCGGGGCCATACCGCACCCACCGCGCACACCGGAACTCGGCCGCTGCTGCTGCTCCTCGGCAGAGAGAGGCATTTTATGCTTTCAAGAATTCCACATACACAGATTTTATGATGCAAAATACTAGGAGACGTTTGATTTTTTTTAATTATTTTTTTTTTCCTTGAACCTACCATTCCAACCAAGCTTGGAATCAAGAGCAACCAAAGAGCAAGTTAGTCCAATCCCAGCCTTTGTGGAGCTGATTTGGAGAAAGCAAATATTTATGACTGGGGGTGGAGGGAGTGTAACTGAAATAGATCTCTTACAAGCTCCATACTCAGTTTTCACTCTCTAAACGCGTCTGCAGATTTCCTTGCAGCAAAGGAGATTCCCAACACAAAGCAGCCCTATAGCTAAGAGAAAAAAAAAAAATCCCCCCGAAGTATAAATTTAAGTTTTGATGTCTGCTACATGGAGAAAAATCCTGGCCAACTGAAGTTCTCAATCTCCATTTGATGTCAAGGGAGCCAGGATTCAACTACAAAGCTTTTCTAACAGAAATGGTGGATTCAGCTATCATGAGACATTTAAAAGGTGGAAGAGGAAAGGCAGGGGCTGATTAATTTAGAGTTGCAGTAAGTAGTACTTCTGAAAAATTAGGTCAACTATGATCACTGAAGTTTGGGAATCCAAACTTGGACAACATGTAGAAAAATGTGGAAGGTACTGCCCTGGGATCTAAACTACCACTTTCAGACTCTCAATACAACAGTAACAGGCCAGAATCTCCTCTTACATGCTTCAGCTTAAAACTGTACAAATGGAAGATGACTAACAACACATTGCAACAGTGCTCCAAGACAATGGATAAGGATGCATTTGCAGCTACTCAGTTCACATTACCACCTTCTATTTTGCTTGCTGAAACACAGATACCTGACTTTCTCCATGTGAAAGTTTATCCAAGCATCTGCATTACAGTTGACTTTGAAAAAATCACAGATTCCAATTTATGAACCAGAAAATCCTGATAAGAATTGCAGATACAGAGGAGGCCAGGGTAACTTTAAACAATGTTTGAAGGCTACAGTAAGCCTTTTAAGAGCTGGGGCAGGGGGGAAGATCCGAAATCACAACCCCCCTCTCTCCTCTAACGTAATCCTTTATGAGAGACTGTGATAAGGAAGAAGTGTGGAGATGATGATGATGCTTCATTGCAAATAGTAAGAACACTCTGCAAGCATGAAATGTTTTTCAGCCTAGCATCACCAGCTGCTCTATCAGTAAGAATTAGTTGAGCCTTAGAAAAGCCTTGTGAGGTAGGAAATTACCATCCTCCTTACAAGACAGAGAAAGAAGGCACAAGGCAAGGATATGCTCAGTCATTTATGACAGCAATATAGGCAGAAGTTTATCATGGTGGCACCACTCCCTAGGAAAGGGAGAGCAGAAAGTCCTACAAAGTGAAGAATGACAAAGAGTTTACAGACCATTCATGAGAGAAACAAGCAAGAGCACACGGGTTACAGGACTTCCTGAATGGGAAAGGAGGGAATGACACATGAGGAAAGTAAGACATTCAGAGGTTAGGGGAAGAGGGCAAAGAGGTTTGGAGCAGTCTCTAATTTTTTATACGGGGTAGTATTTGCATGCCTCCATGCACACAAAACCGTTATCTCTACGCCAACGACGCAGCAAGTTCAGAGTAGTAGGAAGTTACTAGTAGGAAGTTATTAATATACTTTTATTTAACTATTTACTTTTTAACTGCAAAGCAAAAACATACAGCAAGCACTTTATTAGGTAGGCTACACAGAGCCTTCTGAAAGTAGAGAACCTCCTTCGCAACCTCCTTGGAAAGTAGAGAACCTCCTCCTTCGCAAACTCTTTCACCAACTGAAGAGGTGTTAGGAAATTTTCAGTAGGATTACCACGTTCAACTATTATTTTGGTGCAAAGAAGGCTGTGCTACCACCATTTCAACAACAGGCAGTAAGACAGCTGCAAAAAGTAGTAAGTGCTTTCACCTACTTGTGCTATTCCTGCAATGAAGGCATTAAAGCAGGTTGAAACACGCATTTTTTGTGGAGCGATCATGAAGCATCCTTCCTGCTGATCATAACCAAGCAGGACGTACAGATGGCGCTTGACTGTATTGAAAGCTTTAGCGCTGCTGATGTCTGACTCAGCGCTGCTCTCATCCTTTGCCATGAACTTCATTAGCACAGTGATCAGCTGGTGGACAGTCTGGTGATCAATCCCAGCGTCCTCTGGCAGCAGGTCCTTTATTGTATTATCATTCTCTGGGGAGGGTTGTCCTATTGGCACAAGAGAGACATTGGTATCAGTCGCTGGGTAAGACTGTAAACGGAGTACAGAATACACCAAAATATTTTTCCATTGCTCCATTTCTGCCCAAATACACACGGTGAAGTCACAGGAGAAAGGCATGCATTTCTGAGGGCACTGTTCCTCTGTTGCCTCAGGTTCAAGAGCACTTTAACAACTACTGTGAACGCTGTACCCCATTTCTCAGCTTCCCCATGTTCAACTGAGCTGCTTGTCTTCCCATCCCAGTGCGTTTCTGCCAGATTGAACAGTTTTATTCCTTCACATCTATACCTTAAAGGAGAATCAAACCCCACTGCCAACAAAATCTAATCTGGCATTGTTTTCAGTCTTTCCTCAGCAAAAGTTAGTCTTTAACAGCAGAGGATGTACAAAATGGCAAGTGTCGGAGATGGATAGAATTATACCAAATAATGCTAAAACAAAGAATGAAGACTTCCCCTTTTTGCATTGAGTCCATATTTCTCCTCAAGGCAACTTGGGCCAAAATGTAGGCACTATATTAGGTTTTGGGATGCTATGTATTAGGTCAAAACTTTCATGACTTTTTCCCCAGAGAAGAAGCCTAAGACTTGGTTTTATAAACACTGAATGGAAATAATACTTTGTGTGGGAATATGATCATGTGAAAGACAAAAGGCTACTTACAAGGCACAAGGAAGTTTGGGCACTGGCCATCACTATCCAAGCAAAACAGACACACTGCAAATAACACTGCCAACTAGGCAAGTATTTTCATACTTCAATATTTTTTTAAAATCCAGTACTTCCTGTTACTTTTAAGACCATTTATAATTTCTAGAATTCTCTAGTAATTGTCTTTGGAGTTACCCTCCCATTTCACCTTCTTCTTAGTACTCAAGTTCTATAATATGCCAACATCAGGAACTGAATTCATGAAAAACAGCAGCTATTTCACACAGTGGTATATCCGATTCTTTTTATTAAATAATTCTGAATAAATGTATGGCTAAAGCACAATGAACTATATTATTCTAGCATGTTCTATTTTTAAAAAGGAATATAATTTAAATGCTTCTCTAGAGATATTATCTATGGATTATAAGTAAAATAAATAAATAAAAATTATTTCCACTAGAATAATCAAAGGGGATAGAAAATATTATTTTGACAGCATGAAAATGGGGCAATACTTGAAAATTAAGTTTTAATGACACCATAAATTTTAGTTTGCTCATTAAACACTATAACTGTTAACAATTACAATGAACTGTTACTAAAATGTATTCTGATGTATTTTCTGATCTGTGATTAAAAATCTGTCTAATAGCAAATAACTGAGATAGAGCAAGCCAGTATCAAACAGAATTACAAAACAAACTACTTGTTTTCACTTCAAGGATAAATCCTTTCAACTCTTGGAAATACTCCCTGCTTTTGCAACAACAGCTGAAGTTTGCAGGACAGACTCTACAAGCAAAATTAGCTCAAAGTATAATCTTAACATTGTTCTTGCATGCCTGTGTTTGGGTTAATAGCAAGAAACTAATATCCACTTAATCTGTTAGAGCTACTTACATGTCTTAGGGTTTCTGTAGATTCGTATCTGTATATTTATAGCAAATAGTAAGAATTATTTTAATATTCTAATTTACCCATATTCTCAATGTATTATGGAAACTCCTTTGCTGGTACAATTCATCTGTCTTACACTGCAGTTTTGCTGGTGAAGAACATGTGTGTGTCTTTTTAAAAATTATTTTAAATATTTTACATTTTATTGGTGTGTGAGCAAAGGGGTTTGTTTGGCTGTTTTACTGAGCATGAGAGAAGGTTGGTATTTTTATGATAGATGAAAATGGAAACTAGGGGGGAAATTTTCAGAATCCCTTCCACTGAAGCCAATAAAGGAAAGTTACTCTTATTTTGGTTAAAAAAAAAAATGAACTTCATATTATATAACACTTTTTATTCCAAACAGTTTTCACTGGGATTTTTTATTTATAGAAACCTTTGTTCAAAATGAAAATTCTCTATCCAAACTTTTGCTGGACCAAGATTTGCAGATGCAAAAAGACAACAATAAATTCTGAAATAATTAGAATGAGAAATACAGCAAGTTTTGTTTTCAGAAGCACATTAAAAACATATTTAGAATAATGGACAACAACTGAGAAATGATCTTTCCACATATTATACGCACACTAATTTTTTCCATGAAATTGTATCAAAAAGCCACTATTTTCATAAAGATGATACTAGACTGTTTTCTTCAGCCGTACTCATTTTTAGCTCTATTACATATTGTGAGATTTTCCATAAAACAAAGAAGGAGGTAAGATGGAATGAGTCAAAGGATCGTGGGGCTCTAAATAAATCCTGGTTCTTCAAATAGAACTCAATGAGTAATTATCTGAAAAGATTAACCTATTTTACTTCCACTTGCTGAACAACATAATTTAGAAGCTCAGTGATTAAATGCTTAATTTTGCCATGAGTTTGTAACACTAACACCAGTTAACAGACACTTCCAGGACTTTTCCTGACATTTTACTTTCCATAAATATTATTACACTTTCTGAAGCATTAACATCTCATTTCTCACAGAAAACTATGCAGCAGAACATAGCAAACAGAGCTTCACCCTAAGAAGTTTATCATTCTTGAAGGATCAAGTCTAAGGAATGTCAATGACCTCCTGTTCTTACTTCCAATGCAGAAAACAGAAATGAACCAGCAATGGGGAACTGCTCATTTAAAACTACAAAAATCTCATTATCCCATTTAGGCAATAGATTTTCAGAGTCCAGAAAACCTTCCTCTGCTGTTTGAAATGGGTCTTAATTTATATCAAGCTTGAACTAAACTTTCACTTCATTAACACTTGATACAGGATATCCTGTACCTAATCAAGCTGTTTAGAATCAAGCTGAGAATGCAAAACCAAGGCAAAACCAAGCCCTGTCTTTACAGTGGCTATGGTGGCTTTTTACCCCTCAAAATGTGTGCACATACATACACAATTTGTGTATGTGTGTATATACAAAGTATATACATACACACACACACACACACAGGCAAAACCTGCTCACATCACCACACACACAGCCTTCTAGTTAATATACAGCCACCACTCCTAAATTCAATCTAGACTTATGCCCACAGATTCATCTCTCTATTCATGCATCCCCTTCCATCAGAACCCTTTACCTCCACATTACTTTAAGGCATACCACAATGTAACATAAAACATCAGGTGA
This sequence comes from Gallinago undulata, assembly GCA_026546715.1. Lineage (NCBI taxonomy): Eukaryota > Metazoa > Chordata > Aves > Charadriiformes > Scolopacidae > Gallinago > Gallinago undulata. Next base: position 6,283,642 of record JAOTQQ010000041.1, on the reverse strand, counting down.
CAATTCTGTCATGCTTTGTCCCAGTTGTGATCCCTGTGCCTATCAATGAAACTCTCTACAGGGATATTGTTAAGGACAGAGGAACAAATACATGATCCTAGTGTCTAGTCCCTACAGAAAACACATTGAATTCAGCTTGCATTTGAACTGTGCAAGGACCACAGTTTTAGATCTACAGATGAGCCTGAGGACTAGTTAATTCGAGTGATATGTATAAAATTGTTTTTCTACAGCAGATGTACAGCCTACATTGAGGAGTCTGTTAGTTCCCTAGACTAATCACATATGCTCAGTACTGCCAATGCAAAGTGCTAAAAACTATGAGTCAAATCTTAAAAAAACCCAACCCTATTTTACAAAAAAATAAGATTTTAGAAAGAAATAAACACTGGGCAACCGGAGAGGGACAGTCATTTGTCTCCTAGTTTCCAAAGCATCCATGATAACTTTGAATCATATTATCAGACTTTTCTTCACATCAGTGGTTACTAGCCACATGCAGCTTTATATATGTACATTTTAGTGGAACCTGAATTTGCAGCTTAGGCGATAAATTACCTGAATCTGGAAACAGAAGCTTTGAAATACCAAAATGCATCTAATAAATCACAAAGGCTAACAATATTTACTGTGAGACCGACACTTCTTATGTGACAAGTTTCGTTAAGACCAGTATATAGCAAGTGAACGGTGCTATTAAATGAAGAACAGTCATTCACTGACACCTTTGTTCATGGTAAAGTTATTTCATTTGTTCCTTCTGTGAACCTGTGACAACCCACATGTATGCTCTGTAAGGAACTGGTTGATTTCCAGCCCTCACTGGGCTAGTATGACAGGGCTGTATACTGCTACTGCAGAAGCTCTCTTAGTCCATTCACAGCTTAGTCAGCGCCCACACTGGCAAGGTGTTTTCCTCTCAGCTGATCGCCCAGTAAGCTGATCTGTTCTCATTCTGAATTTCTGTCTGTTGGAAATATTGCAAGTCTTGATGAAGAAATACCAGATCTGAATCTGAGATTTTTGACTTCCAAATGGTTGGTCTACACAGGAGTCAGAGCACGAACTGTCAGCAGTCACAATTATTTAGAGATTACTTGGACCCTGCTGAGCTACCTATTCTACAAATGCCCGACAGAAGGGTGACATCTTCACAAAATGTCAGTAAATATAAAACAAGTGACTTAAGATGCCTATAAGAATACAGAGGAGACAAACATAATTTACAGTACCAACAATCAAAAGCACTCTGTCTGCTGTCTCTACAACCTGAAGGTTAAAGATCAGGCTGAAAATAGGTGACCTGTGGGGCCAGCCTACTAAAGATTTACTTGTTCCTGTGGGCAATGAAACACAGGAGGGTGAGGCGCTGCTGGCATAGCTGACTGCCTCCGAGTAACTTCCAGCCTGGAGCACTGTTTACAACCGGGGTCAGTTTTCAGATCAAAAGCAAAACTTTAATTTGCACCTTTTGGAACCATGCTGAGGCACAATTCACCATGTCTGATAAACTTATGCAAGATGGAAGTTGTCTATCTCATAAGTAAGCAAGAAATCCAGCACTAGTGCCTTCCTTTTCCTGTTCCACCAAAACACCCCCCTTGTCAAACCCACCTGGTGTTTGCTCTGGTGTTCCTCCAAGTGCTGGAGCAGACTGCTCATGTCTGGTCAAGCTCACAGCTTAAAAAAGACAAACAAACACACACACACACAAAAACCAAGAGCAACTCTATTTTAAAAAGGCAATACTGACATCTGCTTCAGCATATATTCAGTGCTAGCACATTTACGTTCATTTACTCGTGCACTGTTCTCAGGCAGTGAGTGTAACTGTTTGAACTTCTGTCACTTCTCTGCCCTACAAAATTTGTGCGTCATGTTCTGAACGACGGAAGAAAGTGGAGTTTTAGTTTTGCTGGTACGCACAGGAGCCCCTACGCAGGATCAGAAATTGGTCAAGAAGGATTACCTAAGAGTCCCAAAATATGGTGGTGTTTGTTTTGCAGAAAAGGAATTGCCTTTTACACTAACAGTTCACCAGCACCCAGGTTTGAACATTTTATCAGTTCCTATTATATGGGTAGGAGCAATATGAGAGGTCCAATTTGAATATAAAGACTAATCTGTGTTTGTAAATGAGAACGGGTAAGCTTTATTTCTGCTTGGAAAGATATCTGTACAGTGCTCAATACAGGCCTATGGACTTCCAGCACCTGAGACCTCCTATACAAGCTGGCAGAAGGATGTGCTGCATGGGTGTTGTTTTCCTAACAAATGAATTCTGAAGATATCCAAAACCTCATTTGAGACATTAACAGTTGTTTTTAAGATGTCTAGCATATGCTACATGCACTGATTTATAATTACAGTTAATAAATAAATTAGTAACAGAGGAATTTTTCTGTAAACACTGTGTCTATTTTAGAAAAATCTACTGTGTATTAGCTACAAATGAAAATTAAGATCCATCCACAAACTACTCTTGGAGCGTTTTGTTCTGGCATTTTAAGCAAACACAGCATAGACATAGTGTTTGTCTATGTTCTTTATCAGACTCGCTAACGACATTATCTGAATGATGCCCAAATCAGTCAGAAACCTGAATTTTCTATCCCAATTGGATAAATATTGATAGTTATGATGTGTACCCAACAACAGGATACAATCCTAAGGGAGAAGATACAGATGTGTCACAAAAACATAAATAGATACTCAACGAATTTTGGTGGTTAAGGTTTCTGGAAGGGAGAGCGCTCTCTTTGACTCCACTGGTCCCTTCACACTGTCCCTCAGGGAACGCACACTCTTCTGACGATTACGTGCGAAACGAGCCCTCTTGATCTTCCACATTGCTGCATCACTGAGGTTGGCGACATTTGTCCGGACAGCAGTGATAGCTTTGCAAATGCAAGTGACCAAGTTAGGATTCATTCCACAGCATAGTGAGGCCCTAACGCTGCCAAGTACCAAATGCAACTGGGCCCCAGGTCCCACTCGGGTCAAGAAAGCTTCACATGGGCTCAAGGGGTCCATCTGCAAGGTACTTATTTACATGCTCTCATTCTGAAATCCATAAAACCCCAAACAGCATAACTGTGTTTAAAATATTATGCTGTCACTTCTTTCTTTAGAGATTGGATACAAACCAGTTCTTGAAACCAAAAACCTGAATTTCAGGCTAAGGGAATATGAGGTGGCCTCTATTTAAAATGACAGAAATTTCATGAGTATGGATCACGTTTAATGCTCTCATAACCAAATGTGCCCACTAATTTTGTGTCACTGACCTCCTGTCCTGCCTATACCTATCATCCTGGATTTGAACAGCATCTCCAAAAAATCTGTGTGATTATGCATCTACACGGGTGTCACCACCAGTATCACTGCATGTCTTAATAGGGTCACCGATACTTTTCTATACTCATTCAACCTTGTTAAGTTTAATTATCTCAGAGACCAAAGCTGGTCTCTCATCCCTTACACCACTCATGCCTTTGAAAAGGCAAAAAGAAAGCTTAAAAAGAGACTTGAAAAATCTTTTGCATATTTTAAATTTTAAATCACTCCCAAATATGCATATTTAAAGTTATGGCCCTACATTTGCAGCAAGAGGTGCTAGATACTAGTGCCCAGATTCCCTCCTGAGGCCACAGCAGGAGTTCTCAGCTTTGGGTCAAGCTACTTGCATCTGGAGAAGAAAATATGTTTGCAATTCCACCCACCTTCTGCGTGGATGCAGCAGCAGCACGTGGGCTTTTTTAGGCACTGGGCTCCATGCAAGTGTGGGAGGAGGCGTCAGGCTGGTGAGGCAGCACATGCTGTCCCAACAGCTGCACCCCCCCCTTCCAAGCAACTCAGATGGAAACAGATCTGCCTCATGGGCCACCACTTGGGTAAGGAAGTTTCCAGTTACTCAGCATGTTAAACAATCATGCAAGAATTAGTTTTTAGCCCCCCCTAGTGAATGGAAGGAGACACAGGATCTCACCAAGAACCCAAGTATGAACAGGACAAACACAAACATTTGTCACTGCAGGAATAGTTAACTGAGCACCAGCTTTAAGAGTCCGTGTGCTGTGCCCCATGCATGTTTGCTTTTCAAGGGTCATACAGCTCCCAGGACTGTTTTTGTACAGACCACTACAGAGGAGGGTCAGGCATGACCCAGGCCTTTGAGAATAGCAATGTTGATAGCATAAGAACACATACAAAAGAATGAGTGGATTAATGCAGGTTGCAGCTGATCACAGAACCAGACCGTGTTTCAACCAAGGCTGGCAATCGCATCCTGGTTAAGAGTAAAACGTGACGCCCAAAGGTGCGACAGAATATAGCCTGATCTGTATTCAGGCAGTCAGAAATGCTCACTTCAAATTATGCACTTTTGGCCTTAAAGATTACTTAATTTCAATGAATTTATACAGGTGAGACCTGTCTCAGACCCCACGCAGGCAGCTGACATTCCAGAAGCTGATAAAAGGTGATCAGATTGATTTGGACTCTGCTTACTTGTTGGGAAAGGGAATTCTTTGTTGCAGTCCAGATGAAGCTGTGCTTCCAGAGACAAGGTCTCAAAGCGATTCACAAAGAACTCCCAGCTCAAAGCTGGAATATCCGCTTTTAGAAAATGAAGTAGCAAAAGCTTACTAAGAATGGTGGGCCTGTCCTTGACAACTGTGTCAAACTGGAAATCAAGGCAGAGGCAGAGTCCCTAAAGAGGAAAAAAAAAAAAAAAAAAACACCAACATAGAACTGAGAAGTGAAAATTTCAAGCATTTTTCAAAGCAAAGGGAGGTCAAAGCTCACAACTTCTGTTAATTACTACAGGATAAAGATATAGCTCCTTTTTCCTACCAAGTCCTTTAAAACAGGACTTATGCTACTGGTGTCAATAGAAAAGTAAGGAAAGAGATAAATTAACATCACATTTAGAACGTAGTATTTGCTAAGGTTTTGAGCAATACAGGGATACAGGTGAAGTTCTGCCCTGCTGCACATTTGGTACACAATATCAAATTTTTCTCTTCACAGACCCCTGCCTAAGAAAAAGCTTATATTTAGGCAACTGAATCAAGCCCTTAATTACAAAAAGAATGAATCATCAAGCCCAAACAGAGGAAAGAAGATTATGCAGTGAAGTGTATCAATCAGAAGCACTTTGCCTCAAAACGCTTCTGAATTTTATTTGCACTAGAACTTTGGGTGCAGCATCAAGACTTATGTTGGAGAACAAAACCCACACATTAAATATGAAAATGCAGTTTACTGGTTACAGTCTCAGTCATCTCAGTGAATTCAAGTTCTCTAGAAACTACTTTGAAAAGGTACTGTATGGATAAAGCTAGCAAATATTAGTAGCTTTTTATAGGCAGTAACATTGAACTTTTTAAAATACATATTCGTTCTATTCTCCAGAGAACAAGAACCAAATTGTGTACTATGAGATTTTTTTTTTTTATCTTGCTTGTATAGGTAGGTTCTGATCAACTTTCATATCTGCTTTGTTTTATTAATGAGAATTTTGATTGGCAGGGTCCCTCAAATGCTTAAAATTACATGCCTAAGTAAATCTTGAACAAGACCACGGTTGGTCTTGCTTGAATATATTTTCTGCCAGCTCAGCAGGGTGTCATAAGACTTGTAATTATATTTTTTTTTAATTGAAAAATGTCCATAAATTTTAAAATAATAAAAAAACATTTACAGCTTTCTATGATAGTTCATGTGCCATAGTAATCCTTTGCAGTTATCAAAGTTGGGGCTACGGCAGTATCATTTCTCTTGGCTATTTTGTGCCTATGTCAATTACCAAGCCCTGTACAGCTTGCCTGAAGAGGTATTAGCAGTGACCATGATGCTGTACACCTGAACCGCTTTGAACTTCAGGTGAAAACCCAGACTCCTGTTTGAATGTATTTTTGCCTATGTAATGAACCTACCTGTAAAGCCGGCCTCTTTATGGTGTCAAGTAATAGCCCAGCTCTTGTAGCTACTGCTGGGTTGACATCTTCCACAGCCGTCAGGAAACAGCAGAATGCGTGAGCCAAAGAGTACTTCAGTAGGTGGTTTTTTGTCACAGAGTGAATATCCAAAAATCTGCACAACACAGCCACCTTCTCCACTGTACCAGACATGGCCCCCAGACAAAGAAAATATGCACGTTAATTTAGGCAATGGCTTCCTTATGTCCTGATTAATATACCACTCCTAGAAATACACACATCTGAGAAAGTACCAACAAAAAATACCCAGTAAGTGTTGTAATTTTAATTTTACTCTAATTATCTGAAAGCTTTTATGTTCTCCTTTACTGCATTTTTGTGCCATAGTGTTGCACCAGTCCAAAACTCCCAAAAGCAACAAAAAGATAATAATCTATTATAGGTCTCCTCAGTTACGGCAGAGGAAGCTCTACCTCTTCAGTGAAGGAACAAATTGCAAATAGCATACATTTCTCTGACCTACCTGCTTCAAATCTCATCTTCCAATCTTTGCTGTTGAAATTGCTGTTTATGATTGTCCAGAAAATGTCAGCTCCATGGGGAAGCGAAAGTGCATGAAGCAGAAGTGGGACTGCCAGGGAAGAAAGCTGAGAGAACTCAGATTTCACAACTCCCCATAAGCTGGAAAGACCAAAAAGAGCAAGCCTGCTTACAAAAACACTCGCTTGACATCCTTTCTTCTAAATACAGCCTGCACTGTATTGTTGGCGGGAAAGCACTTTTCATTAAAATCTCTATGAGCCATCCTGGGTATTTATATGAATACTACAGAGTTGCTGGTACGAGAAGAGAGCTACCTGTAAATCTTCAACTACAGCAGTTTTTCTTGAAAACCCAGATTTAGATATTCCTTCCATTGAAACGCTTCAGATTCCACAAGATTTTGCCCAATGTAAGACACAACTGCTGTGGAACATAAACTATGCTACAAATTAGCAGTTTCAGCATGACCAGCTTCAGCACGTAAGCCACATGAACTGTCTTGGCACCATGAATCATGTGCATCCATGAATGACTAAGACATCGGGTGCTCACAATTTGCTGGTATTTAGATTCAGGACAGATTCTCTGGTCTGCTAAAACCCTACGGTCTCAGGAGATGCTCAATGAAATTGATACTGAGCAGCCGTAAGCGCTGATGAACATTATTTCAAGATATAATGGGCTGATGTCTATTCAGTGAGTGCTCTGCAAAAGTCACTGCCTCCAAAGAGAATCTTAAAATGCACCAATTTCAATCCAATGCACTCTAAAACTAAATGAAAAAACTTCCTTTACCTCTTAAAAATAAGGTGCAGTACTGTTGTTCTCTCTGCTTTAATGCTAAAGCCCTATAAACTGTGCCAGCCTCTACATCATCTTTTGTTTTATTTTGTAGAGTCAGAAAAGACATCTCAGTCTCAGACAATGCTACTATTCAATATAAGAAACTCTCTAACTCACTGCAAAACAAGTGATGCATGACAGAATAGCCATGATGGACAATGAAGGGTACCTTAGTTTCATTTACAACTTCTTATTTAGTCTGTGCAATGTGCCCTTATAGAGTTACTTAACCTTTACACACTTCCTTATTATCCTTTCTTAATTTTCCTTACTAAGCCTGCAAATTCTTTGATGCCAACAACAAATGTACAGTTGGAGAACCAACGGAAGTCAGAAGACAAAATGTGCAATTAAAACATACCTTGCAATCAGCATGTGATCTTGAATATAGGCAAGAAATTGTGGATGGTCCTTTCTTGCTATGTACAGGCATTCCCCATGAAGACACAGGATCTTCAGACAGTTCAGCATGTTAAAAAGAATGTCTGGTTCTTCAAACTTTGACATTTCCTGTGTAAGCAAATGTACTACTCTCAACACAAGGACACCATTAAACAAAAAATTCCAACTAAACAAACAAGTAATCAATGTTACCTGTAATATAGTGTATATGAGCTTCAAGGTAACTGGAAGTTGCTGGTAACAAAATTTTCTTTCTGTGTCATTCTTTATTGCTGTTAAAAATAAAAGTTACACAAAATGTTGTTAAAATTTCTCTCATCTGTGGATTCAAAATGAAATTAAAGAATGTCAAAGTCATGAGAGGATAAATTAATTCTAGCCAAGTAACCCTACAAGTCAGTAAAGTTACAACAGCATGCAATTTGGCTTGTAATGCTTTTGCTTTACATGTTCAAAAACCCAAAATTTCTTCTAGCATTTTATGAGAGGCAGTTATCCTTGCTATCAACATAAATACACTATTCCTATTTAATATGTTGAAAGTATTAAATGCATGACAAAAAAGTTACTGTGCAATGCTGGACTTGAAAGTCTGCTTCAGAACCTCGTATTATATATGAGTAGAAGCATTTCATTTAGAGCCTTAGTGAAATACTCAGCCTCTCACGCTCCACCTACCTGCGTTTTCTGTGGTCTCTGTGTGATTTCCTGGGTTTTCTCCATGTTTTGGTGCCAATTTGTCTTCCTCTTCTCCTTCAGTTCCTATTATAAACTCCGGTCTAGTATAAAGAAGACTATCCTCGAGGTTATCTGTGGGCTCCTTTAAGAACATAATAAGTTAAATTAATTTCTTGATGTTATCTAAAAACATAAGGACATATCCTGCTGTTTAAGTTACATTCATTGTGATAACCTGAGCTCAAATGAGGCAGACTTCAACTTTTCTGCAAAGCTACAAAGGCCTTTAATGATGACTAGCAATTGGAGAGTACGTATCTGTGTCTGATAAAGTTGGATACTCAACCTGAAGCATGTTCTGGTTTTCAACAGTCCTCGGTATTTTCAACAATCAAGCACTCATTTGAGAACTGATTGACTCAAAATCATTAACCATTTCAAAATATCCACTCCTAGCCTTCAAAAGAAGGTAAAAAGCACTAAGTATTAACATTTCACATTTTATTTAAGACACAGTATCACAGGAGTGTCCTTCCAAAGCGAAACAGCACTTCCATGTTGATGGGGGAAGAGTTCATACTGCATGAATATTGTGATCTTCCCCAAGTTCTTTGAATCAGCTCAAACTTAAGATTTTTACAATTCAATCCATTTTGCTTTAACCTCTCAAATTCTCCATGCCAAAGGTCAGTGCAGCTTTGCTGCCTTGTGCACAATATTATGAGAACCACAAAGAGGAGTTTCAGCACATCAGGAACAGAGGCTCTTTCTTGCTCTGCTTACCACAAGTCTGATCTCTTCTTTTGGAGCAAGCTGTTCCAGCAGCTCAAAACCCAGCTGGTAACACAGAATGCTGGACTGACACAGACCACATTCAACTGCTTTTTCATCTTTCTGACAGGTGTGAGAACCACCCCAGGGTGCCTGGAACACATTGTTTATGATGGATATTATATCTTTTGAAATGCTGTTCTCTAAGCCCAAAGTGACACCATCATCCTGAAGTTCCATCTGAAAGAGAACGACAAGAGTAAGGATTTATTACTTATTTAAAAGCCAGAGCACTAACTATTCTGCCTATTCTGACATTTCTGGCGGTGTTACATTACAGTACTGGGAAGAGTTTGAGATAAACTGAAACTCACAATTTTGAATTGCCACTGGTGTTGAGGCCCAAACTCAAGAAGCTAGAGCAAGATTTTAAAGTTAAATAGACAACTTCAAGCACAGGATCCATGAATGTTACCTGGAGACAGTTATCCAAAACTCTTGGCCTTGGATTCACAATGTATAAATTTAGCTATCCAGAAATTACACATCTAATCTAAGCCTATCAGCAAGCTTCTGCTTCTAGTCTCTAGAAATAAACATATCCCTGAGGAGAAGTTCCTTTCATATGAGCTATATAACATGAACATGGAGGTATCTTAACTTCTCTTCATTGACCATGAACCTGTAACTCCTATATGGGTAGGGGCAGACAACAGTCTTTAGACAGGTTTAAATGTCTTGTACTTCATGTCAGTCCCTCAGCAGAAAAAGACTCAAAACAGGATTAAATGAGAGCCAAAAGTGACCCCAGAACTTCAGTGTCCCCTTCAACGTGGATGTTTTTCTTCTGCAAGTACCTGTTTCAAGATGAGATCAAACATCAGAATGAAGCAATTAAGATTCATTTCATCGTCTTCACAGTCAAAATCGATTGTCTTTCCACTGGGGTGTCCAAAGTTCTTGAAAGGGCTGTGAAAAGGACTACGTACTGGACTCCTAAATGGGCTCTGGAAGGGGCTTGGGAAAGGACTCAGCGTGTTATGCTGAACTCTGCGCCCAGGGTCAGAAGCAACGCTTACCTGAAGACATAAAGAATCAACAGGTCCAAATGACTGTTACGAATTTAAGAAATCTCATTCTATACGAAACTGCAGAAAATGGCAAGAACTTTGATGGTCTTTCTATTCCCTCCTGTAGCTTTTTTTTGTAAAATCTACACGTCCCTTAATGCCATTAAATGATAAAATATGACAGAAGTACGGGAATCATATTCTGCACAGACTAATACATTCTTTTAAGCTCAGTGGCTGGCATCCATTATCTTATTTCTACTAAGGAAGAATTTTAACATCAAATCCAACAGAAAATTGGTGGGGGCAGTAAAGTTTACAATCAGGTTACAATGATCTGCTCCATGATCCAGGGACAGAAACTTAGTGGGAGGCTATTCTCCAGAGAGCAGTGTAACTAAGGCTACGCCAAGGATACAGCTAATAAACTAGACACAACTGTAAGAATATGTGCATGTCTGCATTGATTTATGTCCACACCACAGCAGGCCACCTAAAACACCCTGAGAATCTTGAAGCATTGCAAAGAAATACACAGTTAGATCACAGAATCACAGAATCACAGAATCACGGTGGTTGGAAGGGACCTCAGAGATCATCAAGTCCAACCACAAA
>JAOTQQ010000041.1:6238130-6272678 GCA_026546715.1 Gallinago undulata | reverse complement strand
AGAGACCAACCCCTGCCTCTCTACAGCTTCCTTTCAGGTACTTGTACAGAGCAATAAGGTCGCCCCTCAGTCTCCTCTTTTAGATCCTTTTAGATGACACATAAAGTCTATTTTTAGGCCAGCTATGGTCTGAAAAGACTAGACAGCAAGTTTGTCTGGTTTTTTTATACTTAGTTTAGATGTGGTTATGGGCTAGGTCTGGCAGTGCTCTTGCTGAACAACATCAGAAGACAGGCACACTGCATATAAGGAATTATCAACTGTCTAGATGCTGCAGTACGTTAAATCTAAATATCTGATCTTTCAAGCACTCTTGTTCCTGCTGTCCTTGAAACACTTTATCCAAGACTACTTGGGAAGTTAGTCACATTAGTCCAAGTACATGTAGTGTCTACAGATTAGTACATGTTTTCTTCCAGACCGTAAGTCTCTGACAGACAACTTTGTATCATTTTTTGCATCTCTTGGATCAGGAAAAAAATGTAAGGAAACAAATAAATTCTGTTCATTCATCTTCCCAAAACATACCTAGGCCCACCAAATTTGTACTAGAATACAAAAGCTCACTCTGGGTGACCAGTTGTCCATAGTAACTTGCTGCTGATTCTTATTAATAGAAGATGCAGAGAATAAAAATGATTGGGAAAAAACCCAAGAACACTTCAAACATATCCCAAACAAACCAGTTCAATAAGAAAATACTGCACAGTTTTTCTGCAGTTCCTATTTGCACTACCTTTGCACTGACAATGTGATAGACTGGTATTAATTGAAGTCATGCCAATTTGCTTCCAATAGTGTTTCCAATCAAATGCTGCCATATTGAGAGATGAGTTTTTAATTCTCCATATGCATTCTATTAGCAAAACTCTTTCAAGCAAAAAAATAAGCAGGATATAATAAGTTACCCTCCGAGCTGCAAGATTGCCCGCCAGTTCACCAACTCTTGATTTTCTTTGATTTGCTAACTCTTTGACAGAATTAACTCCATCAGAAAACATGCTAATTAGTAACTGAAGAGGAACAACAATGTCTAGTTCAGATAAAACCTGAGGAAAGACAATAAATAAAAAAGCATGAGTTTCAAGTTTGGTCAAAAATGCCTGCCACTTTATATGCACCTTTATCATGTGACCCCCAGTTCAGCAAGTTCCATGCATTTAATTTTGGGATTCAATGATGCGAACTGTGAGCTTAGGTTTCTGTTAGAATCAGGGCAGAAGGGAACTGGCAAAAAAAAAGAAAAAAGGAGGGGGGGCGGCATTTGCAAAATATTTGTTAGCATCTAGTTGGTGTGCCCCGAGATCAGTTTTATACACAAACACACAGGGATGTGAAGGTGTTCCACAAGAGTATTTCTGTAAACCAAAAGTATCACCAATACTTGGATGAATAACTATTTACTACATTTATTATTACTTAAAAGTGAATCCCTGTATTTATTCTAGGAATTCTGTCAGAATGGTTCCCTACAATTCTCAGCTCAGTGACAGAATGGTTATCTGCAAATCACTGAGGGAATATTCATCAGCTATTTTGTCTCCAACACTTGTACATGTAACTATGAGCTCATTCATACTGGTGATTAACTGTCACTAGGTCAAGAAAAATCTAAAATAACTAAAAAAAAAAAATAATCATAGTTTCCTTGAAAACCCTACATACATTAACTTTTCTGTAGTCATCAGCTAAATAGGTCTTTGAAAAGGCTTAACCAAAATAACCCTCAACAGAAGTAATAATGAAGAATACAGGTATTATTCTGAGGTGCTGTGGAACATTTCATAGTCTTTTGAATTCACTGCCCCCAGCTGACATGACTGTCCCTACAGCTTTTGAATATGAACACTGTGTGAATGCCAGCTTTGTGGGCAAATGTAGCAGCAATGGGCCAGAGCAGGAGGAAGCCTGATGGGTACAGAGTCCAGATCTTCATATGCGGGAACAGCTACAGCTGCTTCTGGAGTCTGGAATTAATTTTGGAACCTACAGACCAAATTATGCAGAAACTCAAAACTACTACTGGCACAAGTCAGACAGCTGAATGGCCCTTAAGGCACAGCTGACATTCAAAGGTAAAAGGAATTTCCAGGCTTCCATTATATTGCCCATGATGGACTAGTAACATAAAGCTTCCCAGGATCTGCCTACCAACCATTCTTACACTGGGGCTAAGCAAAGGGCAGAAAGGTTCCATGACCATTGGAAACTGGTTCCTTCCCCCTCCTCTGCTTTTTTTTTTCTTTTCTGAAATCATAAGCTGCTTCACCATGACTTATCAAGAGAGGACACTTACATGTAGCCAAAGCAACGCTTGCTCTTGCACAGAGGATGGATACCCTGTGAATCGACAGCTAATGAAGCCAAACATCTCCTCCATGGAGAAAGGGAGAGGGCAAAGTTCAATGTCAAACATTTTGCTGAAAAGTAGAACAAAAAGATAGCATCACTGAGTTATCATGGCATAAACTGTGCGAGATATAACAGAAAACTGGTAGGTAGGCAATCTCACTACCAGCACTTCTGGAATCTTACACACATCCTCGTCCTCCACGGGAGGTGAGCCAGGCTGCTGATACCATCTGTCTTGACTGAACAAGGTCATCTCTGAATTTGGTGATGCACCATAAGAACTCTCATCTCCTATTGTGCCCAGTTTCATGCGACAGCAGTATCTTTTTCAACATCCAACGTAAAAATCGGAAAAAATTCTTATCTCACCACTCCTCCACTCTTCTGTATTTATGCTAAAAAAATGTATGCTACATTGATACCTACAAATAAAAACTTACAGTCCGATTCAGAGCCTCTACATCAGTTTAAAGGAAATGTGAAGTTTTATTGTCAAAGACATATACCAGACATGAAATTATGACTCAGACACCCACCACTTTTATTCTGGTGTTTTCTTTGCTCAACAGGCAAAGATATTAGCTAAATCAATACAAACCATCACTCTTTCAGCTCTACTAATCACCACCATATCTTACCAAGAGGAGTCCAGGAGGAGAAAGATGCTTCTTCCACCAGGAAGCCACTAAAATGTGTCTTGCCCACAGCAAAGAAACAGCCATGTGGTTGGCTCTCGATACAGATTCAAGGATATCAGGAGCAATAAAAGGAAAAGTTCCTAAAGCTTAAGTGCTTTAGTTTAAATATGTCATAAAAAAAAAAAAAAATCAGAAGCATTTACCCACTACTATCTATTGCACACAGGCATTTTTATTTGTTGTCACCATCCTATTGTACTAAAACCCTCAACAATCAACATATGCAATGATAGAATGGTTCCTACAAATGTCTACATACCTCAACACTTCCCGGAACTCTTTCAGTTGATTATCAGGCACTTCTGTCCTTATAGCTTCCAACCACTCTGGCATGATACATTCCCACACTGGCTGGTTTATCACATTGTACGGAATCAAACAAAGGATTCGATTCAGTCCTTCTTTTAATTGGGTCACAGCACTACACGATTTGTCCCAGTATCCACCAACCTGTGGGTATTTCCAGGAATCATACTGATGAACAATAATTTTAGTCTCTGTAACTTGCCCAGCACCATAAATTTGCTCAGTGTGCTGCAGCCAAGAAATTGTGGGGCGTGATCATCAGCACCTTCCAGCCTTAATTTAGAATTCAGCTTTGGGAATTATATTGGTTTTTATCTCTCTCATTTGACCCACAGTACACAGAAGCACTGTCCAAGATTTAGAAGAAGCTTTCTCATTTACAGGCCACGACACAGTAAGCCCTCATTGTTTACAGTTCTCAACAAGGGACAGATTTACTGCTTGCACCTTCAATTATTTGCTCTGGGCAACTTGTTACAGTACTGGGTCTTTATTTTGAAAATAAAGGTCTATACCAGGTGTTCTTTTGCGGTTGTTTGTTTTGGGGTTTTTTTGATCGAAGGTTCTAGGTGATGGAAGCCAAAAAAATATACTTCTAAGTAAATAAGTAACTGGGCTACAGAGATTAATTATTCTAACTGACCTCAGGTCACATCTGCTGTTCCTGACTAATGGCTCTAGAGATGCCTGCTGTTTTGGCAGCAACTACTGCTAATCTCAGCCAACAAACTATTTTTTCCTCCATTCATCACAGCTAATTTCATGGCTGTTTGTCTTCATGTTCTAGTGAACCCTTGCAAATCTGGCAAGTTGTCAGTATGGTCTTAAGTATTGCAGTGGGTATAAAACTCAAAAAGGAGGCAGAATCCAAGACAAGAAAGAGATCAGTAACAGATTACAGCATGAGGTGCAGTCCTTCCTTTCCCCTTCAGCCTCAAAGGCCTGATCTCAGTTCTAACATTCAATGTATCCATCCACCTCTCAAATTCCCTTAACTGCCCTCTAGTCCTCCCACGGCCAGGTGCATCTTCAGAGCAAGACACATACACATGTTGGCCTGCACGCATACAGCAAATCCCATATATTAGGGCATAAGAGATCCATGGATGCACACTTCATCCCTGACAATGTAATATGTCACATTAAGTCTTTATGGTGCTCATAAAGTCTAGCCATTTAATTTTAGGAAACAAAATAAACACATCCCCTGGACATTTTAAATAAGAGGGTCACAAAATCAGTCTTCGTACAAAAACACGTGGTATAGCCAATAGTGATAAGTGAGGAAAAAGTCTTAAATCCCTCACAAATATAAAGTTCCTATTTTCATGCTGATGTTTCCTTTTCTATAGGGGAATATTCACATGCCTGACTTTGTTGCCTGTCTCCACTCTCCGGGTTAAGTGGTGAGTTTGCTTCATAGTTATTGGACAGAAAGAAAGACTTTTTCTAGAAGTGATTCCAGCAACAGTCTCACTTAGGCATCCTAAATGACCCTGCAGGTCAGTCTCTTTTTCTCCATGAGCAATAAGGCAAACCATGGCAGATTACTCTGAGTCACTTAAATTAGTTATCCGAAGCTACAGGGCATCAGTACGCCCAGAGCTCCTTTCAGTTAGAACTCTGATTTCATGAACCTGAATTCACAGCTGCAGAGATGAGGTATGGAAAGAACAGAGAAACATTAATAAAGCAGACTAGTAAAAGACAGGCTTTTATCTGGGAGCAGACAATTGATACACCTTTTTCTAAAGACAAGCTTGGATGTTCCAGCAGCATAACAGAAGTGTGTAGCTATCAAAAATGTACAGTATCTTTCAGTAACTGTAATATTCTTCCAATCTGTCCCCACTCCCTAACCCAGTAAAACTAAAAATGCTATGAAGAGAAAAAATTCCTGAATTTCACTGCTCCCTCAACCAGTGAAATTTAATTTGCCTTGAAGGAGCTGAAAGAGAAACGGTCTTTATACTTGAGACTTTAATCTCTGTGGCAAATAAAGGAACTTTCAGGTAAATTATTCTTACCCTGGCAAACTCCATTGGTTTAGGAAGGAGGCACATAACCATGACATCAAACCGGACATCACAAACTGTCTTCAGCCACTTGGTAACAAACTGGGGTTTGAGCTTTTCAACCAGGCTACCAACTTCATCATCCATCATGTAAGCTGTAGAGTGAAACCACTGGAATACCATGCTAACCAGCCTTGCTAAACTCTCAGTGGGTGTATTCTCACTAGGAGTGCAAAGACTAACCTGAAAGACAAAAACACAAAGCAAGTTTCCTTTCTAGAATTAAAGGCGGCAAACTGTCTACTTTATTTTGCATGTTCTTGGAGATACAAGGAAGCAGATTACATAGAAGACAAAAAAGCTGATAATTTTTAAGTAGAGTTTGGCACTAGACAACTGACAAAACATTTCCAAACCAGAAAATAACAATAAGAGGAAAAAGAAGCAAGCACAGATTTTTTTGGATCTTGGTTTCAACACTGAAACTATCAATACAAAATGTTTTTACAAACTGATGCATTTTGGTTTGAACTTTAAAATTACTTCATTTCAAAAAGTAATGTAACACCTAGTAAAATATATGATAAACATCCACACACATATATAAATTGTACAAAATAAAAATACAAACCAAATTAAAAGTTTCAAAAAGTCTGAAAGATGATGTCTACTTAATTATATTAAGTGATCTTTGCTTTGCAATAAGATTGTGATTTTTTGATTTTTTTTTGTCCTCAGGGTGGGAATGTGAGTTTTAAATTCTTCAAAAATTCTCACATAATAATTAATATTCTTCTGCCTTTTTCCAAACTCTTTCTTTCTAAAATGATGTCTGTACTGCAAAACTGTCTCAAATCTAAGACCAAGTCATTACCCCAGTTCACAGACCAGGCACACTGCTAAGCCCTTAATCATCTGCTATAGTAGCTCTTAGTATCTTCTGGGGACAGGAGAGAGAGTTTCAAGTCAGGTTGCTGCACTGCATTCAAAGAATGGAAAATAGCAGATGACAGGAGATTTAGGAAGCTCCTTTAAGCACCTGTCAGCTGCTTGTTGCCATTTCCTAGTGAAAGCTGTACTCTCTGCACTTGGCAATCTGAAACCGGTGACTGCTGCCTTGTAGCAAGTGAAAGAAAGAGAAACATTCACAACATTTCTAGGGAAACAGGTGACAGCTCTGCTTCCCAGAGAAGACCAGAAACCATCGTACAAGTGCTTTTCCTCCATGTTTCTTGTTGGGATGAGGCAGCTAATGCCGCCCTTGGCAATTCAAAGTACAGTCTTCATTGTTCTATTGCACTGCAGGCTGAAGTTAAGGTGTTTGCTTCCTGGTGCCTGTCTCAGTCGAGTGCCAACTGAAAGGCAGTATCAGCTGGCAGCCTTCCTAACAGCAACTCTTGAGCTCTGTCCAGTTTCTAGATGAACAGTATTCATTTTATGAAAGAAAACAACAACCCAGTATTTCTCCCAACCTGTGCTGTCGTCTCTGCTAATACTCACTACAGTGATATCAAGAGATTTTGTAATAATAGAATGAAGTCAGTGAGCTCCCCCTTCCTACCATCGAAAGGCAGACTGTCAATGCGGCACATACAGTGCACAAAACTTGTTCTGTTCTCACTTCACCTCTACTTCCAGAAACTTCCATCTTTCCAAAACATCATTTGAAACATAACAGATGAATATGGCACAATAAAAAAAAAAAGTAAAAAAAAATAAAAAACTTTAAGTCAACATTAAACAACAAACCCCACAAGATACCAACACAACACAGTTTACTTATGTAGTCACCTGAAACAGCAGAGCTGCTTTGCTGGCGTTATGGGATTCTAGACCTGCTACCCCGACTCTGTTTAGATGATGGATAAGGGGTCCTATTATTCCCCACTTGTCACTGGGTAGCTAAGGATGACAGAGCCTGGAAGCTCAAGGTGAATTGTACAGAGCCTGAGAAGGGGACTTCTCCTTAAGAACAGCAGAATCCACTTTCTGATGATTTACCAGGCTCCAGTCTGGCCTGCTCATGAATTAGCCAGCAGCAGCCCTGCTATTTTGGAATAATCTCTGCTAGCTACTGTGAGGGAGCAGAACCAGCAGGGCTTCACTCCGTCAAGCCACAGGGGGTGAATTAGCTGGAGTACAGTGACCAGGACTGATTCAGCAAGACCAATATGAAGGCAGGAAGGAAAAGCAGCCTTAAGAGACCTTCAGCCTCAGAGGTGGGAGAGAAAGCTGAGCTTCCAGAGAGTGATGTTGAAAGACGGAAAGTGAAAGATCTTTTGGGGATTGCCTTTTAAAGTTAAAATAATGGCACTCAGCAGAGGGCACTTGTGAGCAGCACATGACAGTACAAAGTCAACAATAAAACTGAAAGGGTGAATAATTCTGTTATCCACTCTATACAGGACAAACTAGTCCTGAAATCTCCAAGTCTGACACCTTCACAGAAGTCCTTTTCGCCTATAAATCAGGAAAGTATCCAATTCCAGGAAGTGGGGAAAAAGAGATTCTACTGAAGCTTCAGAGAGAAAAGGAGAGGGAAGTGAGAAGAGTGAGAGAGGAGAGCAAGAATTTCATACCAAGAACCAGATTCCAAACTGGCTCAGGAGGCGTTGGTCATGCTTGTCATCATCTTTATTATCGAAGTCTGTGTTGTCCAGGGAGTGATGTGAAGAGGAGAGGCCCAACTGTCTCCTGCGGTTGAGTTCATGCTCCCTCTGCTCAGCATGAAACTCTGCTTCCTTCAGCAAACTATAAAACAAACTTGTGGTCAGTGAATGTGGTTTTCCTGAACTGTATACAGGTATCTAATCAAGAATAATTAGAGGTTAAGGCACGGGATGTCATAATTTTCCCGAGAACACTGATAAAATAACATTAAATTCTAGGATTCAAGACTGACTTCTTCGCTGAGGATAACACTCACAGCTGACCGGTGCTCTGCTAATGCAGCAGGAGTTCGGCACCCCGCTCTGAACCTATCCTGGTGAAGCAAAAACCAACTCACACAGGATTTGCAAGCAATATCTACATGAAAGCCTGATCCTGCTTTACATAGTACCACCTCAAACTGCCATATTACCTGATCACAGCTTCCACAGTACACACAAGTTCCTCTGCCCCACACTCCCGGGTATTGATGGGGGGTGGCGAGGTCTGATAAAGATGGGTTTCTGCAGCAGCCCCAACTTCACTGCTGTGATGATTCGAGTGGCACCTTTTGCAATAGCGCACTGGCCTGTTGCCATGGCGGCCACAGCAGCCCGCTGAGAAGCATGTGACAACAGCTCTTCTGACGTGGGAACTACAGTTCTGGGAAGGAAAAAAAAAAAATTTTATCAGGCCACAAGTATCAGGAAGCAGACCTGAAAACAGGGATGAGAGTCAACACTAGGGAACTGGCTCAAGTGTTGGTCCTTTCCATAATCACTATGTATAAGCACAGGTGTGTGCAAACTTCTGATGCCAAGTGTCACTGAACTTCCAGAAAGATGAGCTCAGGCCTAAATGCTGGGCCTGGACTTAAATGTCACGGTTGCTCTTCTTTTGGAGCAGGCCAAACCAACACTGAAGTCCTCAACCTCAAATTTCTGGCTTGGAGCAATCTCTAAATATTTACAGTAGTTCTCTTAACCCCTGCTTATACATCAGAATGTCTTTTTATGTTACGTGTAGCAGCAGGCAGATCCTTCGCAGTGTCACATCAAGGGTGTCACATCAATTTATGCTATGTAATGATCTGTCTTATCATAGGTAATCATCCAAGCCTCCAAAATATGCAACTACCTTTATTTTTGCCACCCGGAAATCTGCCCCAACATAAAAGCTTTCTTTACCATGTAAGATCTAGAATGTGTTCCTCATTATTAGAACGTTATTAAAACACACCAGCTGGTATGTATTGCAAGCAGATTCTTTTTGTCAGCCATCTTTTAGAACCAAGCAATGAAGACATTCAGTCCGTGTATTTTTAAAAATACAGTTTCCAATGGGATTTTTGTCCAATTTTGGATTAATCCAAGACTTCAAGGAGATGAGAATATATAAACACTCTCTATAAGCAGAGAGATATTTATAGAATAAAAACTGAGCTCAATTGCATAATTGAATTGCTTTACTAATTGCCACATCAATAAAAACGTACAACTCAAATCAAACATCAGCAGTTTTAACAAAAAGAAATCTTGCTGATGAATCATTCCCATCCACCAACAAGTGCATTCATGGATAAATTGTGAAAACTTGGAATGGTACAAAAAAGAACACACCACATAGTAATGGAATGACACTACACACAACATCAAATCATGCCCCATCACACAAATGACTGAATCTTACCTTCTTCTGACATATAGCAGAAATCTCAGCTGTAAGGGGAAGGCATACAAAACATCAACACAGGATGATGATCCCCCTGTTTTACTATGGCAGCCATGGAAAAATGGACTTGCTGCAAGGAAGTCTCTGAGGCTAACCTGGTGTTTCCAGATGTTACTGAAAGCGCTAAGCCTGCTGGACTGTGTGAGGTAGGACACTGTATACTTAGCCTGACTGGCTATTTCTACACTGAAATGAAAGAAGAGTCTTGGTGCATTAAGTGCGGTGTGCTCTGCATTCCATCCACCTTCCACATATGCCTCTGCCTCGTGGACAGCCTTGTAGCAGTAGACTTGTAGACACACTAGTGTGGCAGGGGAGACATGGCTCAGATATGCCTATGCTGCCTGTGAACGCTCGCAGGATGAAAGATTAGTGAATATGGATGAAAAATGTAGAGACAGCCACTATGTCTGCAGCCCATAACTCCAGAGCTAAATGTTTGCAGATTCCACCTATAAGCAAGAGCTCTTCAGTCTGTTGCCCTGGCAACATCTGATCCAGTAAATATAGGTGGCCAAGTAAAAAGAATTACTTCCCTCAAGAAAATAAAACATTCTTAATTTGGATTTAATTTCAACTAAAAGGAGACAAAAAAATCTCCACTGCCTAAGAATTTTCACTTTGCGGAACAGAGACAGAGGGAGTATTTCTGTTCTGTCATTGAAAGGGTTATTTTATACAATACATGACTATCCTTGCAAACCCAGGAAATTATCATTAGTCCATCAACAAGCTTTGTCTGCATCCTGGTATGTAATAGAATATCAGGCTCTCTCCTGGCCAAAGGACAATGACTGGATCATCAAAAAATATTTTATGTCCTTTTCTGATATCCTTTACAGGCTTCTGTTCATAGAATAGGTTTTCAGAAGCTTTAAGAGCTTTCAGATCAGGCACGGGTTACCAGAAGAACTAGCCCCTTATTTTTCACCCCTACAGTGGATGTTTTGAAATTTGAAAATCTGTTCAGTTGTCTCTGCTTCCTCACACATAAAGAGTTGCATGCTATTTCAGGTAGAGGATTAGTCAATTTTTCAAAGCACTTTAAAGACAATAAGCAGTATTAAGTACAAGCTACTTTAAAATTCTAAAAAATTCCTTTAGAATAGAATTCAGCATTTCAAGTAATACAGTATGCAGAAACATCAGTAAACATAGGGTTGTACAATTATGATTAGTTTGTACCTACCCTTAAAATACCTCTTACCTTGTGGGAGAAGAACATCAATCAACCATTCACTGTGATCCCTATAAAAATTGCATATCTAATTAGCTTTCCATTTTTTTATTTATATATGCATTTATTTTTTGCACAGAGGAAATTTATCTGAATTAATGTGGTAGGACATGTTATTCTGAAGCTGCTTTTTTTACAAATATAGTTTTATAAATTGCAGACTGCTTTACACTACCTCTTTTTGTTGTGCCTGTCTTACTGGAAATTGCCACTTTGTTGATATTGGTCCACCATGTTCAGAGCTTTCCAAAAATTACTTTTAAGGAATAAATTTACTAAATTAAAATAGTGTATGCTCTGAAAGTCAAAGGGCTAAGAAATGATAGTGAAAAATAACACATGAATACAGAAAAAAACCATATCAGTACTATTTTCTGTGAGTCTCCTTAGAAGCTATGCTTCTAAAAAATTCCATTACTTCTTCCTGTAGCTTTAAATCAATGATAATTTAAAAACCTAAGGTGAGATGGAATTGCTTTTCCTATAGCTAGTGTGATATAGAGCTGTCTTAAAATGGGGACAAAAAAAAAAAACCTCATGTAGCTTCTGAACTACCAGTAACTTTGTCCATTTGAACTAATGACTGGAACTCCCCACAGGTATTATATCTTGTAAAGTAATGCAAACCAAATTATGAATTAAAAAAAAAAAAGTAAGAAAAAAAAAAGTGAGGTTAATTCATCTCAGGCTATATTACTTCCAGGTATTAGACAAGCCTGGACCAATTTCAATTCTTTACTCTGCTGCTTCACAGTATACCCTAGAGAACAATTTGAAATACATGTTACAGAAAAGTAATGAAGTCTCTGTGAAACAGCTTTCATTGCAATGTCCTGCTTTTAAAGACAACTAAAGGATGAGGAGAAAAAAAAATCATAAGCAAAAGTTTGTACATTAACAAGGTTCCCTTATCACAGTCAGTGCATCCCATTGTAACTATTAATTCAGATATTTTAACTTTAAAACTCACTGCTGTTCAAGCTAGATGCAAATGCTTATCACATGAGGGGTAAATTTCTGCCATCCTTATTCATGCTTAGTGGTAGTGTGCTCCGTATATTTAAACTGGGTTATCTATATAAATTATACGCTAACCATACTGAAATAAAGCAGAGTTCTGAACTCCAGAGTCTGACTATACCTGATCATTTTTCCAGTTCTTAGTTTACCTACCCTGCAATTCTCTGGCTGCATTCCTCACAAAGATATAGGGGAGGTGGCTTATCACCCAAAGCCACAGACAAAGATGGGTCAATGCACATCTGAAACACAGAGAAGAAAAAGAATTAACTCATCTGTTCAATGAAGTTCACTGAGAAAGTTCAACACATTAATCATTGAATCGTAGAATAGTTTGGGTTGGAAGAGACCTTAAAAGGTCATCTAGTCCAACCTCCCCTGCAAGGAGCAGGGACATCTTCAGTGGCTAGGACCACAATCCTCATGTTTAATATCAAGACTTGGCCCACTGTAGTTGGAAGAAATATCCCATTTTGCTTTAGGCAGCCAATGAACAAAAAATTCACAAGTCATATTCACAAAGTTCTCGCCCCCTTGGCGTCAACAGGCCTTACTGTTGTCCTTTGCCACCTGCACACAACGAGAGCACATGGCTGACATCAAAGTGCAACGTCCCATCCCCCAGACAGTTGGGTTTGACCCTTGAAGAAATTGCAATACCTTCACAGCCGGTTTGTTAATTGCATTATGGCATTCAATGTGCTGGCAATGAATAGGATTCCAAGCTGCAAAACCAAAACACAGCTGATTAATAAATGGAGGAAATACATTTACATTCTTTGTCTCTAGTGATATCAATCAAGAATGAGATTTTCTTGTACTAAGTCCTATACAGATATGAGGGAAGACCTAGCCATTCCTCGGGAAACCTAGTAATTACAATAAACAACCTAAAATATACATGCCTACTGACTTGCTTGGGATATAATTATGAAATTAATCATGAACTCAGTGTTAAAAAATGGAAAAAGTAAGACACAGACATCCCCGTTGTAGACCCTTCCTCATCTCACCAACGCCTTGAATTAATTATCCTTCAACTTCAGCAGCAGGACGGTAGGAGTAGCTGAGTAAATTCAGCAACATTCCCAAGCAAAAAGGAAAAATAGTCCAACCACAGAAGGAGCCTTAGCTTTGTAATGACAATAGTAAAAAACAAAGGTATGTTCAAGTGGCATCACTTGGATGCTACAGAGAATGCCCCCAGGTTCAAAATGCCATGCCACTGCAGATAATACTAATCCCATTCTGGGATACATTAACAGAATATTTACATATAGGAGAACTGTTCCAGTCTACCTAGTGCTACTAATGGTTCAGATGGAATATCATAGTTTATACAGACCTGCTTGCATGAAAGAAGTGATACAAACAGCACAAAAGAATGATTTATTAAAAAGTAAAGAAAATCCTTCAACCCTTCAAACAGATCAGACAAACATGTATCAGGAACATTCAGTATGTACTTCAGTTGGTCTAGGGGGTCTTCCAGTTCTTCGTGTTTTTTTTTTTTTAATTAAAATGTCACATTCTGGTCCAGAAATTTTAAAAGTGAACAAAACATACCCTGTATGACAGAGATTACTTGAGCCAGATTAAGACAGGCAAGCAGGAAAAGGAAATTGTGAGTTACTGCTGGACAGCCCCCATCAGAGAAGCATAATCCCATCATTACCACTGGGGAGTCCGGGGAACAGAGGACTTTGTGCCATTCGCCTACTCAGCTCCAGCTGCATTGCTGACTTTCTCTCTTGTTTTCACCCTATAGTCAGCTTTGAGAACCTATCCAATACACCGACAGCACCTGACATCACCTGACTTTTTTTGAGAGTAACAGCCAGATAAGAGTCTTAGCAACAGCCGCAGCAACAGCAGCTGGCACAACAAAAGCAACCAAAGCACTAATTAAACAGAACATAAACCAGAACCCTTGTGAGGCCAAGGCAGCAGTTTCACAGACCATTTGGAACACTGTATTTATTTCTTCTCCTGTACTGGTTTAGTTACTATTGGAAGTAACACAATATGTTTAGTAGCCACAATCACAGGTGGTTTTTTTCATAATACCTTTCGAAAATACAGAAAAATGGATATTGTATATACTTATGAAAGTATCATACAACAAAAGATTTCAAAATACATCATAGAACAGGAAACATGTGACATTAACACACTTCTGATCATTTCCTTTATATTTATTTTGACTCATACAAAATCAGCTGCACTGACCTGTGTACTGCAGTCCTCTGTACTCACTGATTGCTCCAGGGGGTTTCAAATTGGGCCAATAGTGAAATAACATTTGTACCGCTGGAGGTTTAACTTGAGAAGGTCCATAGGCTATCACATATAGCAAATCCTAAGGAAAGACGTATACAAAATGTTTACTTTGCAAGACAACAAAACACAATTCAATACACATTACTTGTGTTCACAAAGATACCTGAGCACACAAGATACATACATCTTCCACTTTACACTAAATATCCTTTGCATGGTCTTACAAGTAGATTAGATGACTAACTTCAGTACGTTCACAACTGGCTTCTGAGTTTGATTGGAGCATCCAACAGCTACCACTCATCCTACATAGTATGCTAACATATAGCGAATGAAGCCTCTGTCTAGCCATGGAGCAAAGAGGTGTGAAACAGATAAATGCATGGATCCAGATCAGATTCAGGCCAAGACAATACTCACAAACAGTCCTTGTAACAGTTCAGTCCCTCATGAACTGAGATTAGTGGTTATTAAAATTTCTGCTAATTGGAGGCACAACCACATAATGTTTAAGAAACAGAGCTCTGTTCTACAAAACACGGAGCTGCTTCTGTAAACTAAAAATCAGAGGAAACTCCAACTCCACAATCCAGAAGGAAAACTGGATATAAAGATCATGTATAACTTCTTGGCACACAATCAGTTCCATTTTCAAGTCGTCTGGTTTTCATTACTGTCCAAATACAGTCTTTTCCATAAAGTATATATGATCATAAACTTACTTTCCATACTTCTTGCTTATATTTCATGAGGCATTCCAATAATTGGCAGTGATACACTGAGAGAGAAAAGACAGTATAGACATAATACTGAAATAGAAAGTCAAGTTACAGACGTGACGTCATTAGCTAATTGGTCTTGCATATCCATCCAAAACTCTAGATGTCATTTAATTGCTTTTTATTTTAAAGGGTTTGCTGAAAAATTGTTGTCGTGAGAGTCATCATAAAATATTAGAAATTAAATATTAGTAATTTGTTTCTGTCAAAGAACGCAGTAAGAAAATAAGTACTATGAGCGTACAGCTTTTTGCACAGCAATGGAGATCTTTAAACACATCTGGTTTAAGAATACCTGCTAACTCACTTTGTCCCTCTGGCCCAATGTAAAGCTGTAAACGAGTATCTTGTCATTCATCTTGAGGCCGCAATGGAAGTCATATGTAACAATACATTATTCCTGCGTATACCAAAGGCTACAGGAGCCACTCTGCATCAAGCAGAGATAAGAGCCAAACGAACTACAAGTTTGACTTCCCAAAAACCACAGGGCAAAATTTTCTGCAGATGGCTGGAATATGGAATTCACAGAAAAAATAGAACATTTCATGAAAAAAACCTCACTTGTGCTAGTAGCTTTTAAAAATTGTGTGCTGCTTTTGTTCACTACTGAACTACGTTAGTGTGATGTGACACTTCACACACACATACTGCAGTGCAGGGTTCCTCCCCATATACAACATCTACCCATCCACATAAAACAGGAGATGGTTTATTATCATGCAATGTAACAGCTCCCTCATGTTACATTTTGTTTTGATTTGTTTATGATATCCCACTGATTTAACTGGGATAGTTACATTTAAAT
Source organism: Gallinago undulata (assembly GCA_026546715.1). Classification (NCBI taxonomy): domain Eukaryota; kingdom Metazoa; phylum Chordata; class Aves; order Charadriiformes; family Scolopacidae; genus Gallinago; species Gallinago undulata. The sequence continues at coordinate 6,256,803 of JAOTQQ010000041.1, read as the reverse complement.
TCATTATAGTTCTGTGGAGTCTGCAGCTAGAATTACCTGTCTTTAAAAAACAGTACCAGCTGTAAACTCGGTGGGATATGAATCATAAGACAAAGTGCTGCTATGAACTTCTATAGTCAAAGTTAGTGCTGTTTTCTCTCCAACACTGATGTTTTGTATCACTATTTTTTGATGTCAAGCAAGAGTAGATCAGAGCCTACAACCCTGGACCCAAACCTACTTCTTCATCACAATGAGATCTCTTTTGTTCATACCGATTATTTCAAGCATGATGCTCAGAAATTCCAGTTTTGACTAAAATAACTTCTTTTTCATCCTATGTTGGATGGCGAGACAGATTTTTCCCACCATCTGAACTTTTCTGATTGCTTTTGACACAGTACTTCATGGCTTATAGTTATACAGTGACTGATACCATGTTGTGTGTTTGCACGTACCTGGGTTCGATGTGTACTGCATTGCAATCATTAGCATTGATGATGCAGACAGATTGACATGTGCTGGAACACCTTCTCTTTTTGAAGATCCCACTTCAAAGAAAGGGGGGAGAAGAAAAAAAAGAGAAGATTTTCTATTGTAGAACAAGGAGAATAAGGCGAGAATAGCATGTAACTCATTCCAACTGATGCAAATAAAATTTCTAAGGTACCACATCATTAAAAAAAAAAGAAACATTCTGTACTGGAGGGGGTTAAATCCCTTTTCTCCTGGAAGAGAAAGACAACTAAGAATATTGTTTCAGAGAATGTACACCTGGTTTTCCAGATCAGTAAGATCTCATTCTCAGAGCTGCATTAGCCAAAGACATCGATCTTCTCAGGCACTCTCCTTCAGAACCCACAGACTGTACAAGTGACATTGTTTTGGCCAGTCAAGTGCACTTGGTGCTTGTATTGTAGGGAAGGTAAGGAGGAAGTGGAAGGTAAAGAAGCAAGAAAAAAAAAAACGGAAAGCCTGCTGTTGAGGTATACTGATGAAGGGTTGGGGCTGGCTGGTGGTAGCCGCTGGCCATTAGTGTATGGCACAGATTACTTTTCAGGGACCGCACAGTATGAGTTCAAATTATAGCTACATACCAGAAAAATCAGTCTTCCTTGTTATGTGAACTGTGCTAAGATAATGATAAATAATAGCACTGAAGTGTATCTAAGCTGTTGTACTTTGACCTCATGCATAAAGTGGCCAGAATTCCTTCTGGTCTCCTACAAAGTGGAGAGCTATTAAATGGAATACTTGGAAAAGCCCTGCAGAGTGTAGGTGTTTATTTTCTGAGCTCTAACATGGCAATATGGCATTGAAGGCAACCTCCTACACAGAGATGTGGTGTGTATCTTCCCCATTCTCACTCACAGCACTTTCCCAAGCCTGGCTGCCAGGACCCAAATACCAAGCATGTGGGATAGAAGTGCAGAACTGTAGCTACCAGTTCACCGAGATGCTTTCATCCCTCCAATCTGGCTCTCCAGCTGCTTACACAATCTCTTGCATCCTCCCTTTTGGTTTGATTGAACACTAAGGGAAAGAAAGGTTCTGCACTCGCCTTATAAAAGGGCCTATCAATCCCAGTGGGGAAAGACTAGGACACTAATTTAAAAAGCAGTCAACTGGAAAAGAAGGGAAGGGAAAATGGAATTTCTCTATCCGGTGCTCCTCCACATGACCCAACATTATTATGCCTCTCTTTGTTGCACTTCATTCATATTTTTTTTTAATCTCATCCACACACGTAAAAGGCCCCAAATTATTACAACAAGGTCTATTTGTATGGATTTAAATTGCAAAATGCTCAGCGGTTCTAACCTGGCAATTAAACTGTGGCCATCAGCAGAAAAGCAGGACAATGAAAGTAGACACCAAATTTAAAGAGCAGCAGACTGGTTTCTTACAGAGATCCAACCAAAACCTTTTGAGGAAAAAGGCAGTGTGACAAAGGTTGCTCCCATGCTCTACATGGGTGGAATCTCTGCCAAGGGCAGTGGGGAATAGTACATATTTAAGTAAAAACCAAGGGTTTGGCTCAATGAGTTGTTTTGGAGAATGGTTTTACAGATCTGAAGATAGACAGCAGAGCATAGGTCACATACATCAGCTGTTCTTCAACAAGTAACAGTAACAGAAGAAAAAGTTTAGTGCAAGATTCTGTTCTTAACTCAAAGAGGACCTATTGCACATATGCATGAAATATATCTTAGTAGTTTTCATTTGTGTACTGTTATTAGACCTGTCAAAGGTAACAGAGAAAAGATCATTGCAATGTCTTATAAGGGATTATTTTACATGCAGAAACTGAGGTACAAAAGAGTTAAGGGATTTCTCCAAGATCACTGCCTGGTAGAGCCAGAAAATGTACCTGATATATTTCCATAAAATCTTTATCTCAAAACACTGGACCACGCTTCTTTCCATGTTCTAACAGTACCTTCTACATGCTTAAATTACATTAGCATTGATATCTGTACAAAGTTGTTCATGTTTTGCCATAAAGGTCTGCCTCCATCTTATCTCTATTCCATTCTCATAGAATCATGAGGTGGCTGATGTCAGAATGGACCTCTGGAGATCATCTTGTCCAGCTCTCCTGCCCAAAGAAAGGCCAACTAGAGCAGGTACTCAAGACCTTGTCCAGTTGTGTTTTGAGCATCTGCAAGGATGGAGAATCTGCAACATCTCTTGTAAACTGTTCCAGTGTGTCAGCACCCACGTAGTAAAAGGCTTGTTGGTTAAAACTGACTTAATATTGATCCTAGTGCTTCCATCTGCACAACATGGTTCAATTTCACACTAATGCTGAAATCTCATCAAGCTTTCTATCAGGTACACAGATGAGCATTCAGAACATCTCAGGACAGACACCTCAGGAGTCACGTTCTGTGGGATTATGACATTATGTCATCATGTAACACCCTTGGGGGGAAAGGGGGAAGAAAAAAAAAAAAAGATAAAAAGGCAGGCACTGTCAGATTTAGTCTTAACACTTATGAATAGGAGACATTACAGGCATGGCTATTTAGCACAGAAGTAAAAGAGAAAATGCTGAGGAGAGAGGGAGGAAGAAAAAACAGAAATTGATCACAACATCATTACATTAAGGAGAGTCACTCTTGTACATCCAGATTTAGTCCAGATGCAAAAATTATGCATGTTGTTATTGCATCTATTGTTTCAGACTGAAACAGTTTGTCCATTAATTCTGTATTCAAAATTCCCACTGCAAGCACTGAAAGTTCTACAAGTCTGAAAACAGTGTCTTTCTTAAAGAAGCTAAACTTCATCTTTAAATTAAGGAACAATTCACATAGTAATGGAACATAATAAATAAATAAAAATCATATAGTTATTTCACTTTGAAAAACAGTAACATGGAATTATTTCACTTATATACATACAGTAAATTACAATTCTACAGAACAGACTCTTACAGTCTGATAATATTATAGCAGTGCACCATGTTTTTTGAAACAACAATACTAGAATGTGTTCTACTTACATATAGCCATAGGCAGAAAAGAAGTGCTGAGATACTCTATAATATCCTTGTGCAGAAATGGAGGAAAGGTAGCTAGTGTTGAAATCATTGTATAGGGTAAAGTACTCAAAATATCATCATTGAGAAAAGGAAGTAAGCATGTAGTAGTATAAAAAATTGATTGCCCAAGATCTGTTGAATAAAATGAAATAAATACAGAATCATTACAATTAAGAAATAATTATGATTATGTACATTTTAGTTTCTCTAAACTATAAAAAAAAAGTTACATTTAAATGTAAGTTTTCCCCTCAAAGTAATTTGGGAAGTTAAATAACTACAGATAAGAGACTTCCCCCATCATTAATAAGCCCCTCCTAAAAGTAGAGGTAACCAGCTGTTCAATAGTACTCAGAAGAGTTTGGAGGGAATGCAAATACTACAGCCAGTAAAATATTTGATTAAAATCAATGTTGATTTTAATCATACAGTGATTAACATACAGTGGTCTGCATTTAAGCAGAGATGTTACTAGAATCAGAATTTGATATGCACTTTGGTATTAAGAGGCTTGCTTTTGCAAAAAGCATTCTAGTCTTTATCAGTCATAGAAAAATATTATTTTGATCTGAATTACCCTCAACAGACTTTCGAAGTACACCCCAAATAGAGACTACAGGAAGCATCACTGTATTTTTCAAACCGCATTTGATTAAGCTATGGATCACGTTTTCCTGGGAAGCCATTGAGGCCAAAAATGGCCAAGGCTTAAAACAAAAGGTATATTTATCAACCTACTCTATATATCAACTTACTCTACCTATAAATATGGTATATTTATCTGTACCTACTCTAGTTAATTATACTCTAACTCTTTGGAAGGGATACATAAGAAATGTGCAACATTTCAATATCCAAAGGGAAGGGACAGGTAATTGTGTATCTGAGTACTGTGGAATCTTTATACACTCTTCCAAATGGAACTGAGATGGGGCCAAGAAGCCTCTGAGAAAGGTTACAGCACTCAATGAACCCCAAGTTTGAAGCTGTAGGATGATCCCAACACATCAGAAGGCCTTTCCCTTCTTGGGTGGGAATTCCTTTTGTTACTCGCTTTGTAACGTGAAGCATGTTACACAGGCCTTCAGTCTCATCTGTACAACTAGGATGATTTAAAACTGCCTCTGTAAAGTGCTGAGGGATCTGTAGCTGTAAACATCATGAGTCATAGTAAGAGTTTAAATTAGCACTCCATTTCAGTGGTTCTGGCAAGTCTTCTACGCAAGGGTTTAACCAGACCATTAATGCCAGAGAGTGTTCCTCTCTTGCAACACGTATTTACCAACTAAGCATTGCGAGTTTTGTATAATCTGATTGGACTAAAGCTCAGGACCGCCTAGTGCACCAATGGTACTTACCTAAACAACATTGATTGTTCTGATAAAAATAAAATATATTGCTTTTAGTCAAATGCTAAACTGAGGGAAAAAATAAATAACAAGTTGTATTGCAAAATTTAGTTCTCTGTACACAGAGCCACAATAAATAGCAAGTGACCTCCCCTTGCCCCAAGCACGATTCAACCAAATTATTCCCAGAAGATATTTATCTAAACTGTTCTTAAAAATCTGCAAGACAGTTCACTCCTCCTGGGAATTCACACTAGTGCTTAACCATCTTTATCATTAAAAGGTGCTTTTTTAAAAAAAAAAATTCCATTGCTGCGGTTCTTATCATCATAAACTGCAACGACAAATAGTTTGGTTTGGTTTAGTTTATTTCTCCTCACAGCAACCTTTATATATTTGTATATGATAGTCATGTCCCTTCCATTTTTCTCTAAGCTAGACAAACCATTTTTCTTCACTGTTCACATTTTCTAGACCTCAAATCATTCCTGTTCCTTTTTCCATTCCTGGACTCCTCCCAAGTGGTCCACGTCTTTCATGAAGCCAGATGGACAAATCTGAAAACATTACTCAAGGCTGAGGCCTTTCTAGGGCTGTTAGAATAGTAAACAAAATGCTCCAGGTGTCTCATACACAAAACACCTGTTTACATATTGCTAGAATAATTCTAATATATTAGTGAATTATGGTCTGCCTCTGATCTACTGTAACATCCAGATCTCTGCAGTATGGCTTTTGAGCGAGTATTTCCTCCATTTCATTTCTGCCTTGGATTTTTCCTGCTTAAACACAGTATTTTACACCTCTCCTTGGAAGATGTTTCAAAACAGAATGCAATTTGCCAAGATTGTTCTGAATCGCCTATCTTTCACACAAAGGACATGCTATTTGCCACGCTGATAACCCCCACAAACCAAAGTGGTCTCTCATTTCTATCAGCCAAGTAAAAAAATTAAAACATTTAGTAACACCAGACACAGCACAGACTCCTGTAAGATTCCCACTTGGTATACCCTTCCAGCTGACAAGAGCTACTGGTAATTACTCCTGGAATGTTTTCCTTATTCAAGTGGGGACCATATGTCCCAGATTGCCTATTAGGATGTCAAGTGACACAACAACAAGAGCCTCACTGAGGACAGGAAAATCCCACCAGGAGAGCCATTGTGCTGCCACAAGAGAAAATTATGTTTGCTCAGTGTTATTTGCTCTTTACAGGTCTCCATTGGTTGTAAATTATCATCGTGTCATCTATTTAGAAAAAGACTGTTTTGATAATTAACTCCACCATTACTAGACATTGAATTTAAGTCGACAAGTCTATAATTTGCTAGCAGCCCCTTCTTACAAGATCATACCATTTCCTAGTGCAGCAGATTTTGATTCAAAACATGCTGCTGCCAACTCAAAAGGTATTTAGCATTTAACAGAAACAACTTCATCCTAAAGAATTTCAGCAGCGTATCACGGAATCATAGATGACAACAATCTTCCTGTACTGAACTACATGAATAACACACCCTGATACCATGGTGAAAATTAGTATTTGGCTTATGTAACACAGGGAGAACACTGGGATCCTGAACCCCAGTATGGAAAGCCACAGACTAACAAGCCAGACATACGCAGAACTTGACGAAAAACAATATAAATACAATACAGTCACAAAAAAAAAAAAAACACAAACCTTGTGATTAGCTAATTCAAAATATAAGAATATACCACTTTTCTGTAAGTCAGACACACATATTGTTATCTTTTTACCCAGGAATATTTTAAAGCCATCTCAAATCCCCATTACCATGTTTTTTTTCAATCACACATATACTACACTCTGTTTAGAGATGGACCTTCACCAAAACACTCAATCTGCATATTCATTATAGGCCAGATACATATTTGCAAGCAATTTATGCCTTTTTAAAGAGCCACCCCAAGGAGACTGGTCTGAAGATATCCCATCAGATTCAAATTCAAAATCCAGATCATTTTAGACCCAGCTGTATTATTTTTGTTACATAACATTGCATTTTAGTTACATACCACCGGCATATCACTAAAAATCAGACAACCTCAGAATACAAACCCAAATCCACAGTTAGCAAAAAAAAAAATCTTTTATTTAAGAAAGTCAAACCAAACACTTGGAAATAAACACATTCCAGGAGATTTGAATTCCAGATCCAGGTCAGTTTAGGCCCATCTCTTCAACTGCATTTATGCATCACTCATGGATTCACAGCACTGAAGTTAAGCGTACTGGAAGGGTTCGAGGGCCTGCTTACCATGTTGACCATGTTGAAGCAAGGGAACTAGATCCAGCAGTGTCACCAGTGTCACGTAAAGTCCTTGATAGTCCAAAGATGGGTAGTCTGATAACTGAGCATCACGACTTTGCTGGCCACGTTCAGATGGAGCATCTCGCAGGACGCTGTAAAGGAGGGAGCGAGTAACAGTAGGGTTGATGGAACTGACCTGTGGTCTTAGAGATGGGGTGAGTGGGAATGGCACAGGAAAAAGACACATGGTCATGGGCACTGTCAAATTGGAGGCATCTTGATTCTCCTTCTTCCCTGTGCGGGACAAAATGCTGTTGGGGGGACAAAGAAAAAAAAGAGACAACAAAGACACAAAGAACAGCACATTACATTGAAATGACACTATAAAACAAATAATAAAACACCAGATACATCCCACATAAGATGCAATTGCTACCGAAACCACTGTGTCTACAAATCTAGCAACCATTCACTTTCATGCTTCAAGATAAGAGAATTAAAAATTGACATCTAGGAAAATTTCATTGCATCTCATGTGTTATCTGGTTAATAAGGAGCAAAAATATAAAAATGCATGTTTCAGTGCCCTACCCATGTTTCACAGTTAAGAAAATTTCAGAGAATTAAAAGTGTTTGCTAGGGAAAAATAGCTGTGTCAAAACAGGCTGGTATTCCGCTCTGAAATTTTGAGATTTATTCCCCACTCCCCCTACAATCTTTTGAACCAACTGACTGAAAACATGCAAAATATAGGTGTGGCACTTGCAGAAACATGTTTTAGCAAAGAATAAACATGTGTGTTTGTTAAGATAGTCTTAAAAATCACATGTTTATTGCATTAAAATAATGTCTGTATGTATTTTATGATACTGTTTCATGACCACTCACTCAGTATCATTTGAGATAATGAAGTTTAAACAGGCACATGGATTTAGAAATAATATAGTATTTCTAAAATGTTAACTAAACTACATTTGGAAAAGTTATAAAATAATATATAGTAGATGGTCTTTAGCATATGTTTGTGAGCTAATGATAATGATTGTTTATGTGTGTTTATAATTTTGCCCATGTTTAGGGAGGAAACACTTTACTTTATGAATACAAACACTTCTTGGGTAAATAGTTACCTGCAAAAATCTAAGGGCTACGCAAGCAAGACCAATTACGTAACTGCAGATCAGACAGTATGTTACCATACATTCCTGCTGTTACTTACGTTATTATTGAACAAAACTCACTACAAACTAAAGGAGAGATAATTTCAAAAAATAAAAAGGATTTAGTGGGAATCAAAATAGAGGCTATACGTCAACCAGTTTGTTAAGTCGTTTTAAGAATGTACATGGTTGTAAACATGTTAATCTAATTTATTTAAAAAAATAAACCCCACTATTTTAAATAGAAATAAATTGTCACTTAAGCAGTGTTATATTTTAGTTATCCGGTAATTATAGGGTTAGTTCATAATCTTAATATGTGCCTATAATACACCTTTTAAATATAGTAAACCACACACAATATTTTGGTTTTTTTTTTTAAAGCACGTTTTGCACCTTTCAGTGGTTGCGATTTCCAAAAGCAGCTGCTGTTGGTTTAACTCTGTTCCCAAAAATCAGTGTTAAAATGTATAAAAGACAAGCCTGTGGCATTGAAATTTCCACTGACAAATGAAGAGCAGAGTTATGTCAAGAGGGAGCACTCCTGGAAACCTCTGTCCTCTTTTACATTATAGAAAACCCTATTGTATAATCACCTTAGCACAGATATATCTTACTTCACAAGCCAATTCAAGAATTTATACAAATTTACACAAGTAAGAGAACTCTTACTTATAAGGTAAGAGTACAAGGTGCTTATAAGAGAAAGTGTTATCCATTTGCCATATATATAAAACACTTTTACAAGTACAGTTCTATGCCAAGTGGCTACTATCACATCACATTTGCAGTCAGATGACAGACATGGTCCATTTTAAGAAATTACATATTTTATTTTTTCTTTTTTTATTGTGCCTTACATATTTGGCAGATTATTTTGGTTTCTGTTACCCAATGTCCAGTAAAACATGGTGACTGTTATGACAGTGTTTATGAAATCATATCAGAAAATCACCTAAGGCCTCATATGACTTTAAAAACAAATGATAAGAGTGCTGATTCCTTTTAAATTGCTTGATGTTCATTTGCCATACTTTGCAGCTCATGTTTAGAGATATGAAGGTACTAAATTATATCCCTTCCCTGTCTACCGAAAGATGATACAAATTACCCATTCCTTTACTTGCCAACATATCACTTCAAACACGCTTATTTCCAGAAAGGATATTACTGTATTAATTAATCCTTGATTTGGAAAGTGTAAGGCAGTGATGGAGAGCTTACACTATAGGATTCCCTTCCTTTTAACATGAGCTATGGCCCATCTATGGATTAGAGGCCAAAGCACACCATCTTGTATCTTGATCAGGGCATCCTGCTGTTCACTTCAGGAACAGCAATGAGGCCATATCTAAATTCCAGCTGCAACCATGCCAAATTTAAGAAAAAAAAACCAACAAACTTCCAGACCCAGGCTTTTGCCCAACCCATATGTTTTAAAAGCAATAAACAGAAGTGTCAAAATGTAAAATCTAGGTAGTCCCCTAGGACCAAGATACAATGGTTGCTGTTTGCTCCTGTTTCTGCTCAAACCAAGCGCTGAGACCTGGAGCATGCAGATCATAACTCCATACTGAACTTGCTCCGGGACAAGTGACAAAGCTACCAGGGCTTCTTTCAAGATATGTACATCTTTGCTGCAAACCTATCCCAAAATTATTGCCTTCCAGGAAAGGTTTCCTAAAATGCCTACAAGAGAATTGCATCTCACCAGGGCAGCAAAACAAGCTTGACCATTTATCAGCCACTGGGAATTTATAACTATTCCTCACATAAAACATTTTACTTAGAAATACATATGGAGAGTTTTCTCCAAGAAAATGCAAAAGAATGAGCTGTTCTGCAAGACATTTATTAAGTCTTAGATCATTCCTCAAATGAGGGAGAAAATACTGAAAATGAGCAGGGCATGAAACAAATTCATGCTGTAATGTAAAGAAATGTTTTTGCCCAAAGAGAAAATTAAGGAAGAACTAAATGAATCAATGTGCTATGCATTGTGTATGGTGATTTTATGTGATGCTTGTTCATAGAAATAAGGAATTTAATTTTTTCAGCCATTCCACATCAGTTCCCCCCACCCCTGAGCTTGTGATTTATTGAGGCTATGTACAGAGCAAAGGAGCAAATCAATCCCTTGTGCGATCCAACTATAGCTAGCAGAATGACACCAGGTATGAATGTGATCAGAAACAGTGGGTGTGCCCCACTGAAAAGAACACAGTCAATGTGTCTATACCATGAAAAGGTAAAAAGCATAATAAACAGTAAAAGCTACACCTTAAAAAACAGTCATTGTATGGAATTTCTCTGACTAATCACTGTTCCTCTGTTATTCCTATGACTACATGTGTTCATCAAGAAATGTTTGTCCTAAAATAATTCAGCTGCAAGGAGAGTACACATCAAACTGGGAAATATTTTTAAAAATTATTTTAAAATAGTAGTTGATCACAAGAAACGTATTCTGAAAACCAAACCAAACATCTCCAGAAATCAATGGGCATTTTTTGGTACTGTTTGATTGGTATTCTCCCAGCAGCCCAAATTCATTGCATACATTCTGTCTCAAGCTAGAAAGATTATTCTCCACCACGTACTTTTATTATTGATGCTAAACCTTGCACAATGAAGTTTCAGTGTAGGAGGCAGAAAGAAGACTCAGCATGCAAAATATTCAAAGAAATTTCTGAACAAGTTCTTCAGAAACATTCTTAACCCGTCTGTTTAGTTTTAGGGTAAATCTTGCAGAGATCTGTACACAGTAGGTGGGAGTTTCCTTCTTTCCATCTGCCACACTAAATACAGGGTGTGTTTTGTTTTGCCTTTTTATCCAGCTTCTTTCTTAGTATTAACAAGTGTATAAACTTATACTGGTTCAATCATAGCACTCGGGCTTTGACCAACAGTTCAAATTCCCCAGTTACAGGGATTTAGAACATGGATTTGACCTTGCTGAGTATCAAACTCAGCCCACTTAAATTTAGATCCAGGTCCTGGCTTCAGTTTCTGGTGCCCTTTTAGGTCTGAGGCTGATCAGATCCCAGATCATGAAGGACCAAGCCATTTGTGTAGAGCTGCGTGTCAGATACGAGTATCACTTCTGCCCCATGAGGTTCAGCATTACCAGCAGCAGGATTTTGGTTCAGTCCCATTCTGAACATGAAATAAAGAAATGGAGTTGCTCAACTGTGCAACTGCTGCCCCAATTTCTGATCTGCTCTCATAGAGGCTAAGTATAAAGTTTTTTCAGTAAGCCCAGAAACATCACTACTCTTGGAAGATGAAGAACTTGTCACACAGGACATGCTAGCTATACTGTTTAGAAAGATGAAGACAACAGGGTGCTATAAAGACACTTTCTTTAAGCAGCAAATTCTAAATCCATCTTGTCCCAATGGACTTCTGCCCAAAAAGAAATGGATCTCATTATAGCACTTGGTAGTCACAGCTAAGAGAGAAAGTGTTAAGAATCAAGTCCAACTTTCTTGCTTTAACAGCTTAAAGGCCCGCAGCTTTTAAGCAGAGGCCATTTTATCATACTTAATACTTAACATGTGCTTCAAGTGTGTTTATGTGTGTTGTGCAAATAATCCATCAAAACAGCCTGATGTGGGAACAGAGACACATTTCAGTGGTATCTTTAGTGACTGTTTAAACATTTTCTGGATGTGAAAACTAGTGCCAGCCAAAACCTGAGCAGACAAAAAAAAATTACCTCTTCACTGTCCAAAGCCACTTTAAAAACAGTTTGAAAATACAAATCCACCAGGTAGTACTGTGGAATGTATGTCATTTCTATGAAGTCTCACGATTTTTCGTATCATTTTAGCAAGACAAGAGGTACCATTTCCTACACAAAATGTATTCTGTAATCATTTTGTACTCCATATTTTTACTAAGTACTGTACTAAATCAAAACCCCAGGGCAGAACAATTATGACCTGCTGTTGCCATCCAAATCCAGATCTGTATACAAACTTCGTGTCTATTCACATTATTATAAAGGGACTGAACCAGAACCCAATCCTGACAGCCAGCTGAACGATGGCACAGAAAGAACCTAGCTCTCCTCATCTGGCTCGTTGCGCTAGGATCCTGAGGCACCAGGACTGCCAAGGAGGTCATGAGTATACTCATCTAAAGCTCTATAGGTCACAAACTCCTTTCTTCACAAGTTCAGCATGTTTGCACATTCAGCTAAGTCTTAGGAGGGCCAAGCAAATGTGTAATCAACCAAGTTTATTTTAGAATCAGCCACTCAATAAGCAGCTCAACTGGGCAAATTGGGCAACAGCCACTGAAGAGATTCATTCATAACATTCTTTTCTTAAATTATGCTCTGACTCCTTTTGGCTAAGCATTGACCCATTAAATCTTGCAACCAATTCAAAGTCAATCAACACCCTCTACAATTCTTTAGCTCTTTTTTCTTCAAGAGCATTAGTTAAAACTTACCTCAATAACGTCTGAGAAAAGTATTTCAGAGTATTTGCAATGTCAGTCCCAGACGGCACAGGGTAAATGTTGTGGAGAACCCGGTTGTGGTATTCCTGAAGGTAACGGATTTTGGAAGCAACTACATAAAAGACAAAAAACAAACACAGAAACTTTCATTTAGGTTTCTTGCAGACTTTGACAGAATCACATCTGTTCCTACCATTTCTGATTGTTTGGGGTTTAAGAATTAAACTGTAAAAAAACAGAAAAGTCTCTCCATTCTTTCTATTTGACTGAATACATTAAACACTCCAGTGCAAAAGTGCCACAGGGAAAGCACAGAAATGAATGGCTGCATCTGTTAGGCCAACTTAGTGCTAGGAAATTTTTTTTAAAAAACAAATTATCAATAAAAAAACCCAACAAAAATCTGCACTTCTATGTCTCCAAGGATCTCAAGATTCATTTATAATGAATGAGTCACTGGATCACAAGAGGTTCATGTGAGACAGATAAGAATTTCTGTAGCCAAAACAGAGATAAAAGCTAAAAGAGAGAGCAAGCTTATGTGATTTACTTTAGGCCATACATTTATTTCATGCGATGAACTAAAGATATGAAAAGATCTGTACTGTTTATTTAAGTGCCTTATGAAGTCTGATCAAGCAGGTGAGGACATTTCAAAGAGTAGAAGGAGCGCTACACCTTTACTGAAACCATTTTTTTGTCATTTTAGAATTAACAGCAGTTTACTTTTTAATAGAGATCCTTGTTCAGTATTGGGAAAAAGTGATTACTGACCATAGCTGCAATGCCTTACATTGCCTGCGTGGCACACAACAGTCTCACGCAGCGACACCTGAGCACACTCTCAACTCTTTTTTTGCTCTGCTCAGGCTCATCAGCTCTGCTGATGAGGAGAGTGCGCTGGCTGCGGCAGAGGGGCTGCATCAGCTCAACTGCATTTCCAGCGAGGCTGCACAGCAGCGGTTCATAGCACTGCTCTCAACAGTGCTCACACAGCCTCAGTGAAAGCAGAGCTGGCTGGGAACTCTTCATCATATTTAAAGTGCGCTGAGACTGTGTAATAGGCAGTTAAACAGGGAGATACTTCTGAACAATTTCAGCCCTTGAGCATATGGATTATGGCAGCCTTTCACTGCACCAAAATACACCTTGCTCCCCTCAGGGCTCCTTCAGTGTGGAAGATAAATCAGGCTTCTTAAACAAGCAATTAGTCAATACTTTGTTTTACTCTCATCGTCAAATAGCATTTATTAAGGAATGAATACTATTAAGTCCTCCTTGAACAAAAAGGAACTAACTTCCTAGGAGACATCTCTATACCTCTCACTGCAGCTGTCTCTGAACACTTCATGAGCATTCTGATTTTTTTTCTGTATCATTGACAAGTTGAATGAGAAGAGGTGGCATTGTATCCATATTGCAGAAAAATGGACAAAAATGAAGGACAGACACTAAGAACAAAGTGTCTCCAACTGCTGTTGGAGGCCCAGCTCGAGATACTGAGAGCCATTTTGCCAGAAACAGCAGGAGTAGGTAACATGGTTTGACAATTTCAAGTCAGTTACTTATAAAAGGAGGAACACTCAAATAATCATCAAATGAAGAACACTGTTTGTGTGAACTGCATGACAAGAAACCCAGTCTTTGAGTGTTCAACTCCCCTCATCACGATCATCCTTTCTCCCATTTCGTGCTGTACTGACCAGACCCTCCCAATTTCTGCAGCAAGTGAAGCTCCTACAGACAAAAGTCTCCTTCACGGTATTACCCTGCTTCATCACAGGGAGAAGCAGGCAGAAGCGTTTGTGTGACTGAACAGGACAGGTGTCTACCGGAAAACAGCAAGTTAAAATGCAAGTAATAAACTAAGGATGAATAAGCAACTTTAATTTTATTTTCTCACTTCTAAGTGGTTTACTCCACAAATTTATTTTAAGGTGACGTCAATGCATAATTAAAATCAATCACTACTTCTCCCTTCCCCCTCCCCCCAAACAACTGAAATTGGAATTTTTGTCACGTGGACTGAGCTGGGAGCAAGATTAGAGCCTTTCAGCCTTTCAGACCACCACACAGGTGGTGCTGCCCATGAGCTGTGCCCTGCAGGAGGTTCTCCCTGGCTCAGCAACATCAGCCACAACCAGCTCCCTACACACCCCCAAAACCACTGGGGTAGCACCATTTGGTCATGACATGTTTCACTCCAGGTTACAGAAGTTTATTTTAGCGATCCCAAGACCTGTTTTCCCCCTCCTCGTCCCACACTTCTTTCTTTCTGCCCATTATCTGTGTTTTAGTCCCAGATTTGTAGGTCAATTTACTAGACTACTTAAAGATAGAGACTTTTCTTTTTTTTTTCCCCACTGCCATGAAGACCCCTATAAAAACTAAGAAAATAAATGACATCATAAATGTATTTTGTGACACTACTTTCTCTTGCCAGGAAAAAAAAAAAAAATTAAGCCAGCCATATTTGCAAAGAAAACAGACCTCATTTCACAGTGGCCAACAAAGAACAATTCACAGCAAGATGCACAGTTTACTGTGACTTGCATGGTTCACTGACAGATATGTGTAAGTGAATTGGATTAACAAACTGCCAAAGATGACATCTGAATTCAGGTCTACAGGTCTTTGGAGAACTGTCTGCCACAAGTAAGTACAGCTACTTACTTTCAATAAGGGGTATAGTGTTTCTAGAATCAGTTTTTTATATAAAGAAGGAAATATTTTTATTTCTATTAATAGTATTGTCATGCAATTGTATCTGGCAAAATACCAAAACAGAAAATTTATTTATACACCTAAATATTGACATCAGCTTTAGGCTAAAGGTTTTAACCTCACCTCTCAGTCTGTTTCCGAGAACACTGACAATTTCAGCATGGCCTCCCAGAACACAAAGAACCTTCTGAGGGAAAGCCCCAGAGCAAAACTCTGCCATCTTTCAAGACACAGAAGGGTGGGAATGACCCAATTTTCTGACTTTCTGAGCATCCAGAGATACACTTCAAAAAGCAATGTCACTCTGTGGAAGTACTTAGCCATTGTCATACAGTTATCATATAAATGACATTATATTTTTTTAAAAATGTTGCTTTGCTAGGTACCTCTCTTGGCTCTCCACAGGCCTAACTAAACTCTCTACCCCCCATGTAAGCATTGACTGATTCAAGAAGGAAAACAGTAGAAGTCTTTAAAGACAGTCTTGGTTGCTCCACTGTCCTGGAGAAGAACGGAGTGGGTATCAGGCATTGCCAGGACATTACTTAAAGACAGTCACTGCTATTAAATGTGAAAAAGAAGTAATTGTATTTGAATATAACAGAACACATCAGGCATATCACGATGAGTCAAATGATGAAAGTCACTGTGAATACCTATGGTATAAGATTCAAGACACGTCACAAAAAAATGAAGGCTTCTCAAGATGATTTCCCAGATTGCCACCATTTTACCTGTTGTTTGTACAACCTGCTAAAGAGCTGTGGGGTGGCCATAGATTCAGGTTTAGACCAGCGCCTTTTTGCTCTTCTGTGGTGATCAGTCTGTCCTCATTTGTAGTGTTCTGCTGCTGTTCTTGGTTAACTGAGATTCATTATGACTTGTGACTCCTTCCCGAGACATTCTGGTTCTTGCCTGTCAGTCAATGAGGGCAGAAACAACAGCAGCAACAGCTGGGGTTTGAAGGTTTGCCTGACAGTGATGCACGCACATCAGTACAATCCTTGTCCGAGTCCACCACCATTTGTGAAAAATTGCAGGTGAGGGAATCTTGAAGTTACGCAGAGATAAAATACATTTGGTAATGCCATAGGAACTAGTCAGGGAAGCAGCCTTGGTAAACAAAATACATTCGGAACGTTAAAAAGCACAGAATATGTCCATCAACTGAATACTCTACCTGGAACATCACGAAAGAGAACTTTAGGAGGCAGAAAGATCTGAAACTTGGACCCCAAATAAATCTTAAAATAGAGAGCAACAGGGACATGGCAGACCAAGATGCAGTGTCTTGAACAGTACAAGGGGATGAAAAGAAAAAACAGCTAAGGAGAAAATATGAAAGAGAAACTCAAACAGAGCAGACCAAAAGCATTAGGAATGGAGGAACACAGAAGGCAGAACAGGAAAGGAAAAAAACGCCAAAGGCGGGGTTGGGACAAAAGGCAGCAGAAATTCTGCTACATGCCAGTGTGAAAAAAAAGCATAATTAATATATAAGTATCACAAGAAAGAAGAAGCAAGTACAGAACTCAGGCAGGGGGTGAGGAAGGCAGAACAGAGCAGTACAGATCCAAACATTGCACACTTCAGGGCTGTTGCATGGTCAGAACATTGTGTCTCTATGAGGCCAGAAGTGCATCCCCACAGCAATAAATTAGCAACCACGTAATATTTTAGCAACAATATCATCCATCACTGTAAATAAGCAGTAAAACCTAAAGTAAAAAAAAAAAAAAAGAAAACCATGCAAGTATTCTTTTCCTTAGATCAGTTCAGCACCAGCATATGTAAATACAAGGATCCTTTCCAGTGACCTGGAGTCAGCACCTGAAGTGTCAGATCACATCATGTCATCATGACAAACATCTGTCCAACCTACTGGTCACAGACTGCCTGACTCACAACCACGACACTGTATCAGGAGACAAAATAGCTCTGATAAGGGAGACAAGCTCAGCTACCCTGGTGTTTTTCTTTTAAGCCTCCCACCAGGGTTCTTGCAAATGCACCAGTTGTTACCAGCAGTAACAACCGGGAGGAACGCTGGCCTGGCCCAGCTGTTGATGGCCCATCCACCACGATGTCATCTATTTCACCCCGATCGGATCTAGCCAACAAGGCGGTTAGGAGGCCCGTGGCTGATAGGAGGCAGGCTAAGCCCTGGGCAGGGGATGGATGTCCCCACCTGGGGGTCCTGCTGGGACACTCTGGGGTCAGCGGGTGGCAGGCATGGGGGCAGAACAAGGCAAGATGGTAACACCAGGTCTACGTTCACCCAAAAGGCGAATGCACAAGCAAGGGCGACAGCACATCTCCTTTCTCCCTCTCTCTCACAGCAAGAACACCTTCAAGATGGCACGGCATGGGTCACCTCCAGTCTCCCTCAGGTGGGTACATCCTTCGGGACAGGGCACAGACGAGGCAGCCTGGCCCCTTCCCGGCCAAGCCGGCGCCCTCAATCTTCACCTCCCTCCCTCATTTCTTCCCCTCAGCCCCCCCGGCGCTGCCCCTGCACCAACCCGCCGCCCCTAACCCCAGGAGGGCCACCCCGGCAGCCGGGCTCCCCGTCGTGCTCCGAGGGCCGCCGCCACCAGGCGCTCGGCGGCGCCCGAGACAGAAAGAGCCAGAATGAAGGCAGCCCCCATCTCTCCGCCATCGCCATCGCCATCGCCATCCCCATCCCCTTCCACCGGCTGCTTCGCGGCCGGCACTTCACGACGGAGGAGGCCGGGCGGCGCTACCCCGCCGGGGCGACCGACAGCAAGGCAGGGCCATCGTCGGGAAGGTGCCCCTCCAGCCCACCCCGCTCCCCGCAGCCGCCCGCCCGGCCCCGCCACTCACACTGCTCCGCCTTGGTGGACATGCTGCCGCCCCGCGCTCTGCCCCTCGGCCGCCCAGCAGCGGAGCGGCGGCCGCGGTGAAGGCGGCGGCGACGGGCGCTTCGCCTCAGCAGCGGTGCCACTGCCGCAGGGCTGCGGGGCCGGCGAGCGGCGGGCGGGGAAGGGCGGGAGCCGGCGCTTAAAGGGAAAGCGCGTCTGGCGGGGGCGGCCTGGCAGGGGGTGAGGCAGGGGAAGGTCCGCCTGAAGCGGGGCGGCCCTGAAGGGACATTCTTCCCCGCGCCGCAGGAGGCTGCTGAGACACCCCCACACACACACCCCCACACCC
>JAOTQQ010000041.1:6158267-6235483 GCA_026546715.1 Gallinago undulata | reverse complement strand
TAGGATGAAGTAATCCATAATGCATATGTATTAGATAACGTAGCAACACCTATTGAATATGTATGAGAGTGTGTAACTGAGAGAATATAAAATGGGTACCCGGCAAGACCGTCTTTGGAGCCAGATTTGGGTGCGTACCCCTGGTTCCCGGCGCCTCGCAATAAAGCACCGCATATAACTATCTCGTGTAGTTATGTGTCTGTCTGCCAACAGAGTCACTGTCCCAACAAAGCCTCGGAGGCCTATCTTTACCCCAAAACACCACTTTCAAAAGCAGCTTCTGCTTTCACATCCCCAGGCAGCTGCAGAGGTCTCCAGAAGCAAAGCTGGTCTTACCAAGGTAACACCTCTGGCACATCAGGCTCCTTTATTTCTAAAGGGCAGATCTTGAGCCAAAAAAAAAAAAAAGTACATGTGGTGGGAAAAGCGAGGAGTAACAATGCAAATGCCACATGCAGCACAGCAAGCGGTACCAGCACACCATTGCTCATAAGATTCATAGCAGAAGTTAATTTTAAGGAGGGATTTTAAAAAAGCCTTTTGCACAGATCTCCTCCCATGTACATGAGATGGCCTGAGGCAGAGGATGAAAGTGTTTGGGGAAAACAAAGATCAGTGTACAATGGATGTTAACTTCAAAGGCAAAAGCGGAGGCGGAGTCAAAAGCTTGAAATATAGGCAAAACCAGACTTTCAACAAATTATAATTTAAAACACTGTGATATTCTATCCATTCCAGTTTGCTGCATTCAGGGTTGACTTTATCTGTTAAGATCTGCACCTATACTCTGCATTCAAAGACCCATTAATCGTCAGTCAACATAGAACATACATCTGACACAGCTTAAACCTACTTCTATTTAAAAGGGGCTTCCAGGGCAACCATATCATTCGGGTAATTGCTGTAACCCCTTCTGTTAGCTTGGATGCTTTTCATAGGATATATGCACGCTACTCATTCTATAAGTATGTCAAGGCTGGTGCAGCACATTCTAATCCTCGGTTTTGATGACTTGGGGATACAGTCCCTCATCCCAAGCAGTTAGCCTGTGAAAATAATAGGACCCCATTACGATGTATGAAAGTTCATACATGACCTTCTCAGATCTTACCTTCATATTTAAAAGACTCATCAGAATCTGAGTATCAATATCTGTGTGATTTTTCTATCCACTTTTCCTCCTTTTTCTCTCCTAAGAGGAAACTCTGCTAACACTTAATCCCATCTCAGATCTCATAGTAGGAGTTATAGGTTTTCATTAACCGTTCATTATTAAGTAAAACCTGTTAATAACATTTAATTTATTGCTGAAATGCCCTGTGGCTCGGTGTGGGATTGCAGATCTCCCTGGTACAATCAGCACCGCAACTGTCAGGAAGCAAAACGTGGGTCAGTCCCAGCTGCGGTACAGCCAACTCTGGTCTCTCTCACACCTCCCAGTCAGAGGTCTTCTAAGGCAAAAAATCCTCAATGCTTCATAGGTTCCTCCTCTCCAGGATTTGGGACTTCATGCATAGTCTGAGAGTACCTCAGGATAGGAGTTTCTAATTAACTTACTTTGCTTCTCAAACTCTGTCAGCTGGAGCACTCTGCAGAAGCAACAGTAGCTGGGGGTGAAAAAGCTGCTTTTCCAATATGTCAGCTGCTTTTGAAGTCAAAGAGCCAGGGTCCAGGCAGCAAGCAAGCATTTAGCACTGAGGAGGGAGGAAGAAAAGCCACATTCCCCAAAAGTCCTAAGACACACAACCTCCTCAGAGGAAACAAAAAGTGGCATCAGGCTCTCCTGAACTGGGCAGAGCCACACAATACTCTGTCCTGCTCTTGCAAGAGAAGTGTGTTCAAACACCTGGAAAGAGATGAGGAACCCCGCCAGCTCACTGATTATTTCCTCATGGTCTTCATCCATGTGAGTGCCAAGGGTACTGCTAGGAGAGAGCCCAAAGGGATCAGAGGCAACTGCAAGGTGCAAAAAGCGAGGGTGAGGCAGCAGGGAATTCAGCTTGTACTCTCTTTATTTCTTCCAGTTATTTTAAGGGCAAGGAAGTGAGAAGCACATCTTGGAAATGAGAGATTTTCTGCATAAATGGTAGCAGCAGCAGGACTTGGGTTTTCTGAGCCCTGAAACACTGTTCTACAAATGACTGGGTAGATGTTCAGTCCACCTTGTCAAGAAGTGGGGACGGTAGATTTGCTTTGTGTTCTTAAGGGTCATAAGGAGGTTGTGAAGGACAGTGAGTCAATTCCCTGAATATCATCTCAGATATCCGTATATTAATGCAAGAAACACAGGAACAAGAAATGCTAGAAACCTTAAATACAATAACCCAGTTACAACTGAATTTGCACAACTGGGAGTGGGATAATCCATGATACTGTAATATTAACATATGGATAATGATAAAGAAGGAAACACACAAGGGTGGTGCCACAGAGACACTAAACAGGGCTAATCATGCAGACAAGGCTTTTTGAGAGCAGCTAGCAGAATCAGCTCCAGGTTTGGAAATAATGGAGACTTTGCCATCTGCACATATATTAGGCCAAAAAAAGAAAAAAAGATACAGAACAGATTGTCCAGCAAACTCTTGGAAGGCGTTGGTGATGTATTTATTCAGATCATAACGAGAAGGGAGCTCACTTTCCATTTGATTGCAAGCAGTAGGGAGGAGCTGGCTGAGAATGTAGAGAGGAAAGGTAGATGAGACGATGAAATAAGAGTATTCCTCATTTTCATGAAGGGGGCGAAGAAGAATAGTAAAATAAAGATCATGAACTCTGCTTTCTATGAAATTCAATAAACTCACATATCCTAAGGAAAATATGCCCAAGGGGAAATGGAGTCTCAGAAAATTGGTACTTAGAAAAATATGAATGGCACAGTTGTAGGGTAACCCAAAGCAAAGAAAGAAGAGAAGATGCACGTAACAAGAAGCCAACTTGTCTCAGTCACAGGCAATTCAGCATAAATGAGAAGAAATTTAGACAAAAAAAAAAAAAAAAACAAAGGACAGAATATTCTGCACCCAAGATAACCAACAGCACAAAACACAAGATAAAAAATTGACTTAATTATTTTGCAGAAGACAATTCTCAGAGATGCACTAAATGACAAATTAAATAAGGGTCAGCATTGCACTGCTGGAGAAAAGGGTGCTTGTATTGGGAGGTACATACAAAAAGCATTATCCGTGAAGTATTTGAAGGAGTCCCCTACAGCACATGCTATGGGTAAAACCTGTGCTGCAATTTGGCTTCCAGTTTGGGACCTGTACTTCAAGAAAGATGTCAGCTAATCACAAAGACAACACAGAAGTGTGAGGAGAATGCTCAAGAACTACAAAACACATCCACAGGGAAACACCGAAGAAATTGGAACTGTTTATTCTAAACAGAGCAGTAGGGGAGAAGGTGACTGTCTTCTAAACTTGTCCTATAAAAGTATTTGCAAAGGCTAAGAGAATAATCTGTTCCCTGTGTCTGCTATTGACAGGACAAAAAATAGTGAACTTAAATTGTAGTAAGGGAGATTTAGATTTGACACAAGGAAAATTTTGCTGATTAAGAGCAATCCTTTACTGTGCTCGGCTCTCTTTAGGGTCAATAGGAGATCTCCATCATGTTGACTGCTTCTTTCCAGCTTCCAGGTTGCCTCTCCCTCTGACTGCTGCCTACTCTGCCTGTTGCTCTCACTTAGCATTCCAAAAACTTTCAGCGTCTGAAGGTGTTGTTAGCATTGCTCTTTCACTGACAACGATTGATTGTTTCAATTTGTTGTTCAAAACCTACCTCTTTCAGAAACCAGACTCACTCAGTCTTGTCCAGACACCAGTCAGCTTGACAACAGCTTCATCATCCAGGTTTCTTTATTAAGGCAGTAATGCAAGTAGCAGTAATAACTTTGCAAGATTTGTCTGCTGTTGATCAAGCAACACCTCACAAGAATTACCAATTCAGCAACTTGAATACAAAGCACAGGCTTTATATGCATGTCATTAGTTCTTGTATCGTGTATTCTCCCACTGCTTATCTACTGTCATCTTTCTAGCATGAACTTCCTCCTCAGTTAGTTAGTTTATCCACATGTTAAGCATGTAGACAAATTCTAACCAGTGATACAAATTTAGCTGACACTATGTAACTTCAAAAGCTGTATCTAGGTTTCAATGGATAGCTATTTGTAAGATCAATAACTGCACTTCACAACATCCAGATCCAACTGGGTCATAGAAGGGTCTAACCAGACAGATGAATTATAGGATGGACCTGTTCTGGGTATAAATCAGGGATGTACATTATAAAAAATATGTTGTCCATATGTTGACCTTTGCTCGGCATGTTGCAGAACTTGGAAGGTGCAGATGGCATGAGGCAAGCAATTCCAGGAACTAAAAAAGGACAGTCTCATAGCTCAGTGCTCTCCTGGGAATCCAACCTTGCCTCTGCCAAAGAATTGCAATGTAATAATCAGCTGATCACTTAAGCCTCTCATAAGTTGTGGTTAGCTCTCCATGTTCTGACTGCTTGACTTGAAATCTTGGTGCCAAATCTGCAAAAGGGCAGACTTGAAGCTGCAACAGAACGGGAAACACGCACTGAATGCAGTAAGTGCTACAGTACTGGTGAGTACCCGCAAGTGCCCGTGTACCTTAACTCAGCCCGCACAACAAGCAGATTCTCCACCTGAATAATCCTGTGCCTCACACTGTAATCTACGGGGTGGATATAACAACTGCCATTTGAAAATTCATTAGTGTTTGTGAAACATCCAGATGCCGCAGAAAGAAGTTACTAACTCTGCATTTAAAGCAGAGGTTGATATGTGCAGCAAAGTAGGCATAGTGCCATACTGAACTGTGTGGAGAGATCGATATATTGAGTAACTGCTTGTTCAGGAACCATCTTACATTGTGCATGTTGCTCATTGAAATGTGTTCTGTGGAAAAAAAAAAAAAAAAAAAAGGTTCATTTGATAAAGTACTAAGTGGTAGCAGAAGACCAGCAGTGCAGGCATCCTCAGCCAAGGCAAGCAATTGCCATCATCAGCAGTGGTTTGGTTTGGGCATTTTTCTTTACACTGACAAATTACAAAGAGCATTTACCAAGGAATGCAGCCACAAGGTGGGTGATTATACCCTCACCAAAAGCATCAGAGAGACAGTGCCATCAGTAACAACAAACAAACTGTACACATGACAAAACCCATTTAGGACCCAACTAAAGATTAATCCAAATGACATTTGATTTAAAAGGAGGTAATGTTCTTTTTAGGGTATGCCTTGGTGATCAGAGTGAGAGATTTTCCCTGTGCGTGAGCTGAAGTTAGATACTGGAGGTATTTGAAAGACAGTTGGATGTGGTGCTGAAGGACATGACTTAGTGGTGGACTTGGCAGTGTTAGGTCAATGGTTGGACTCGATGATCTTAAAGGTCCCTTCCAACCCACGTGATTCTATGATTCTACATAAAGGTCACACAGGCGAAACAATTATTTTTGTGTGCATAAATTTGAGATCTGAATTGTGTCTCCCAATGCAAGTAAGTCTGTCTAAATGTGGTGGCCACAGGCACTAGTGGCCTAGACAATGACCAGCATTGTCAGCCCACAGACGTCACAGGTCATTAGTTTTGTGAGGTTTAACCTCCTGGCATAGATCATCAATCTTCATTTCTTGAGGTGCTGGGTTGTCTCACAGAGATCTGTCCCCAGGCCTCCCCACCTTAACACGCAACTCTAATGTCACTTCTTTTCCTCTTCTTTCTTTCCTGCTTCAAAGGCTCCTGATGCCTGTTTTCTGCAACCTGCCCCGGGCAGGGCCTGTTTAACACCTCCTTCAAGGTAATAGTTTGCACTTTGTTGCTGCTGGATGTGGCGATTTCACCTCATCAGATTCTCCAGGCTTCCCAGAAGCGCGGGGTGGCTGCATGCCCATTAGCTTCCCTCAAACGCTGCTGGTGGGGAATTTGCTATCTCACGGAACAGGCAGAGATCCCACAGCAGAGATCCCACAGCAGCGAGTTCCATAGCAGTCCCCATCACAGCTGCCCCAAGGCCATCCTGCCAGCAGGACCCAAAATCATCTTCCCTCACCTCCCTTCCTCTCCCCTCTTGCCAGATCACAGGGCTTTCCTCCTCTCTGCGTGAAGATCTGGTGACTCAAGGAACGAGCAAAATCAGAGACAAAAGAGCATGTTGCTGTCATTGCCGTGCTTCCACACCTCACATTTCACGCACGGAAGCTCATCTCTTGCTCTGCCATCACTGATTATAGAAATGCAATTATTGTGGCTTGCCTGTCAACTTCAGTCTATTCTTTGAGGGGCTGTTGGATGGTGTATAACGAGCAACGTCTATGAGTATGGTGAATACCTTTGTTCTACGAAATTTTAAAGCAGGTTGAAGTAGCAAAAAAGGCTTAGCTAGTAAGAAAGACAACAGACGAAGAATAAAATTATAGAGTTAGTAATAGTCCAGATCTATATATTTGCAGAATCTCACCGTTTTTACTGATAAAAATGAAGCTTTTTTAACATAATAAGCATCAGCCTTTGAGGATTCAGTTAGTAGTTAGCAATAAGCAGATAATACTTTAAAGTATTCTATGCTTTTCTTCAGCCATGATTTACTGCCCTGAGTGCCACAGAACTGAACTGAAACATACACACTAAAAAAAAAAAAGTCAGGATAAATTTGACTTTAGGGATTTGACCTGTAATGCTAGAAAGTCACACTTCAGATGGTCATGAATGAAATGGTGTTGCCTACTGCAAAACAGAATCACATTCTCTAGGTAAGGCAACTGAGATTATTCCTGCAGCAGGCACTAAGAGGTACCTTCTGCAATGTGCAGCGGGACCCCCACTCTCACCCAAAATTATGCACATGCAGTTTTCTCACTGGTTAGCAGAGGCTTTCTGTGCCCTGCACAATCAGGCCTTCCAATTAATTTGTAAACTCTCTAGAGTGTGTACTGTAATCTGAGTTTGCCATACCATCCAGCACAGCAGGACCCCTGTTTTGATTAGGGCCTCCACACAACACAGCAATACAAATACACAATTAATAATAATAAACAGTACACATTTGGAATGAAAAGCAAATGAAACATCCAAAAGTCTAAGAAATGAATCATGCAAGTGAAATGCTGTTGGTTTGGTTTTTTTCTCCCAAGTGTATTTTCTCTTCAATAAGCTCTGATAAATATCCAGAGAACATTTCAAAGCTTGAGCTTCCTAGTGCAAATGAAGGGTAAATGAACTACAATAGACATCTGGGTTGGTTTTATTTTTAATAAGTGGTGGCACATAATCAATTCTTCCTACTAACACTCTTGAATTTGGAAATAAAATTCAATGTCTATGTACGGTGATTATCATGAGTAAGTACTTCAGAGAAGTCCCTGCAAAAACATGAATAAAGTGTTACATCATTCTGTATGAGTGGAGGTGCTGAGAACTGTGATGTGGCTCAGGCAGTATCTCATTCTGCACTTTCTTTGTTCTAAAGAGATGACATTTTACAACATTTAAGGTATATGTAAGATTTTGCTCATAAGGACATCAAACTATTATTTTACATTAGTCAAACCAAAGATATCTCAATCCTGCTAAAAATAGAAGATCAGTTTATTTCTGAGAGCGCAGTGTGAGGATTATAACCAGGGAAGTGATGCGTGCGCACATGCTCTAGGGGTGTTTGTCAGATGGTGTGAATCTCCTCTCCTCTCATCTCAGAAAACACATTCACCTGCATTTTACATTTCCCACTCCTCCGCAGTACAGTTTGTGACTCAGTGTTTTGTAACCTGTCTCCTGCACCAAGGTCCCGTGTGGCAGAAGGACCCAGTCAGCTTACTTTCGGTGCACTTCCCAGTTGTCTAGCCCATGAGACAACACAGCCCTTGGAGATAATGACACTGCACTGCAGTCGAGGGGTGACCTCTACGCTTTAAAAAGTCTAAAGTGAAAGCACATGGTGGCCTTCCTCACTTCCAACCTGCCAGATGTCTCCCCAAGTTGTTACTCAACACACCGTTTGCCTCTGAGTCATAAGAGAGAAGGTTTATTTTAGCTATAGAAAAGATGAGCAGGATCTTACTGCTTCAATCTAACCATCTGTTTTGACGTTTTGGGTTTATAATATTACAATATTAAAAAACACTAACAAAGAAAAATTCAGCCCTCAAGACTTCTTTTCCTGCCCTCCTCCCCATTTTCACCACCTGTAAGATTATGAGCTAGGGTCACTGGAGGGAAGAATGGATTTTTTCACCTACCTACAGAACTTTGGCAATAAATTCATAACCAGTTCCCATCACCTGAAAATCAAGCTAGCATACTGTTTCCCCTCAGTCCAAAAGCTCTGTGACTTGAATCTTACTTATTTAACTTCACCTGGTTCTTATTTCTATGCTGTTCTCAGCAAGCAACTGCTAATGTTGTAACAATGATATTATAAAAATCATGAATGGCATATAGAGACAGGGGTTGTCTCACGCTGTTGATCTTTAGGCACCTCGGCTGCAACCATTTCCCCTAACAGAGTTATTTAAATTAACAGTTCCACAAGCATTAAAACTACTGCAGTTTGGTTTCCTATAGATTTGTGTCTGTGGGTTGCTGGACTTTGCTGGTCAAAACAAATGAAGCTTTTTCTGTAGTTGCAGCGTCTATAAGCATCCATATGAGAAACGGATCAACGAGTTAATTTTTTTTTTGAGAACAGACGCCATAGACCTAAAACCATATATGTGCAGGCAGGCAACATGGCCTTTCTACAGAAAACCAGGGCAAAATAGAACTACGCTGAAAACTGCGTATGTGGTATTCCATGATCGTGGTTCCTAACAGCAGGGCGTGGAAAGCGGGTGAGGGCAGGCACAAGAAAAGACAGAGAAGTAGAAGACGGGAAGGCTCTAACAGGCAATAGCTCAAAGAGGCTGAGCTCTGCCTGCCCCTCAGTGTTACCAGCTCTCCTGAAAACAGCAACAACAGCTTGCAAAGACATAATATTTACATAGTCCCCCTCAAACAGATACAAGCATAACCCCGACTGTGTCATCTTTATCTATTAAATCACAATTATAAAATCTCCCTCCTCTCACTCTGGTACGGTGCAGATAGGAAAGTCAAAGGATGTGTTTCTCTCAGATATGACAATATTGGAGACCATATAAATAACTACGTTAAACCCCCCCGGAGTACAACATACTGTCCATCAGCCCAACTAACTCTGTTTCTCCTCCATGTTTAGGCTGAAACCGGCCAGAAAGCAGCCTACAGCATGGCCAAATCCATAAGAGGTCGTTTTTTCTCTTCTTGGTGAGCTGCTCGACACTATGGGATGTTATGCCACGTGGTAGTTTGGGAGGGCCGCTGTACTCGGTCAAGTTAATTACAGAGATGGTTGGAGGACAGCGTGATGCCAAGTGGGAAGAAGGCTTCCCTCCAGAAATGGACTGTCAGCAAAGCCAGGAGGGGATATAATCAGTCACAGCTCGCCTCCACCAACCAAGAATGATCACAGATGTGGCATTCAGCTTGCTGAATATTTTCTACCATGTGAATTCATCAGATTTTTGGCCTGTGCATGAAACTCTATTTTCTCAGACCTTCTCATATAGACATATGGTGCTTAGCTCTTTTAAAACAAGCAGTTTGGTTTACTTAAGTGGTTTTATTGTTCCAATAGAACTTCAAGGTGTATTTTTGGTCACTTCCTCTGATTTAGAAAATTGATCTTATAGCCATGGTGGCCGGTATGTTCTGATCCTGACTGTATCTGTACACACCGTTCTTTGCAGGAAATACAGCAGGAGTGGTACCAGCAATAGTGGGAAAAGATAGGAGCATTTTTACTGCTGGCACTTTCACCTAGATGTGTGAAATACAAACTTCTGATACTGAGAGGTTACTGGAGGCAGGGAAGGTGGTGAGAGTTTATTTCCAGATGAATAGTATATATTCCTCGCGTGAACAATAAAACTGAAATCTGACCGTGGCCTATCTGTAACAAGCTCATAGCAGCTTGGCAAAGCAAGGAGCTGAACATACACTTAATATAAGCAGCTTAATGCAGTCTCAAGGACAAAGAACATGTGCTGACAAACCACTTACATTGCGTCTGTACCTAAGGATAACAAACCTGTGAGAACTGCCACACAAAGCAAGCAAAACACGCACATGTGGGCTTGTGGCGAGGCCACACCTTGGCCTGCGGTCCCAGCCCTCTCTCTCACGACACCAGGCTGCCTGCTCCCCACGCTCGGGCAGCCCCACGGCGCCCTGCCCGCCCCTTCTGCCCACCCTCCTCCATTTCGCTGCTCTGCAGGTGCGGCCCCCCGAAGACCCGGGGTTGACTGGAAACTACTAAGGCTCTCGGAATAGCACCTTCTGGTCCCTTTGCCGAGCCCCCCCCCAAGCCCTGAGCTGTCCTTAGCCACGGGTGCCACACCACACGCCACCGCCCCCCTGCCCCGCTCCCACACCACAGCTGTGACAGCCGACCCGCCGACTGCCGGCCCGCCGTGTCGCGCGCCCCCTCAGGCGCTGCACTCACCCAGCGGCCGGGACCCCGCCGCCCCTCCCCTCCCCTCCCGTCCCGTCCCCCCCCCTCCCCGCGGACCACGTGGCCCGGACGCCGCAGCGGCACCGCGCAGGCGCGGTCCCCGCTACCCCCGCCCACCCCCCCACCCCCCACGTCCCCGGCCGAGCCTGGGGCTCTGGATCAAAATGGCGGCGGCCGGAGCGGAACCGGGAGGGAGCTGGCGGTGCTAAGCGGGGAGGATGGCGGCGGCGAGGGGCTGCCGGAGGTGAGGCTGCCGCAGGGAGCGTGTGCCGGGAGCGGGGCCGGGCTCGGTCACGGCCGCAGATGGGAGGGAGCGGAGACCACCGACGCCCCCGCGGTGGGGTTGCCTGAGCTGGGGCCGGGTGCGCGCCCCGCCGGGCCGGCGGTGCCCTGCGCTGGATGCGGACAGATTTGTCGGCGCTCCTGCTTCGTCTCTCCCAGCCTACAGGTCCGCCGCTGCGGGGCTGGGGTGCGGGCCCTGCTGCCCCATAAGGCCTCCCGCAGCGGGGAGCGGCCCTTCTCCTCACGCTGTTCCCGGTGGCGGGCGGGCCCGGGCCGCAGCGCTCCCGTGTCCGGAGCACCGGCGGCGGCTTCATCTCTACCTCTTCTCGCCGTTGGGTCCTGCCTTAGCGCCCCCTCCCCTGCCTAGGGCGGTGTGGCCCTCCCGCGATGGGGCGGCCCCGGCGCCGCTCCCCGCGGAGCCCTCGGGGTGGGTTTGCTGGAGCCGCCTCACGCAGGAGCCGGTGCGGGACTTGTGCTGCCCCGGCGTCCCGACGGCGCGGGAGCTCGGCCGTTCGGGTCCCACCGCCGCTGCCGCCCCGGGACGTGGGGTTTCGTCTTGGTCCTCCCGGTGTCGGTGCTGCCGTGGGGAAACTGGGGGAGCTCGGTAGGCGGTGTGTGTGTGCTTGTGCCTCTGGAAAATTCCTGCCGCCCGTGGGATAAGAGCTTTGCTGTCGGTCCGTGCTTCTGCCGGCTCTCGCCTGCCATCCCGTCCGAGGCTGCCGGGTGAAAGATGACACACGTGTCAAGCGCGAACGTAAAATATGATAGTAAGATAACGAAATAAGTGTTGGTACAACGGCGTTTTATTTGCGTGAGAATTTTGCTTGGGGAGCGTAGCATCACTGGAGGCTTTTGCTCCAAACCACCGTAACATAATACACAATCCTAAAGTGTTTGGCAGATGCACCGCTGAGATGTGGTCACCTCAGGTTTTGCCACATATTGCGTGCTCTGTTGTCATGTAGAAAGGGAGAAAATAAAAACACAGACTCGCATACGAAATATTTAGTGCTTTTAACTTTTTTTTTGGAGGCACTGAGAAGCTTGATGAGTTAAAGCTTTATCTCCTTTGTCTGAAAGATGTTAAGGGAAGAGGATTAGACTGCTAAGATTTTCCTTTATTGTTTCAAATGCAAGCCACGGACCACTTTCATCCTAGCTCTGCATTAGTATTCCTTTTTACGTGGGGAGGTGCAAGGAGAGAATTTCCTTTTTAGATTGAGTTTATATCCCTTTCTATTTGAACCTTTTGCTTAAAGAATCAATGAAAATACTTCTTTCTCCTTTCTCCCCTCCCCGTGTCGACTAAGAGTCTGCTGTCAACATAACAAAATTAATGCTGTAGAGATTATTTTTGAGGCTGTAAATCAAGTGTCTTTTATTTAGCAATGCACAGACTCTGTGGACTGTGGCGTTCAAAAGGCAAGGGCTGAGTGCTTACTTTGTAGAGTATCTGGATGAAGATAACAAAAGGCATTGCTTTTGATGTTTTGTCTCTGCTTTGAATGATTTAATTCTGATTAGTCTGAGTTGATGGACCAAAGCATATTTGAGCCATTTGAGAACTTGATACTTGATACACAACAAATAATGTTGTGTAAACATTGCTATCTGTTCATGCTTATATGTAAACCTCTGATGACTGTCGTTAGTGAAGGAAGCTTGTATCTTAAGTTGCAACATGAAGCTGCCAATTACTCTATATTTTTAATTCAGATTTAAAGTTATACTTGAATAGTTGGACTACATACAGGTAATCTTGGAAATAGAGTGCAGTATTTTGTGTAGAATGTACAGCCAGTGTTTGCTTCTGTCCACTGAAGATGAAAAAAGCTATTGAATCCTTTGTATTTCAGCTCAGCTGCACTAAGCATTGTTTTACTTGCTTTCAAACTTTAGCCGATGTATAAATGGGTTTGACATTCTAATCTAATTTTGCATGTTTAAACACACAAGGAGCACAGACTCGAGTCATTATAGATCATTTTCTGTGGCATTGTTGTAATTGCTGGCTTTTTTTAAATCCTTGCCTCTTACTAATTTAGGTGAATTTTTTTCATATGTCCAGATTCCCTTGCTGAGTCATAGATACAGTAGTGGTGTAATGCTTTTTGCTGGCATTGACTGATTTGCAAAGAGTCATACATGAAAGAACAGAATTATTCTTACAAGCTCTCCTGAAGACTTGCATGGACTTGTCATAGTGTTTTTCTAAAATTTTTTTTCTCCACTCTTGGTTTTCAAGCTTGTCTGAGAAACTTCAGTCTTTGTGTTGTGAAGGTATGTAGCTTGTTCTTAAATTATAGTAGAATATGCTGTCTTTCAGCCAGCTGTTTGAATTTAATTCAGTGAGGCTGTCAGAGCTTGATGAATAGACTAACATAATATTGAGTCTTCGTTTTGAAAGTGGCCTTTCGAGTTGGTGTGTACATGATGTCAGCTTTACAGCTGTCACTGGTGACATTTAAGCTGGAGGCTTGTAGGAGATAAATTCTAGGCTCGGACAAAGTCTTTCTCTGTCCTGTTTTGCGGGCTGTGATGCTGTTGAGGTATCTTGTGGCTTTGCATATGGTTGTAGGAGGAGGCGTGACACTAGCCCTGTCCCTTCTGCCACCCTGATGCTAGTTTGGTCTTGATATATGAGGCCATGTGCAAAACAAGAAGGGTGTATTCTAATGTCTTGGCTGCTCAGTGAGGGCCAAGGTGGCTGTGGCTGACTACCTTTCAGAGGCAAGAAGGTGAATCCAAACATCCTATAGACATCTTGCATGTACTGTGTGTAGTTCGAATTAATCAAACCAAAGTTCTATAGATAAAATGTGAGATTGCCTTTATTTAAGAACACATTCATTTCTTCTTAATACTAATGAGAATCTGACTGCTCTTGTGGCAAATCTGAAACTGCTAGTTTCCATCTTAAGTTTTCTTTTTTGGTGTTTGTTTTATTCTGAACACATTTACATGAGTTTTGATTTCTGTTACCACATCAGTAACTTAGGAAAACTGATGCACAAACTTTATTGTGCATGTAGTGGAGACTGGGAATCCTAGTTTGGATGTGTTAGATGAGCTTCCAGTGAGTTGTGTGGTTATTGATCTGTTTAATTACCTAGGTGCTTTCAAGAATAAGGCTTGTCAATATATCTTCAGATCTTCAGACAGAAGCTGTTTTGGATTTTTAGCATGTTCTTTCATATATTGGCTTTCTGGAATGCCTGAACTATAACAAGAAGGGAACTATAACAAGAAGTTTGATGCTAGTCTCGCATTTTATGCCTACCCAGTCTGTCCTGTGTGTCTTCCAAGAAGGATGCTGATTGTAGTGATGCTTTCCGTATAACAAACGGATGCTAAGAGACCTGAAATCCTTGTGTGTTTTATGTAGAAACATTGAAAATTGTGGGCTGGGGAGAGTAGAAATGGGCAAGAGGAAAAATGGATAGGAAGGAGTTGAATATCAATGATATTCACACCTTGTTATCTGAAGTTCTGTAAAGTTTTAACATATGTGTCTGTGGTGGTTTAGTTTCCACTGTTCAAGCAAAGCAATTGGATCATGGCAGAGGGTTACCTGAAACTAAAGGAAAACTGAAGTCATTGGGACTATGGCAGGTAGCTTTCTTGCTGCGTAATGATGATGGCCTTGAGGTTCTTGATAGATGCTTAGTGGCAAAAGCTGCTTTTTCCTGCTTCTTGTACAGTCCCCTCAGCTGTGTTGGTAGAGCTGTTCATATAACTTTCTGAAGCATTGCAGGAAACTAATCTGTCTGAAAAATAAACCACTAAACCACAAAATAACTTCAGATCAGGTCCCTGATCTGGGTCATGACATTGCTATGGAAAGTTTGTTTGCTGGCACAGCGTAGAGGCAGGGTCTGGTAGGTAAAGGGGATGTGGGCATGGGACTGTGTTGCCTAAAGTGTGTTGAAGTACATACGTAACTATATACTTAGTTAAATTTAAATCTGATTTGATTGCTCCATTGGGTATAAGTGTTGTGCAAGGTAACATCTGACCCCGCTGAATGTGTCCTTTAACAACTGGTGGGCTTGCAGACACACTTCCAGTATGTTAGGGATTTTTCTGTCATCAGTGTGTGTAAACTATTTCTCAAAATGAAAAATAGGAATTACAATGTTATACTAGCATGATAAATCATACAAAAAATTTATAACAGACAGAACTGATTAAGAAGAATAAACTTTCAGTAAGGTGTGGGCGTGTAACATTTGGAGGTAACGTCTTCCTCAATCAGTTTCTAAGTTGCAGAAACATCTTCTGGAAGTCTTGCTTTATTTTTCCAGCTTGACATTCTAACAGTAGCTGTTATCTGTATAAATGTCTGATAATTTTGTAAATTCTACTTGATCTTTGTCCTCAACTCTTGACTGAAGTCAGTGGTCATACTGTTATGTTTTGTATAACACTCAAACTTCATTGTATGTTCAGTTCTTACTGTATTCAAAAGAATGGAATTTTTTTCTGTCCCTCTGCTTTTTTCCTTCTTGCCTATCATATTTTGTTTCCAGTCCATTATAGCAAATTGTGAAGGATAGAATTTAATTTCTTAAAGTATCTCTTAAAGAATCTCTTTCTAGTGCTGCTGTTACTCCCATTCCCCATCTTATTAAAGAGCCTTTTTATTACTATTCTGTTCTCTTTGATACAGGATTATTTCAGTATGTTAACGTGCAGCTTTTAATATTAATCTCTTCTTCCTGATATTCTTCATCACTTCAAATCTTCAGTGTTATCTAGCGGGAAGTGCTTTAGAGAGAGATCAAGCTAGCTAATGGTATCCAAGATTTCTCTCTAATTTGGAAGCCTTGTCCAAGATCTGGTAAAACTCTTCCAGGATAATTGTCAAGCCATTTCACACTTCTACTGATGGTAACAACTGCTAAACTCAAAGGAGTTGGTTGAAACAGCAATGTAGTAAGTGACTGCTGTTTGGTGTTTTAGTTAGGCATGTTGTTTTGTGACTTGGTACTTGGAGAAGCTCTGTGTGATCAGTAGAGCTGCAAAATGTATTTTGTGTGTGTTTTAGACTTCAGTTTGGATCAGAGAAGACTGTTCTTTCTTATAGTCCGGTACTGAGAATCCAGGTTTGGGATACAGAGAGCAAGAATACAAAAGCCTTATGAAAGCATCAGACCTTAGTAAAATTATACCTATTTATATGCAAATTAGCGTTTTTTTGAGTGACCAGATAGATCAGATTGCATTAGTGAGAAATTGGAATGCTGCTTTGCTTATCATCTGCTACCTCAGGTGTCTGTACTGCAATGAAATATGTAAAATACTTCTGTGACAGGTAGGTCATTCTAATTGCTTTAAAAAATGATCAGTATGAGGGACAAAAGTTTTTTTGGTTTTGTTTTTACCGTTTCTCCTGACCCCAGTCACAGAATGATATGGGGTTGGAAGGGACCTCTGGAGATCAGCTAGTCCAACCCCCTTGCCAGAGCAGGCCCACCTAGATCAGATTGGACAGGAATGTGTCCAGGTGGGTTTTGAATGTCTCCAGAGAGGACACTCTACAGTTGTTCCTTGACTATTGGAATCGAGGGACTGGGTTTGTTGTGGATTTGGCGATCTTTGACTTCGTCTAGGAAGATGCAAGTCCTATTTGAAGCCTTTCTGCTGCTATGTAGTGCTCATCCATGTAAATATGAGGTTGTGCTGAAGTATTTTGTACAAGTGGAGACATTTAGAGGTTTTCTCCATAGACCCAGAAGTCTGTTTCTTAAAATACGTAGAAGATTAACTACCTCTGAAGCTGCTTGTGATATTTAACTGAATGACCAGATTTCATCTTGCAGAAGGGAACAGGGTAGCCGTATATGTAGAAGAATTTTGTATGTGACTTATTTTTTTAAAAAATGTATAATACTAATCAAATATGGGAATATATTAAAGGTTGATGCCCATTACAGGATGACTCAAGATGTAGGATATCTCAATTTCAAATGTCTTAAGAAGTGAGTAAAATCCTTATGATGAACACAGAGAAGGTAATGTTAATAGGTTCACGGATTTCTTTAAAGTTGTTCTAGCAGTGACCACTACTCACTGAAACACAATCAAATTGCTTATACTGACATTTTGAGTTTAAGATACCTTTGTCAGTCTGTAATGAGGTACTTCTAGGAAGTCTTAGAAATGGGTTGTTTATTGTACTTCAGACATTAATGTGGTAGAAACTGCTGAGTTGACAAAATGCACACTCGAGACAGGAAGTTTTGCATCATTTGGTGCAGTGATGGCCTTGATACTGAACAAGGAAGAATCTAAGCTGTGTCAGTACTTCTCGACTCCTGAGGGGCAGCTGTTGTTACTGGTGAACTTATACATATATGTATATTTTCACAAAGGAATGTATATAACAGCATGAGGAGCTGCTGGTCAGTGTCATTGTGAGTCTACTTACCTTCCCGATGTACCAGGTATCTCTGTCTCCTCTGCACTTTATTTTCCGAAGTGATTTGGGGATTTCATTTACCTAGATTTTGGATAAGAATGTGTGTTTACTGCCTCAGATTCTCAGATCCCAACTTGGCTGTGTTTTGGTTTTTTTTTTTTTTGTATAGCCAAAGATAAACATGTATACTTTTACAAAAAGATACATGATTTGGGTCAGAAAGTACCTCCTGCTTCTTACTTGGTCGTTAGAATCTCTGCAAGGTTTAGTCCTTTATTAAATATTCCTGAAAATGTGCATTTAGACTTGAAATGCCAAAATATCCTTCCAGCATAGGAAGGCTGTTATACAGTATAAGATTATCCCCTCTCTAATAGTGCTTTGTAGTCTAGACACAAACCTGGAGACTTGGTAACCCCTGGTAGAGTGGCTCTTTTATGTATTTCTGCACTGAATCAAAGCTGCTTGTCTTTTAACTGCATTTAACCAAGAACTTTGATGCTGTGACCTGGACATCTATATTTGAAGTTGATTTTCAGGATTAAATTGCAAGGCTTCTGAAAATTATTTTACTCAG
Source organism: Gallinago undulata (assembly GCA_026546715.1). Lineage (NCBI taxonomy): Eukaryota > Metazoa > Chordata > Aves > Charadriiformes > Scolopacidae > Gallinago > Gallinago undulata. The sequence goes on along the minus strand of JAOTQQ010000041.1, from coordinate 6,217,639 downwards.
AAGTATGATCCTAGAGGAAATGTTCCAAAAGATCTGGCCGCACAACTCAGGACTCTTCTATTTTAAGGAAAATAAAATTTGTTTTATCTTACTGCAAGTTTCTCAAGACGTTTTAGTTTCTCTGCTGAGAACATACAAAGTAATTTTGTTACTATGTAGTTCCTCACTTGATTATTGGCTCAAAATTTGCCAGTTTGAATTAACAGATTTATGTAGATCCGGGTATTTCCCCACTACTGTCTTCTTCCATTTCTTTTTCTTCCCGTCTCCCTTCATTCTGTTTTTAGCTAACAACTTATTTTTCTGGAGAATTAAATTCTAAAATGTTACATTTTGTAAATGGGCATTACTTGCACCAAGGCTGAATTTTATTAAGCGCTAGCTATCTTCAACACTAAAGAGAATGCTTATTTAAACATCTTGTGAATCTGAGTTTCACCTTGTTTTAAATTCAGAAGAAAATGGATCATGCTTTTCTTTTTTTTTTTTTTTTCACATATACAAGATTGACTTGTTTCCTTCAAGTTAAAATAAGTCTTCTATTTTTGTTAATCTGAAGATTGATCCAGTTGAAAACTGTTCTTGTTCATTGAATATGAATGTGCAAGGAGAGAGTGGAGAGGAAATCATCACATAGGTAGAGAGGGAAGTGAGATTGCTACCAAAAAAAAACCCACCAATGTTGACTTTTTTCTATATATTGATAAAATTACCAAACCTCCTCTGATTCTTCCGTTATTTGGGAAGTATAGCACACACTGGCAAAAGCTTCCCCTTCTGCCTTTTGCATTTGCTTTGAGTGTGACAGAGTAGTAGCAAGAAGGACGGTTATGGATAAGAGATAGCAAAATTTGGTCTAAAATGAGATTGAGAGCAATGGGTTGCTTTAACAGAGTATCTCCTCTAGTACAGTCCAGCAGACTTTCCTTCTTAAACTTTTCCTTGACTACTTTGAAAAATCTATTTTTTCCGATGTTCTGGGGCAGCTGCAAAGCTTCAGATCTTGTGGAAGGAGAGGGAAGAGTTAAGGCACATCAGCAGTGTGCTCAAAGGGCAGATTTTCTTTCGCAAACAGTTAAACAAAAAAACTACCGCACAGGCTTTCGTAACTATGCAATCTTAAGAAGTCTGTGTATGTGAGGTGTATATAGATATTACTGAATTGTTTCATTTAAATGCACAAAGGATTGGTGCATCCCTTTTTAGGAAAAACATGTTACATCAATATATGCAGTGCTGCTTTGACTGTTCTGTAAAACTTGAGTTTTCATGTTACAGGACAAAAAGGACTACTTCAGAAATGTGGTGAGAGATTGTTGCAGGAAATCTGGAAGACATAACTTCCTCTTCTTGCCAAGAGGAAAATGTAAACAAAACTCCAGCTTAATTGTAGACTAACTACTAGACTGGTTTCCTTCCTTAATTGATTGCTTTTATCATTGAGAAAGTATATTTTCTGTTTCATTTTAAACTGGATTTCTGTATTTTTGGGGAGGACACACGTCAAAGTTTGTGAGCATTTACTCCTCACTATACTTGCATGGAAGAGGTAGGTATTACCGAAGGTAACTACTCAAGCTGAAGTTACTGATGTGCCTTTTGAAGGTTCTAATAGTTTGTGGAAGTATCTGAAGTTTGCTTGTGAGGAGGAGCATTGTGTTATCAGTGTATTTTGCTGCTGTACATGCTCTCATGTGCAGGTACTAAAATATCCATCTTCAAAATGGCTGAGATCTTTGAAGTGTATGGCATAGAAAGATTTCTTGGCATCAGATGTTATGATATAAATGTCACTTGTTGAAGTCAGTGGGGCTCTTAAATTTTCCACTGAAGCTAATGAAGTTAAATTGACCATAGAGAAAAGGCCAACAAAAGGAGAAATCTTTTAAATGTGCAAAACTTTAAATAATGTTAAAATCTTAATATAAATAACGATAACTGATTTATACAAACAGGTGTAAGATCAGCATTCTAGTTGTTTTTGTATGTTAAAAGTGTCGAAGTAAAAGAGCCTCTGGGTTTGACCAGGAATTTCAGACTTGCTCAGGATAGCAGCAGACCATAACCAGTTTACAAGCTCTTGAATGAGTCAATTGTTGTATAAATACCGTGCAGGATGAATTTTCCAGTTTGTTTTTTGTATTGCTGCCTGCTTCACTGAGCAGAGTAAGCCTGGGAGAGACTGTGGGTGGTGTTTGGAGAGGGGGGGAAGAGGTGGACGTCAGCTGTAAAGGACTCTGCCCGTGTGCCTGGGGCAGGCGAGAGTGGCCTGTCGAAGCTGGGCCCGAGCTCAGAGAGACAGAAAAGGATGACTGCAGGGGTATAGCTTTGTGGGGTCGTGAGGCAGTTTAATAGCTCTCTCCATATTGATGGCTGTGGGTTCCTATTCCAGTTGTACCTGACAGTCAGAGTAACCTGCAAGAATTCCCTTTTTCCTGTCTGTTACCCGTCACCCCCTCTGGCAGTGGGGTGACAGAGCAGCCATCTGTAATGACTTGTTCTTATGACTTGATCATACAATCTGTATGTAGCGTGAGGGGAAGCAGGAAGACCCCTGGCTGGAGCAGCAGAGTGAGGGGGAGGTGCAGCTCTCTCTTTTGTTTGAAATTCAGTGGTAGTGTCAGATCAGGCTGATGTACCTGGGAAGAGCTGAGAGAGGTGGGGTGGTCCTGCATACATGGTGAGCTTCTCCCCTTTGGTGCAGGGATTTGCTGGATTGAGGGGAAAATATTAAAATACACATAAACTTTGCTTTGTATTTTTTCCCCCATGTGACTAATATCTAGAGGCCTGTATTTTGTCATTGCAAATTTAAAATCTCCAAGCCTTCAAAAGAATCTTAACAACCCCCATGGCCCTCTTTAGTAGTAGTGGCTGCTATCTGAAGGGTTGTTAACCAAGGCCTAGTTGAAGGGAGGAACAAACTGCACAGAAAGAGATCACAAGTACAGGCCAAGGAAAGGCTGAGAGACTTGGGTCTTCTTAGTCTGGAGAAGAGAAGAGTGAGGGGGGGATCTTATCAATGCTTAGAAATACTTAAAGGGTGAGTGTCAAGAGGATGGGGCCAGTCCGTTTTCAGTGGTGGCCAGTGACAAGAGGTAATGGGCACAAACTTGAACACAGGAAGTTCCATCTAAGCATGAGGGGGAATTTCTTTTCTTTGAGGGTGGCAGAGCACTGGAACAGGCTGCCCAGGGATGTGGTGGAGTCTCTCTCTGGAGACATTCAAAACCCGCCTGGACACATTCCTGTCCAGCCTGATCTAGGCAGACCTGCTCTGGCAGGGGGTTAGACTAGATGATCTCCAGAGGTCCCTTCCAACCCCATATCATTCTGTGATTCTGTTCAGCTAGTTGGATACTGTGAGCACTGCTGTGGTGAATCCTTTGCTGTGGAAATTGTCCCACATTGTGGGACTGCCCTTGGTTTGCCGATAATTTGAAGGTAATCTTTATCCTGTTAATTTTTAAGAGCTAGGTAGGAGAAATAGCATATTGCAGGAGTGGTCTTATAGCTGCCCTCTTATATTAAGATATTTACACTGAAGGTGGTAGTTGACTGAATGGAGATAGAGGCAATGTTGTACTTAAGGGCTGAGGCTGCTGCAGCCATGGGAGAGAGTCAGCTTAAAACACTGTCCAGTCAGGTCCTTGACAGGACTGTGGCTTCCCAGATGTTTGCTAGAATGAGAGGAGACAGCTCTGCTGTAGGAATGAATGCATGGGACTGGGAATGTTTATTTTTTTGAAGGCTCTGCCAACTGATTATTAGTCAAACTGCATGTTGTGTTTGACTGTGGGGAGCAAGCCGCCTTTTCTTGCTGTTCTTCCCTCTCCTTGGGTCATTTGATAAACTGGTACAGGGAGCTAATTATATTGGATAGAAAAATCCTGCAGAAGAGAATACCGTGATTTGGTTTTTGACATGATGGAGCTTTGGGAAGATGGTGATAGTAGCTGAGGTGAGCACTGCTGCGGAAGAAATGTTTCACTGGAACTGTGGTTCCATGCACAACTTGGTTTCGTGTACACCAAATAATGTATTTTGAGTCTGGATTGGAACTGTGTTTTGGTTGGATCCAGGACTTGTTGCTTGTGACTATTATTGTAGAAACTCTATTTAAACTGTAGCTGAATTGACAGTTTTATGAATGTGATTTAATGCTTTCTTGAATAAGGAAAACCAGTGTTTCTTTAATAAAATTCCTGATGTGTCTCATGAAGGGACTAGATTACTTAGAGTTCTTTACCATACCTTTCCATGTTCCACCTTCCAGTTTTTCTGTTGTAAATAGCTGAATCCATGAGACGATCCTAGCAACTGGTACTTCAAACTTCTGTTACATTGAAAAGAAAAGGCTGCATGGGTGAAATGTGCTGTTGTGTGATGACAACAGGATCTGTGGAGTGGATGGTGTACAGAACAAAAAGAATGGAAGTATATGAAGGAGGGGGATGTAGGGAAATTTGTTTTGAATATATGGCAATATTGGTAATAACTTTTTTTTAGCCATGGGCAGAGATTTTCAGTGGAAGTAGGTAAGATGTGTATTGTTCTGTCACTAGGAATCACAGAAGCTTGTGCAGAAAGGAATGGGATCATGCAGAAACACTGATTTAATGAGGAATGTTGTCAGTAATGGTTCCAAGCAGCATAAATACCACAAAATGACAACGTTACTGATAAAACAACTGGCTGGCAGGCTGAGGAGTTGATTGCAGCCAGAGTAAGATGATAGAGGTAGTCAGTAAACTGACTCATGAACAGAGTTCACCCATATGGGAAGGCTGATCCGTACATTTGGCCCAGATTTTTAGTCTACTTGGACATTGGGATGCTGGAGCTGTTATTGGGAAAATACTAAGTGCTATCTTCTCCAGAGACTACTGCTGTTCCTCTTAAAGCTGTGAAAGTTAATAATAGAACTAAAACTGTGTGATCAAAAGGATGCTTTTTTTGAAGGCAGTTTGAAAATACCAAGTCATAAAAGAGGATGGGTGCTGCTTACTTAGTGTAGGTACAGAGCATAGTCTCTGGGATTGCCTTATTAGTAACTTTAATATGCTTTTAGAGGAAATGAGTTCTGAGAGGAAGTGTGGTGACTCTAACTGTTCAGTGAATGTAGAAGCACTATTGTGTACAGGAAGCTACCAGATCCTCATTCAGAGTAAATAGTTTTCTGCAAAATAATTGAGCCTCAAGAGAAAGGAAAATGTCTGCAGTACAGGAAGACTGTAGGGTATACCTCACTGAGGTGGTACTTGGTGTGAGAAGGCAGCAGCGCTAAAATCTAGAGACAGATCTTCCATATGGTTGGCGTTTCAGCCAAGATTTCCTTGTCTTAGTAGACTTGCTAATTGAAAACAGCATCTTCTGTTGTGGTTGGGTCGCAGCTCGAGCAACAAGAGGAATTCCCTTTCTCAATGAAACTGGAATTTTTAGGGGGCACTCTCAAAGAAAATAGAATGAAAATATGAATTGTGAAAACTGCAGAGAGGAAGGACTATGTGCCCTGCTCCACAGAAAGCAACAATCCTGTTGACAGATAAGGAGTACTTGAATAGGAAGCCAATGAAATACATTGGAACAGCTTCATGTGGAGAATTCTAACTTTTGTTCCATTCTTTCCTTTTCCATGGAGGAAGAAAGAAGCAAATGACTAAGGATACTTCTGCAATAAAGGACAGATGGTGTCTGGAGAAAGAGGGAAGAGGAGAGTGCTCTTACCAGACTGGTGCTGGATCTTAGGATCTGAAGCTGAATTTAGCTGAAATTCAACTAGTGGAAAGTTCTAATACTTTTAATGTAATTTGGAGATTCCTTTGTTTATCTTAAACAACTGATGTGTTCACATATTTATGATACCAAAAAGGATTTGCCTTTCTTAGAAAATAAAAGCATGTTTTTGTTTACTCAGAAAAGGCCTTTTGAAAAAGCTTTATACTCTTCAAAGTGTATCACAATGTGTCAGGCTATCTTGTAATTATTCTAGATTGGCTAAGATGAATTATCCCAATTTTCCCTGTAAATGGATATATTAATTCCTAATTACTCTCTTCAGTGATATTGATAAAGATTTGGTGGCTAGGATTTCTCTGATTTTTCTTACAAGGTAGATTCAATGACTTTTTGTTTCTGAATCAGATAATGTTCCTTTCAAGTGAACTTCTAAAAAATGGAAAGTCATTGAAGAATGTGTGATGTCATTTCACTTCAAGAGAGTCCTGGAGGGCAATAAGTGAGTTCTTGCTGATTTTGCTAACAGAAGTATTTTTGAATTCAACCTCAAGAACATTAGTTAAGTCTTTCATGAGAGTATCATCAGTCAGAGTAGACTTTTGGTAAATTTAGTGGGTGTGCAATCAGCTGGAAGGATCAATGATGTACAGAGATAAAGATTCTTTTACCATTATGTGAAAACATCTAAGTTGCTTTGGAGGAACTTCCTATTCTGTGCAGGATTGCACTGCTGTAATTCGGTTAGTCTGCATGTGCTTTGTGTGTTTGGTTTTTTTAGATGCTAGATTTTTTTTTTATATCTAGGGGAATATAAATTTATTTATGTCCCATGTATCTGCACTGCATTTAATCATTTGACATGTCACTCCCTGCTGATGACATTACTTCATTGCTTCTAGGATGCAACATGTTCACATCATACTCTGAATTGCTTTGTTGATCTTCAAAAACCCTGCTTTTAACACTATTTGCAAATACAGCATTGAAAAGAAGGGTTTTTCCTCTACATTCTGTATCTTTTCAAATGCCAGAATGCTTCTCAATGCTTCCACTTTCTGAAGTGTACGTATCTTGAAGACTACTCACCTTTATACTCTGAATATTTGCTTTCAACTTACACTCTGATTTCTCAGAGGACGTGTTGAAAATTGGTACAAGTTATTTATTTTGGTTTTTTCCCCCTAAAACTCCATCCTGTGAAACAAATCTAGAAGTAAAAAGCCAGGATTACTGTGGGGATTTTGCTGCCTCCATTTTAAAAGAACTTCTTAATGGAGAAGTGTACTACTTAATCAAAAAAAGAAAGTGCTTTAAAATTCGTGCTTAACTTTAAGAAAGGGTTCTTTGTGGTAGCTGGAACACATGATTCTCAGCAAAGCACTAAGCAATGCCGTCACTTTTGTAATCTAGTTATATCTGCTTTTTCTTGCCCTCTTGTCCCTGTAACTGCTGATGTGGCTTCAGTATTTTGCTTATTGGATTTTCTTTCTTTCCACTGTAGTAAATCATGAAATAACACAGATTTGTAAACCCAAATAATGAAGAACGTTATCTGTTCCTCATTTTTGTACAGTACTGATGCAAACCAGAACCTTTCAGCTGTTATCAGCTACATCTTACTATTGTATCATCTAGGTAATTTTGAGTAATGATAAAGGTTGATTGCATGACTGGATTTAAAAAAAAAAAAGGCAAAATAGGCTTTGCATGGATTTACCTGTGTCAGGCTATGTAGTCAGCTGGTCCTTAAAAATTTCAGTTGTTTCCTTTGAACAGAGAATTATTTACCGATGGCATGATTTTTTCAAGTTACGCTGTCCCGTATGCATTCAGTCTTTTAGCATGTATGCTCTTGAGATTGGAGACCACTAGCCTTACAGAAATCTGTGAGTATGCCAGTACCTCCCTTGAGTGCCTCGTCCATGGAATAAGAGGAGGGTCAGAACAGGTAATACTCAGTTACTGTCAGCTCCTTTTCCTTGGAGAGCCCCCCCTCCAGTAGGATAATAGGAAAATGAGATGGATAATAAACTCGCATCTGAACAAACAGTTGGAAGTCCAGCCACAAGCAGCTTTCTCTTAATTTTTTAAGTGTTTGTCCCTTTTGGATGTTGCGGGCTGGTAATTCCAGTAGTGCTACTACATAACAACCAGCATGGCCAGGGCTGGCTTTGGAGACTTCCCAGTGGATGGGAGCTGTAGGACTGTTCTGCTGAACATGGGATTGTTCCTGAATTCTTCTGTGGTGGCTCAGGGCCCTCTGTTGGGCATCAGATCAGAGGCAGGTTCAGCGTAAGGCAAGCTGGGGACAGTGACAGGGATCTGTTCTCACAAGTTCTTTCTTTTTTAGTTATTTATCTACCTAATCACTATGAAAAGAGGTTTGTCCTTGCTAAAATTCAGTTGAAATATTTCCTTACTCGGGTTATCACTTCTAAAAGTTGATGTTTAACGTTTTTTTTTGGTGTACCTGTATACATACATAATGCACATCTGTGTGTTGCTGCTCTCAATGAGAGATCCTGTTTCAGTAGGTCAGCAGATGTTGAATTTAGTTTCCTTTTGACAAGGAAAAATGCTTACGTGGATGCCTAGAAACCCTTAACACAAAGGCCAGAATAAATGCACATGATAGAACTTTTGAAAACAAACAAACAAAAAAATCCATGACTGTATTCTGAGGCTAAAACTAGATGAAAAAAATTCTTTGGCTAAGCCAAAATAGGGAAACTTTTGGTATGCAGGATAATTTCTGCAAGGATGGGTGAAATCTTTCTTTCCTTTGGCACCTAAAAATCTAATTTTTTATGGTTTGGGGTTGTTTCCTCATTTTTACATTCATCATCTTCTACAGCTGTCTTTCATCATGGGAAGCAGCATTTTTGATTTGGCATTTTATGTGGTAACTGAGATCTATTTTACATTTTACTAGATGTAGCAGGTTATGTGCAAGACTGTCTTCTGTGAAGGTAGACTAGGTTTAGTGTAGAGGCTGAAACAGATATTAGCAAAACAAACCAAGCAAAAAGGAAAAAACAACCTCACTAAACTCATGAGTGATTCAAGCAAGCCTTGCTGTCAAAAGATGCAGTCCTGGCTCTAGTAGCTTCTTACCGTGGTCCACTTTCTTTTTTCCACTTTTGCTGGCACAAGTATTCATGTGATGCCCTAACAAATCAATTAGGTAACTGATACAGTTAAAACTTTTTGTCTGGGTTGTTTATACCATGGGCCAATTTACCTGGTTCACCAAATATTTGGGCCAGAACAAACACAGGCAGGGCTTCCTCCAGGACAGAGTTCACTACTGCCAGCTTGAATTGTTTGGGAAATACGACATGGGTTATGCCATAATATCTCGTAAAATTTACTGATGTAATTAAAAAAAAAAAACCCACAAAGATTATACTTTCAGTTGATACAGAAGGCTAAGGACAGTAATGGGATTAAAGCCATGATCAGTTTTGACCTATGAGACACAATATACTTTGTTAGGAACTACAATGTGTTTGAATTCAAGATGCAAAGTCCTCTCAAGAAGTCAGCCAGCTCAGGCATGAGCAAGCAGTGTGTGGTTAAATTTGAAAGGAGGCACAGGAAGTTTTGGTGTCTGTAAGTGGCTGACCACAATGCCTACTCTGCATTGAATTCCTCCTTCACTGAAACCACCTATGTTTGGTTTTACTCCTAGAAATATAGAAATTTACATAATATACATATATTGTTTATATAAATGAATATATTTATGTATATATCTTTCATATGGCACTGTTTTTACACTGTCCTGTATTACTTGTTACATATTTTAAATTTAGGAGTGAGTTCATTCTGCACAATGCTCATTGTGGGCTTCATATGTAACAGTGTTCTTGTGATAAGGCTCTGGATAAAATTATTTTATATAAAGGACATTTTGGGAAATTCTTATAGTGTTTACATTTTTCAGTTAATTTAAATCCTGCTGTTTTGCAAATTCAAGCATTGAATAATAATGATATTGAACAATTGTATATGTTCCTTGATCACATTCCTTCCATCTTCCGGGGCATGCGTGTTGCTGAGTAGGAGGAGGTGGAAGGTATTAGCTTCAAACCTGAGACCTGGTTATGTGTATTTAGTGCTTGAAAGCAAAAAAAAAAAAAAAAACCCCAAAAAAACCCACCCCAAAACCCAAAGCTTTTTTTTCCTTCCTCTCTTACTTAGCTCCTGGACTCTTCCCCATTTCAGGAAGAACTGAAGAGTATTAGTAGACATCCTATAGTCAAGTTATCACACCACAGCTGAGTGCAGAAGAGGAAAGTGGAATAGCAATGGCATTATTCCAGGACTCTGTCTGTATGAACCAACTCCAATTTTAGCTGAGAAAAGGAAACTTGTTGGGATAGCTGTGCAGCCTTTATTTGTGAGAGAGTTTGCATTCAACCTGAAAGGTGACTCTTACTTCCACAAAGCTTGTATGGAATATAAGTAATTCCATCTGGAAATAGATGGCATGTTTAAGTAAAGTGTTTTGTGTGGTTGCGCAAATAACTTGGAGTGTCACTGTTTTAATGAAATTATTTACTAAGTGGTTTTTCTTAAGTCAGTGGAGCTTTTCATGTATGGAGAAGAGGTCTGCATTCATATGGATTTGTTTGTCTTAGAATAGCCAGCTTATTTCTGCACAAGGAGGAAAATGAGTTATTGCATTGGCTAAGACAGAGCTGATCCAACAGCTTGTGTTTGCTGGGAAGATTTACTGGTGTTGGCTGGTGTGATGTTGACCATCTTGCATGTGCTGTGGTTCTGGCTTCATCCTGAGCAGGCTCACTATTCATGTAGGAAGGTATTTTATTTTTCAGTTGCCTGATGCGTAGCAAGCTGAATCTGTGTAGAGACAAGTTCAAAGGAAGCATTGGATTATGTGCAATTGAGTTGTTGCCACCTAGCTTGGGAGGGCAGGCATGAGAGCTCCTCTTTCTGCATTTGTAGGCCTGTAGATTGGCTCAAGTTGGCTTGTGTAGTACCAGCTGAGCTGCTGTGGTGTTAGGGTTGTGTCCCCTGCCTTAGCAGAAGTTGGCTAGTGATCAGCAGGCTCACTTGGGCTATGTGCTCTCCACAGCAGCCATTCTGCCTGTATGTCATGTCTAGTGCGAGGTGTTGTGGTTTCTTTTTGAAAACATCTGATGTCATAGACCACAAATACCAAAAGGCATTTTAGCAACCTTGTTCTAAGGTGGTTGGAAGTCATACACTCTTTCATGCTTCCTCAATGCTTTAGCCCTTTGCCTGTGTCTTACCTTTTCACGTACCCTTGTTTATAAGCTAGGTTTCCAAACTCTTCTCTACTTCTCTTCTTCCTTATGTATTGAGCCCTCAAACCCTGGAGCATTTGTTTCCCCTCACTCCTCTGCCTACAGCAGTTTGCAGCCTTCTCCTTCCTAGCCTGGCTCTCGCTTTCTGCTCCCCAGAATCCGCTTTGCGTACTGCCTTTGTGATGAAGAGGCCAGATGTGCCTCTCCACTTAGAATTGCATCTCACCTCCTCAGTGTCACAGTAAGTCCCTCTTCTGAACTCCTTGTGCCAGAAAAAAACCCATATTATTAAAGCAGGGAGAAGAGACTGCAATGGTGCTGCTTCTTCCTTGAATCACTTGCATGGCACTTACTTGTCTGACTTAATGTCCCAGAGGTGTACTCAGAAAGGAAATAACATCGGGACCATATAGCAAATATAGGTACACCTGTGACAACACAATAGAATTTACCTACACATTCACAATGTTGAATGTAGTCTAAAGAATTCTTTGTATAGACTTTTATCACTCTTTCTTACCAGCACGTTTGTGTTTTGGATGGGGCCGTATGCGTTCTGTTGACAGTAGACAGCTTTTCATTATGGTAACTTTTGTTTTGCAGTATTAATATTTTAACAGTGCTGATGTAGGAATACATTAGAATGTGCTTCTTATATGTGCAGCAATGAACCTTTGTTTAAATTTCCTTCAGTTTGACTTGTTAAATGCCTAACAAAACAATAGATGAATGCTTAAAGGCCTTATTTTTACTATTATAAACCTACTTCTAGGTACTAGCCTAAACTTGAAAAGTAGGACTGAATGAGAACTACGTAAATGATATGATATCAAAATGCAGCTGAAAGCAGGTGATGGTATAACCTCCTAATAGGATTGTTTTACTTTGCTTTCTCAATCAATATAATTCAATTTGGGATTTTTATAACAATGTGTAAACACAAACACATCTGTTTATGGAAAGTCTTGGTATAATTAAAGGAGTATATCTAGTCTAGACCAACTCTTACTTGAAGATTTCTTAGCTAAACTCTAATAGCCATCCTGTTCTGTATTGCAGTTTATCTTGCTGATTTGTGAATTACAAATTATTTTTGAAAAAATAATATTTTTATCTTGGTTTAATCCTTCAAATAAAAAGCTATCTTGGAAATATTTTTGAGGTTTTAATTTATGGAAATTCTATGTGCTGGAGGCTGAGTTTATTTTATCTAAATCACATAATATCTACTAAAAAGTAATAAAGTAACTTATTGGTGTTTTTGTTCTTCAGAAATGGAGGAACAGAATGCTGGACCTGGGATTGAAGATTTATAAAGGATTATGGGATTATGCATTGAAGAGCTAGCAGGCGGAATGCCTGAGTGACTGAAGAAAATGGGTGCTAATGCATCTAACTACCCTCACTCGTGTTCCCCAAGGGTAGGGGGAAATTCACAGGCACAACAGACATTCATAGGTAACTCTTTTCAGTTATCTTGTCACTTACATAAATGCCTCGCTGGATTGTAAATTTACTGAATTTGATTTCTTGCAATAATGTTAGGCAGAGCCTTTATTTTTTAGGTCATCGGTTTGAATCCATTCAAGCTCAATCGTGTGTGAAACTTGGTACTGTCCCGTATCTGTTTGGCCTACTTCTGACATGAGTTGATCTGCCATTTGCTAGTAAACAGATTTAAATAAAATAAAATGGAGTTTTTTGATAATTAAAACCTGTACCCTAGTTTTCCTGGTTCAAGAGTTGTTGCTATCTGCTCATAATATCTAGTGTTTTCTACTCTTCCTCCTTATATTTTCTGTGAAACTGTTAGTGTATAACTCTTGACCATCAGTATTCATTGTAGTGTTGGCATTGTCTCTAATACGGGTGAATTACTCCCTTATTGCTAGAAAGGATATCTCTGATACTAAACCTGTTAAAGTAACAAGCAGTCTTGAAGACAACTTTTTCTCCTGTCCTTTTCCCATTCCTATAAACGGGGAATGGGAGTACTTATTGTCCTAACAGTATTATCTACAAATGAGGACCTTGCTTAACTGGAAATGTGAGTTGAAGTGCTCTTCAGAACTTTCATTTTCTCATCCCAGTCATAACTGGGGCAGGTATTACCTTTGTGTGCTTTTCAGTCTAGAGCAAAAGTACCTCAGTGTAGATCTAAGTACTGTCACACTATGAATAATAAATAGTTCTGTGATGAATCTAAAAGAAGGCAGTTTTTGAGAAGATAACTCTCGCTCAAAAAAAAACCCTAACCCTGACAGTCTGAAAAATGATCTTAGCAGTAAATAACATAAATACTTTACAAACACTTTTTCCTTTATGCCTTGACTTGCAGCGTTGAATAAGTAGTTATTGATATTCAGTGTTACTTCTTTTCTTCATCACCACTGAAAGCACAGTAATATCCTTAGCAGAGGAAAAATTGACTTGCTTTGTACTTTTTCTCTTTTGTCTCTACTTTTGTGACACTAACTTTTGGAGGTCTGAGTAGAGGACAGCCCACAGACGATTACCTGTCCCCTGAGCTAAAAATTCTGTGTGTGCTGTCGTAGCATGTCAAGGGAAAACTCTTGGTACTAATGTCTTGGATATCCATGCTGTGAAGTCCCCCTTAAGGCTTTACATATTTTAAGTGTATCATAACTTAGGAAGTTGTTATTATATGATATTATTAGGGAGCCTACAGAAGAGCTGGAGAGGGACTCTTTACAATGAAGTGTAGTGACAGGACAAGGGGCAACGGTTTTAAATTGGAAGAGGGGAGATTTAGATTAGACACCAGAAAGGAATTCTTAACAGTGAGGGTGGTGAGCCACTGGAACAGGCTCCCATGTTAGTTGACTTAGTGCTGAATTTGCTTACCCTCTGTGAAGAGGAGATAAATCAGTAAAAATAATGCAATGCTCTTACTGTAAAAAATACTTTTGTGTAAGCAAAGGCTGCAGTAGTCATCTCTTGCTGTTTTGTCTACAGTGTTCAGGAGGAGGATTTCACACCGTTTTCTGGAGTGGTACATCTGTTCAAGATATTTATTTTTAACTAGAGCGCTCTAATTAGATTTTAAAATGTGTAGGTATGCAGAGGACTAGACAGATACCATTATTCATTGTCAAGCGCCTGAGTAGTTCCTCTTGGTAGTCATCTGTTTCTTGTAAATATTTATTGGTTCAAAGCTAGATATGGTCTATGGGCATTAAGTAGCTGTTGCTTTTTAACAGCATTTAATAGGTCGGTACCTTTTAGTCTAGAAGAGCGGAAGTCTGCTGCTGCCCTGTGCAGAAATATAGGTGAGTCAAAAAGGGGCTCTTCAAAATTCTTCCTTTGAGGGATGCGAAGCCACCATGTGTTGAGAACCCAGAGAGGCCATGCTGGGGCATCTCTACTTCTCCCTCTGGCAAAAAGCAGTTGTGCAGTAGCACTTCTATAGCAGTCTTTTATCTATTTGTAAGGGTTAATAGCACTGTTTGCAGTACTTCTGAAGTTAAATCTTGTAAGTAGCTCAAGCTACACAAATGTTTTAGTGTCTTGTGGTAATTCACGTGCAAGTAATACCTCATGGCAGCCTTCCGGGAAGAAAGAAATTGAGACTTGAGCTGCCCTAGTTTTTCTTGAGCAGAATGTAAGAGTATTCTGCATACTCAAATTTGCCACTGGAATCCAAAATAGAAATGAGCTGGCATGTTCTTTTGGAGCAGAATCTATTATTAAAGAGTGACCAAAGTTTATTTATACTTTTATTGTGAAACATAATCGATGATCTTTAAATGGAGCAGCAATTCTAGGCTTGTCTATATCAGCAGGAGGCTGAATCTCTGCTTTTCTGTTGTTATATCTCATATAGCATGTGGAAGGAATTTTTATGGTGGATTTTGCAACACAGCCTCTCTGTTGAAGTTGTCTTGAGTTACTGCTGTTCTCTTCATATAAGTTGATATTTTTTTAATGTCTTGAAATTTCAGTATGATTAATAACATTATGCCTGATCAAAGAAAATATAACATGGACAAAATGGTTAGAAGTGTTTACTTAAAGACAGCAAAGTTCCTTCCCAAAATTTTCACTAATAGAGGAATTGTAAAACCATTGTGTTGCATGATTTGGGGGAGTTTTAATTAACTTGGCATAAAAGCCAGCTTATAAGGTTACTTGGAATTATTGAGGCTTAAATAATAATAATATAGTTTACAGAAATCTGATATTGCTACAGTTGTCTGATTTGAATTGCTCCAGTGGCTTTCAAAATTCAATAAATACTTACATGAAATAACATGGTGACTAAAGCACTGTGTTTTGACAGACTGGCCCATAACATCGTCAAAATAGCATCACATCAAATGTACCCAAAACAAAGGGAACTGTGAGAGAGCAATGATAGAACAAGTTACAAAAGGCCCCAAACACTCTGGTGGTTAGGTGTGCTTTGAACCTAAAGATCTGAAACCGGCAACAAATAGTAAAGCTACACAAGTGTACTAGTGTTATGTCTGAGCTTTTTCATCATCTGGCTTGGAGTGAAAGTACTGTAAATGCAATAAATTAGAAAATAACCCTTTAATGTGAGAGTCATGGTTCTGTTTAAACTATAGTTTTTAACTGCCTTTTTAATTAAAACATTGCTTCACTTTTCCATTACTTCTAGAAATGCAGATCCTAATTCCTCTTTTTCTTACTAAATTGCTATCAGTGTTATTATATATGCAGCTATCCTTGAACTGACAATCAGCAAAGGTTCATTTAGCAAAAACATAAATAACACAAATAATGTTGAGGGGAACCCATTTTTCATTTTGACATGTTTGGTTCATAACATAAGTTCCCTATAAATGATTTTTGAGGGGGAAAAATAATTACGTGTATAGCTTAAGTATAATGCTCTGTTGAAAGGACATCTTTAATAATACAGTGAAACGTACATTCTCTGTATTCTTTTAAATAGGGTGTATGCACAAATTAGTATCTGTGGTCCTTTAAAAAGGAGCCCATTTTATGTGTATGGCTTTTGGCATTACTTGATTATCATATGACAGGATTTTTATTTTCTTGTTAAATTTGCATTGAAAATTAGTTCATTATCCTCACTTTCCCTGCATGTTTTGGACCTGTGTTCTCTTTTCTTCCTTTTTTTCTTGTGACTGTGATAACTATCTGATGCCAACTATGCTTTTCTTGTTAAAATGATACTTAATGCAAGAACAGCAGAATTTGAAAAATGCTTTGAAGGGGGAGGAGGGAGGTGCTACTGTTTCACTGAGATTATACAAGCTTTTAAAAAGGCTGTGTTTTTTACCTGTTACAGTTAATACAATGAGACTTGTAATGTTATGGCCATAGTAGTCACCTTCTTCTTAGACAGGCGTGTCATACTAAGCAACTGGCACTGCTTGGCTCTTAAAATGGAGTAAATTTTAAAAAACCACCCAAAACTTTGTAGTCGCAAAAAAAATTTTTTTGTTCTTAATGGCCAGAAAAAAAAGACTTCAGTCAGGTTTAAAACTTGTCAAATTATCTGATCTGAGAAGAAGGAAAACTTGCGTAACTTGCAGAGACACAGTGTGACTGGTTGTTATTGTCCTTCAAATTTAAAGAATAAATGTGTTCAATTATCCTTTCTGCCTTCAGGGACATCATCCTACTCTCATCAAGGTTATGGCTGTGAATCAAAGCTGTATAGCCTTGATCATGGCCATGAGAAACCTCAAGACAAGAAAAAGAAAACCTCTGGCCTTGCCACCCTCAAAAAGAAATTCATTAAGCGTCGGAAATCTAGCCGATCTGCTGATCATGCCAAGCAGATGCGTGAACTCCTCTCAGGCTGGGATGTCAGAGATGTTAATGCATTAGTAGAAGAATACGAAGGGACGTCAGCCTTAAAGGAACTTTATCTACAAGCTAATTTGGCAAGGCCAGAAGCCAGGACGCTACAAAAAGACATGGCTGAACTTTATCAGTACAAATATTGTACCGATGTAGACTTAATATTTCAAGAAACTTGTTTTCCTGTACATCGTGCGATATTGGCAGCAAGATGTCCATTTTTTAAGACGCTACTTTCTTCCTCACCAGAGTATGGGGCAGAAATAATAATGGATATTAACACAGCTGGCATAGATATGCCTATGTTTTCTGCTTTGTTACACTACCTTTATACAGGCGAGTTTGGAATGGATGATTCAAGATTCCAAAATGTTGATATCCTTGTGCAGCTTAGTGAAGAATTTGGAACACCAAATTCCTTGGATGTTGACATGCGTGCACTGTTTGATTACATGTGCTACTATGATGTTGTTCTTAGCTTTTCATCCAACTCTGACTTAGTTGAAACTTTTGGTGGGAGTCAGAACTGTCTAGATGAAGAGCTCAGAGCTCACAAAGCTATTATTTCATCACGATCTCCGTTTTTTCGTCACTTGCTGCAGAGAAGGATACGAACTGGTGAAGAAATCACAGACCGAACTCTACGAACTCCAACTAGAATTATATTGGATGAATCTATCATACCAAAAAAATACGCTAAGGTCATTTTGAACTGTATGTATACAGATGTGGTGGACCTCTCAGTTTTGCACTCCAGCCCTTCAGTGGGCAGTTTAAGTGAAGTTCAGGCTCTTGTAGCAGGAAAACTCAACATGACTAGAGCTGAAGAAGCTATGGAGCTTTATCACATAGCACTGTTCTTGGAGTTTAACATGCTTGCACAAGGTATGTAATTCTGTCCTTGCTGTAGAGTATATGACCTTATTAGAACAATTTTTTAGCTATTTGGCAGTGTGAGTATCCCTATTGAGTCTTCCTATCAATGGCTGACAATTCTTTTTAAGAAAAGGAATTCATTTTCCGTCTGCATCTTCTAGGGACAGAAGAAATGCCATATGAGATCTTTTAACTGTATTGCATGTCATTATTGAAGCATGCTATTTATGTCAAATATGTATAACTGGTCTTGATATTTGTGATCTTCACCAACTTCTATCTGCAAGCCATTTTTTGGGTGTAAACGGCAGGGGGGGATACAAGAGATCCTTGGTGAACAGAGGAAATATTTAGACTTGTTTTGAAGTGTCCATATACATTAACAAGGCTGTAAACTTGAATGATTATTCCTGTAGTTTATGTCAAAGGGAGTAGAGCAAGTCTGCATTCTTGTGACTGGAAGGTAAATTTAAACAGTTTAATTGCACTAGTCTTAGGTCTTTAGTATCTGTTTGTACAGAACTGAAGGCAGGGGCAGTCAGTATTTTCAGACTTAGTTTGGAAAGTTTTACTTCTGTCCGTTACTCTTGAAGATCACTTGAATCTTGATAACATATTTCCTGCACGTGGAGGCTGGCCAGGGTTACTGCAATCTCTTGTGAGGTGTCAGAGCACGGATCGGTGAACTAACAGTACCTCTTGTGGTGGCAGGAGCTTTGCTTGCTGTTTCATCTGCTGGTATTTGAACTGTTTAGTGGCCATATTATACATAAGGCAGTTGCTTCAGGCCTTGCTGGTGAGGGGATGAGAATTTTACAGTAAAGCTAAGAAATAGAGAATAGAATTCACTGAGATATCATCAATGTGATTTGTTTAAGCTAGTTTAATATTTTTAAGAAAATAACTTTTTACAGTAGATCTGTACATCCCATAACTTCTAGCTATTGAATGAAATTTGTTGAGATTGAAATATTTGTAATATAAACTATCAAGTAGACCAGTAAAATAGGAAACTTCTTAAGCACTGTGCAGGAAAAAGCAGGTATAAGCACTGCAGGAAGAGCTCATACTTTTAATGAGTTCTAATAGCTACCTCAAACTGTGAGTGATAAACATATGGGGAACTAATCAGAGCTATTGTATCTTCTGTAGAGGTTAGTATTAGGAAACTAATTTTTAGGTGATGCTGAAAGTTGAAATAAACCTGTGGCAATAGAACTGGAAGAAGACAGAGGAGTTGAGTTTTCTGAGAAATGCTGCTATAAGAATGTGAATGGAGTGTTCTGAGGTCATTAGGTGTTCTTAGGGTCATTGAACAGCCCAGTCTGAAAGATAATCTGGTCCAATCTTTCATGAGAAGGGCAGCCTAGATGAGATTATCTAGCACCCTGTCTAGTGATGGGGACTATACCATGTCCCTGGGGAGGCTGTTCCAATGAATGATTGTTCTCACTGTAAAAAATGTCATATATCGAGATGTCTCCCGATGCAATGTGTACCTATTCCTCCTTGTTTTCTCCATGTAGCTCCTTGTGAAGAGAGAGCGTCTGTCCTCTTTGTAGCTGCCCTTTAGGTACTGGAATACTGTGATGAGGTCCCCCTGAGCCTTCTCTTCCCCAAGGAGAAAAGACCTGACTCCTTCAGTCTTTTCTCATAGGGCAGGTTCTCTAGCCCTTTGATCATCATTGTGGCACTCCTTTAAACCCTCACTGGTCAGTTTTGCATCTTTCTTATTTTTGTTGTTCCCCTCTAAGTACGTCTAGAAACTTAATGTTGAATGGAATGCAGAGAGGATAAAAGTTGAACTACAGTGTTAAATTAATTCCTACACAATATTTACAAGTTAGTAGTACTTGAGAACCGGGTAATTCAGTAGATCAGCTGAGAGCAACCCAGGAAAACAAGCTGAAATTAAAAAGGTGATATAAGTGTACAGTTTCTCAGTTTTGGTGCATTCACATATACAAGTGCTAAAAGGATTTAGGGTGCTTAAGGAATACTAATGAGGGAATTAAACTGTGAATGAAGCCCTTGGTAAGACACTGAATAATAATGCACTGTTTCATAAATGAACCGGGTGCAATTCTTTTCTCAGAGTGGAAACCTAAAGTGTAACAACTGTGATCTGGAGGTGCTCTGAAGCAGTTACATCAAACCAGATAACTGGTGATAGAGGAACTCGGAGAGAAAGTTGGGGAGACTTAGAGGGAAATGACTTTTACCAACACCCAAAAAATAAATGCTGCAAAACAGAACCAATGTTTTATTTGGTGCTGTTTCATTGTTTCTGCTCACTTTGAGCATGCTTGGGTCAGCGTGTCCTAAACCAGCACTCTTTTCAGTAAGGCACTACAGACCAGCACTGCTCTGCAATATACTTTTTATGAGTCAGTGGTAACAAGATCTTAAGGAGGTTTTTCCCCAACACCACCTCAAGGGGAAGAAAAAGAAAGGCAGCAGCAGGAGCTGCGATGGGCTGGCAGCACTTTGGCAGGATGCTTGGGTGGCTGGAACCACTGACTGCAGGCTTGGTCTTGCCCCTCTGGATCAACCTGAGCTGTAGCATTTTGGGGGGTGGTCATTGGGAGGAGACAGAGGGATGCAGTGGCCTTGGGATCTTTTCTTCTTTCCCGGGTAAATCTGTGTATGACCACAAAAGTGGTGAGCTGGAGGGTGGGGAGGTTGTTAAAGGGGAGAAATGCAGTAAAACCAGGCAAGGGTTGAAATTTATTACATTATCCAATACTAGCAAATGTAAATTTGGCAGCCCTTCAGGTACTGAAATTCTAGATGTTAAGTTGAACTAATAAGGATTTTACAAATCAGTGTTGTGTTCCCTAGCTACAGGAGAAAGCAGTAAGCAGTCTGTAAAAAATATCTATATGCTGGTGAAGTCAGTATCTTATAGTTTCATACTTAATTTGCTGAGTTCATGTTTAGGTCATTGGTACTGTGCTGACACTGAAGAATTGTTCTGGTATAATCTTTAATTAAAAGGAAGCTTATTTAATCAGGGAAAACTGTATGCCTGCATTTGACAGACAGATTACTTAAAGTATACACAGTAGTAGTGGCCACTGCTCTTATTTTGGTACTTAACCATAGCACTTTGTCCTCCCACATTGTAATACTTAACGTGAGGTAGATGAGAGATTTTTGTTTCATTGTTGTGCCTCCCATTCCCTGATTTCATAGTTAGGATACTTCTGCGCTGGAAGCTGTCATTCATCTGACTTCTAGATATTACTCAGAGCGATGCCAGAAGAGACAGCATTATGCAGGTGTTGGAGACCACTGAGCAGGCAGTTCTCAGGAAATCTCTTAGTTTGGTCACCTGACAGCACTTTTCTACTCTGTTGTGCTGCAGGTGTCTGGTTTTGCCCAAGTTCAGACCAGTCCCATCAGTTGGCTTTTGCAGTAGCTGATGTCTTCAGTTCCTTCTCTAGGTTTCCATACCCCCCGGCTCAAGACTTTTGACTCGGTTCACTCATGCTAGCCAATTGCAGACTTCCTAAATCTTGTCTCCTTGGTTTCCTGGAAAATATTTTGGGCTCATTATATGTAAGTCTGGATACTCTTTCCAACTCATTTTGCTCACTTTTACTCAATTTTGGCTGGGTATTTGTAACTGAGTGTCAAGTGAAGTTGATGTATTTTAAAGCTTTGTATTTTAAAGTTAAAGCTTTAACAGCTTCAACTGTTTTCATTTTCAACAGATTTTAGTTTGATTTATCTTAAGGGACCTTCCTAAGTATCCAGATGTTGTCATTTTTCTTCATTTTCAGCAGATGATTCAGCTTTGACTCTTTCCACGGAAATCCTCTCTTTCCTAACAGTGATACTGCTTTCTTGGACTATTGTATTTTATTAGATGATTTCCCTATGATGAAGTCAGCTGGCTTCAGCTTGGATTTATTTCAGCCGATGATTGTCACCTCTTGGAAGAGAAACTGAATTGGATCTTTGAATGAACTAGTTTGAATAAATGAACTAATCAGCAAACATATCTCATCTATAGAGCTGATCATGCCGAAACCCATTTGTACCTAATAGAAGAGAGGCTGCTGTTAAGGGTGCTGCAATATTTGTTAAGTGTCAAAAAGAAGCTCTTCATTACTTTCATAGAGGCTGTGGGGATTAGAGTCCTTTCCAGGAGGTTCATCCACTTCCCTTAGTGAAGTGTTTCTGTGCTCTGCCTGCTTATTTCTGCACTCTGCTCCTGCTTTTGTGTCGTCTTGCTGCTCTCTGTCAGACTGGTTCAATCGTTTTAACACATTGACTCTCAAAGATCAGGTTTAAAGTCACTTATCCTTTCCTCTTCTATAGCACAGTTATTAAAACCAGGTCAGTTCCCCAGTCCTGTTCATCCTGCATTGTTAAAATAATCCCCCCCTTACTGTGCTACCACATCCACTGCTGTTGCAGAGAAGTTAGGCTTCAGGTATATAAATTTTGTTAGTTAGCTCTGTTAAATGATTCCTCTTCTGC
This sequence comes from Gallinago undulata, assembly GCA_026546715.1. Lineage (NCBI taxonomy): Eukaryota > Metazoa > Chordata > Aves > Charadriiformes > Scolopacidae > Gallinago > Gallinago undulata. The sequence continues at coordinate 6,195,425 of JAOTQQ010000041.1, read as the reverse complement.
ATCTTGGCCCTGTTGCTTGCTTTGTCCTGGTTTGAAGTAAAGGAGAACAAGCTTTCTGTTCTGTAACTTCATATCTTAGCTAGGCCTCTTCTAACTCTCTGAAATTAACGGCATATTGTGGAGAAAACTGCTTGTTCTCGGAGTGGTAAGACCAATGTTTGTGCTTCATGCCAAGGAATGGTATGCATTATACTTATTACTATAACAACCAAGGTCAGCCAATATCCTTTTTTTTGTCCCATTAGAGGGTGGGAAACAGAAAAAGCATAGAGGGGTCACACCTGTGGGGAGGAGTAGATACCAAAGGTGACCCAAACCTGACCAGCTGGGGTATTCCATTCCATCTGCCCCATGCTTAGTATAAAAGCTAAGGGATCAAAGGGTCAACTCTTCTTTGGACATCAGCCATTGAAGAAAAAGACTGTCTGTTCATCTGCCTTTGGTCCCAATCCATGTGTTGCTGACTCCAAAGCTGAAACCCAGTTCCCATCCATCACTGAGTCCAGTCTGGGACTTCCCCAGTGCCTCCCAGTGACATCATCCTGAGAGCTTGATATGGTTTTGTATCTACTGTATCTATTTCAATATTTTCTTCTTTTTGATTTTAATATTAATACTTCATTAAAGTAGTTTAGTTCATTCTAAACTTCTGAATTTCCTTATCTCTTCCTCTCCTTTCTTTTATTTTGGGGGGGAGGGCCATCTGTCAGTCTGGTTTTGGTAAATTTGGCCGAAACCATGACATGCTTACTGTCATGGATAGTTGCAATGAGGTGGTGTTAGACTATGTTTTTCTATTACAATTTTTTGGATACTGGGACCCTGTGAAATAGTTTTGGCTGGGAATCTTTTCTGCCTGCTGATTCCAAAAAGTTTTTTAAAGTAAAGTTGACAAAAAATAGCTTAATTTCAAACTTTTTGCTTTCCTTTTATTTTCAGGTGTTGACTTTACCCTTGACAAAAATAAGAAGTAAGAAACTCTATTTTAAAGCCATATTCATAGTGCAGCCTTTGATCTAGAGGCAGATACTGCCTGGCATCAAAAGTACCCTTGATCTCAGCAGGACTGAAATACTGAAATGCCAGGAAGCCCACAGCAGCAGTATTAAATACACACAAATGCATTGTGGGAAGATTAGAGCAAGCATGTCAGTTATGTATCAGTGCGGTAGGAATGCTCAAAGGAGCTAGTCTGGCACTTACAACATTAAAGTAAATTGGGTATGATTAAATAAATATTAACATAAATCTCATCTATCATCTCCTTACATTTGGGCTTGCACTCAAGCCTGAATGTATTGCTTATGTATGTTTTATATTATGAAGATGAAGACAGGAGAAAGCAGGAAGTAGAAACGATCTTCATTAGAGCAGTTACACTTCAGGGTTATGTGCACATATATAGAATTTAACTGAGTTGTCTAACTAGGCACATAGCTATGACATTGCAAACAAATTTTTGCGGAGAAATGGATCTAGTAGCTATTTTCAGGTTTTTTTTTCAGCCACCTCTGTTCTAGAAAGTATATGGCTTAAATACTGAACGGTGATGGCTGGTGGTGGTCTGAACATCAGCTTGTCTTCCCTCAGCCCTTCATTGTTCCCACATTAAGCTCTTCCCTCTGGTTTGTTACGGTTGAGTTAGCAGCTTTTTGTTTCTGACCCATGATTGTTTTCTGTTTAAGCTGGATCAGCTGCACTGCCTGCCACTGGTGCTGAATGTGCTTTTTAAGGAATACTTGAAGCCCAGTCAAGGGCCATTATTAACTGATGGCTTCCTAAATTAATGCATTTTACATGTGGCAGGAGCAGAAGAGTAAATTAATTTTTGTTGTTTGTGAGAGAAAACATTAAAGAGCTTTTGCCATAAATACAGAATGCTTTAAACGTGTAACAATTACCTTACATTTCTGGCTAAACTTATAATTTAAAAAAAACCTAGTTGTTCATATCTCAGAATGTTTACCAGCTGTATATATAGCTGCCATATCATAAATGAAAATATTTTTAAATAATGCAAGTTGCATTGCTTTCATCTCCTCCCTAATTTAAAATTTCAAATGACTGGATAATACGCTGTATTGGATTCAACATAACGTGGTCAGTTTTTCACTGTGGAAAGATGGTTACCTGTCCTGGTTTGGACATTGGACCAGGACATTAACATAACACAGAATGCTACCTCACCTAACCTTCAGATCATATTTTATTTTTGCTTAAACAGTTAATCTGAAGTGCTATAAAGTTGTCAGTTTTGTATTTGAATAAAGCAAAAAATAGCACCGTATACTTTAATAGTACCATAGTAGATGTACTTAGAATTCTGCCTTTCAAGGATGGGAGTACATGAATGTTTTAAATTTTGTGCTTAGAAAAATCAGCAGAGGGATGAAAAATATCTCAACAGAGGTACTGAATTTACCAATAGATTTCAACAGTGTTTGATCACTATTTCTTGCTGAGTCCTTGATATCCAGTGCTACTTAAATCTTGTTTTCTTTTCTGCACAACATTTATGTAGTTTTGCACCTTCACATAACCAATACTTATGTGCTTCAGAGTTCTCAAATGTGGAAGATAATGAACCTGCAAATGACAGGCTTGGCATCAGTTAAGAGTTAACTTAATCTCTTTTTAAAGATTTATTTTTTTTAAACAATTTGGGAAAGAGATGAAAAAAGTGTGACAGCTTCAAGAAGCTAGAAACCTGTAGCGTTTCATTATGACGGAGAATACAGTGATAATAGGAGGGAATAAATGTTAATAAACTGGAAAAGACTCCGGAAGATAGATGCTGAACAAGATCCCTTCTTCACATTACAGTTACAGGAAAGTAGAAGTTGTTGCAGTTGCTGCTTATGTGTTAACCAGTTAAAAAGGTGTAGTTGCTCATACTGTTTTTGTAACTGATATTTTGCCTACTGCTGTGGAGAACGTAAATTCCTATTGCCATGTCTCTCAGGTTGTATGAGGTCACTTGAGTCTGACACAGTGTTTGGCTGTCAGAACTTCTACTGCTTCCCTGTTTCCTGCATTAGTCTCCTTGTTTCTGCACTCTGTGCTGGAACTAGAGTTTGTGCCATTGGGATCTAATGTTGTTGACAGAAATTAGTTGACTAGTTCACTGAGTGGCCACCAAAGCACCAGTGTGACAGAAGAGTGGGAGATGTGGAATGTAAGATGATGACAATCTGGTTTAATACCACTGTGCAAGTGTTTTGGCTTTCATGACTGCTCCCACAGCCTGTGGGTGTGGGCTGCCTCCTGAAGAATCCTTTGCAAGTTCAGGGCACGGTTGCATTTTTGGGTCTGTAAGACATGGGAAAGAGGCTGAACAAATGTCATTTTCCTTTCTCTTCCCGTCAAAAGCTTGGTTAGAACAACAAGGGTGTTCATGGATGGGTGAGACGAGCATCTTTGAAACTCCCAAACATACTGTGGTCCAGAATAGCTACAGGTGGTGGCTCTGACTGTTCTCTACATGCTGGCAAATTCAAAAAGTGTGGTTCCTGATTGCCAGTGTGGTTTCTCCTAATGCAACAAACTTAAGAAAACATTGAATAGCTTCTAGACTTCAGTGTCAAGATGAATTCTTACTACTTTTTTGTTTTCTTGGCCCCACTGGTTTGCATAAGTTAAGGGGAAAGGTCTCCACCACAGAATGAGATAAATGGAGCTAACAATTTTGAAATAAAAACTTTGCTTAATTACACTTTTGCTAACTGCTGAAGGCGCTTAATTTGTCTTTAGTAGGTCTGTCAACTACCTTGTTAACATCCCAAGCTACTAGCTGGCATGCTAAAGGCGGGCTCAAACTATTTCTGTTTGGAAGGGCTGTGGAACTGCATCTGAGAGAACTGGGGAAGCAGAAAGGATTTGTTTGTAGGCAGGACCTATTGGTATCCAGCATGGAATAGCCTCATTTGTCCAAAATGTGGCAGTCATCTTTCATTTCTTTAGAATCCAAGTTGAATCTCTGAAAGATACTAACAGTCACAAAAGCTGGTGGTAGGGCACTTTTGGATACTGCAAACAGATCTTGGGAAGGCTGTTGCTGCCTGAATGTTATAAAATAGCACTCATAGGAGAAAAATGCTCTGTTCCACTGTGAAGAACAATATTGTGGGTATTAGATGACTGCTTTTTTTGCCAAGTGGCTGACTGTTAAAGCAAAAAAACCCTTCTGCCAAAGAAGAAACAAAATTGGATTACTTCCATAGCTAGATTGAGTTGACCCAATTTAGATGTTCAGAAAACACTTCAGTTGTTACTTCATACTTGCTCCAGAAGAAATACTTTTAATAATCCCACAGTTCTGACACATTGCTTAAATTACTTGGGAAAAGGACTGTTTCATTTGCTAGGCATCCTAAATGAGCTTTTCACCTGATGATATCATATTGTCAGTAGTTGTGCCATAACTGAAATTGACAGAAGAACTGAGACTGGGCTGGTGCTCTGTTTCTATAAATCAGTGTTGCTCAGGTCTCTGGAACTGCATTTCTCACAGAAATGTAGCTTTCTGTCTTTGCAGGGGGCAGGTGTCCTTATTATCTCAAAAAGAAATATCAGATGAAATTCTATGAATGGGATTCGCTTTGAGATAGTCTCTGTGGTCTTACAGTTCAAGTTTCCTCGTGACCAGTTTCAGGGAGTGGGTTTACATACTGCCTTTGAAGTGGAGTACTCCTTATGTGTAATTTTTAGGCTTCGGGGGGATGTAATCATCTGCTGAAGTCTGTATGTAAACAGAATAATTGTATGCAAAAAGTTGTGTTAGGATTTAGCAAGACAAGACTTAGTGCAACACTACAGCTGACCCTAAAGAATTTCTTTAAACAACTGTGTGTTTCTTATTTAGGGAAGCAAACTCCTCTTTTAGGCAAAGTGCAACTGTCCATGGTTACCTTTCATTTGTTGTGCCAGGTTTGCTAAGAACTTAATGTTTTCCTTTTCTGAGCCCCAAAAGGGAAGATAAGAGGGACTCATACAACAAAGTTAAATATGTCAGCCATTAACTGTGCAAGTAAGGAAAATTGTAAGTAAAACTGGGTCTTAAGGTAGAGAGCATCAGACTTCCTTTACTCAGATTTCTGACATGCTGAAGTTTTTTGAGCTTTAACGTAGGTTTTTGAGTTTGTGTTGGTTTTTTTTTAAACATCAGTTATCAGATTCTTGACCAGAATTTAAGGCTTCAGAGTGAGGTATATCCTTTAGAATTCTGGGAAATTCACCCGTCCAGAAGGGGCAGTTTCTCTGACCTTTACTGAAACCCAAGGAGTGTACTTCAGAGCAGTTCTCATCCTCTGCTCTCATCTGCACCAGTGATGGTCAAGCTGGTGTTCCAATTACTTCCAGTCAGTCCTTGCTGTCTGTTCACTGCTTACATTTAGGCTACTCCTCACTATGCAGTGAGGTCTCTATCTATGGTAAGTCATCTCTTCTTACTTGTAGTAGTAATAATAATACGTTACTTAATGGTAATAGGTAGCTCTAAGAAGTGCCATGTAACTTCAGGAATGGTAAAGGACAAAGCAGGTGCATTGAAAACACAACTCAGCACTTACCTCTTTGTCAACAACAACTGGAGAGTCTAACATCTGCCTTTTCTCAGGGGAATCAGGCATGTGAAAAACAAATCATCCAAGTGCTTGTTGAGGAGAGTTAGTTCTAAGTGTGAACTGGTGTAAAATTTATCACTTTTGGGGGAGACAGACATTCTCATAAATTCCTTTAGAAAAGAAATAAAAATTGTTTCCTAAACTACATATACATTCGAATGTATTGCTGGAATTTGCTGCAGACATTATCATTAAACATTGACTGTATTTGCTATATTCACTGTAAATTTTTATATACTTTAGAAAATGTTAATGGCAGAATATTGCTCTTATAATTAACAAGACGGCTTTTTTGTAGTGTTAAGTAGAAATATGTGTGTTTAACAGGACAGGTAAACTTATAACCTGCTTCACATTTAAACTGTTGCTTGCTAATACCTCCTTTTTTACCTTACTGTTTGTCTTTTTAGTGACTTTGCTTCTAAGTAGTTCCTGTGACCACTATCTTTCTGTTTAAAGTAGCATGTTCACTTGTTACTACAAACTCCTTAATAACTCATCCTTCACATTATTAGTTGCAACAGAAATGGAGTCAATGCTTATATTCTATATGCTGGCCTACATAGAACAAGTAAGATTTTTCTTTTAATTGCATAAATTGCCGCTGGCATGTCTTACTTACATGCAACCAGTTCAAAAATGCGTAGCATCAGGAGAGCCTCTGATCTTTGTCTTGACAAATATTGATTACCATGCTAAACCTTTCTTACTCAGTTTAGTCTGCAGGGATACAGTCCTCTAAACAACTTTCAAAGTTTAGTTTTTAAATGTCCTTGAAACTGAGAGGAAAATGATGATATATAAAAAGTAAAATAATTGCAGAGTAAGCATGCTGCTCTGAACTGTCCGGGGAGCTCTCATGGGCATAAGCTCAGCTGTAATTTTGTGGCTGTAGTGAATTGAGACTGGAATGTATAATTCTAGAATATGGTTGGGTTTTTTTTCCTTTAAATTGCTATCTTCACAGAATATTATTTCTATTCGTGCTATGAATATGTAAACCAGATGTACAAATGAAATCAGCAAAGTGCTGTTGGAGACTTCAAGTTACCAACATTGTGGTACTGTCTTGGTAACTCGGTAACCATAAGTACCTGTGTTTTCAGTTCTCCCACGGTACGTCTCCCCTCCCTTCTTCCAAATCTGCTCTGTCTCCCTTCAGGAGACTTAAATATCCCCCATCTCTTCTTCATCAGATGTGTGCTCTGGGAAAGAGTAAATCCTAATGCAGTGGGTATGAAGAAACTGTAGCAGACTCCCCATGAGTCAGAATAGCTGCCTCTTGGGTGCTTTGCTTTCTGCTTCCCTGTCAGAGAAGATGCTCTGTTTTGGCACCCTCCGTGCCTCACTTGGAACTGAGAACAGGGTGGTGGCCTTGGAGCAACCTGCCACTGCCTCCTGCCTTCACTGAGAGTCAGAAAATGATGCTTTGCTGCCCTCATCCTGTGCTGGGGAGCTGAGTACCAGTGGTATGTCACAGCTTTGTTTCTGCTCCTCTGTATGGTCTATCTCAGGAGGGTCCACAGATGAAAATCCCACTTCTGATAAGGTTTATAGGCTTCTGTGAATCTGCTCTAAACAATAGTGACTCGGATTCAAATCTGCAACTCTTCAATGTGTTAAATGGTCAGATGATATGTATTAATCAAAGGAGGTTCTAGTAGGGCTGAAGTAGCATTCTGATTGTTCATCCAGGTGTGCTAGCAGACATGGTGTTTCATGTGCCTTTAAAAGGTAAATTACTGTATAGTTGGGATCCTAAACCACAGTTAAAATTACTATACCTTTAGTCAGAATTTAACCCTGTTCGCAACTTTGGTCTGCAGGGCACTTTCGTTTTTATTCTCACTGGGAGTCATGCAACCCTTTATATTACAGATTTAGCCATATATATTACTCCTTCAGGATCAAAGGGTCTGTGCGACAACATCATTGATTTTTGCTTTTGTTTCCTAGGCTGTGAAGATATTATTGCTGAGAGCATCTCACTAGACACCTTAATTGCCATTCTGAAGTGGAGCTCTCAGCCCTACGGTTCCAAGTGGGTACATCGTCAAGCGCTACATTTCCTCTGTGAGGAGTTTACCCAGGTCATGACTTCAGATGTCTTCTATGAGCTCAGCAAGGACCACCTGCTCACAGCTATTCAGTCTGACTACTTACAGGTATCCTGCAATGCAGAATACAGCTGGTCCTGCTTGAAGCAGGCTATGTTATACCACTACTTAAAAGTGCTTGGCAATAGCTCACTTTAAATTGTAGGCAAGTGTGGGTTTGTATGCACACTAAGCATTCCTTTATAATACATAAAAACTGAAATTGAAGTAGTGATTAAGAAAGATATTTTGTTCCTGGCTTGTAACACAAGCCAAACTGGTGGCATATGCTATTGCTTAGAAGCCTAATAATAGTTTAGAAATGGCTGCAAATTATTTTATATGAAGCATTTCTGAACCTAGCATTTGCCTTGCATGTTTAAGTGTTTTATAAAAATTGTATGCTGGTAGTAGTTTTGCTGTAATGATGTACATCTTAATTAGGGGCAGTGGGAGCTAATAAAACAGTAATTGTTCAGAAGGCTTAATTTATTGTTGGAGAGAGCCATAAAAATACCTTTTCTGACAAGTATGGCAAAATTTCTTTTTTTGTGGCTTTCCTTCAGTGATTGTACGGTTTTAGGGAGAGGAAACCATACTGACTAATAGAGAAAGCTTGTGGTTTTTTGCTGCCATTTCTCTATGAAATGACAACCAGCCTTTTATAGCTTAAAGATGATTGGGTTTTGTTTTTGTTTTTTAATTGTTTCTGTTCCCAATCTTACCTTATTTTAAAAATGTATAAAGTGTTAGAGGCTATTTAGTGTGTTTTTTTAAAAAAAAGTTTTGTTTATTTTAGACATTTCAGGAATTACAGTAACAGTACTGCTTATTTTCCATGAGAGTGGGTATTATGACTAGATTTCATGCCCTAGTTGTTAAGAAATTGGGTAGATAAACTTAAATTTTTCAGTACATGATTTTTTTTCCTCTAAAAATGTTGAGCAGTTAGCATATGTATGTAGATATGAACAAAGCAAAGTTGTTTTGTTTATAGTGTTACTGAAAATCTTTCTCTTCACCTAGAACCAATTTAGTTGATTATTTTCATAGCTTTCCAGGCTATGCAGATACTTGAATTTGTAATGTTAAACAAGAGATCCAAACACCTAGTGTTGGAACTGCCACTTTTAATTAACTTTAATCATTCAAATAAAATACTTTTAACTTTTCATGATGGACAACATTTTTCCTTCTCTGGAAGTTTTTCTTTTCCCCTTTTCCTAGGGATTAAATAAGTGACATGAATCTAGAAACGATACCAGTAATGCTACCTTAAAATATTTGGAACAAGCGGTATAGCAGATCGTAAAGTACAAATACTTTGCTCTCGGTACAGTTATGTTTCTTTATAGCTGTAAAAGACATGTGTACATGACTTTTACTTTTTGTGTGTGTGATTGCTGACTTTCTCTTTCTACTAGGCAAGTGAGCAAGATATTCTTAAATATCTGATTAAATGGGGAGAACACCAGTTGATGAAAAGAATAGCAGATCGAGGTAAGGATTTTTTAAACCACAGAGTGGTAAAACAAATAAACCAAAAAATATGGATGTTCTTTTTTGTGGGTAATTTGTAACTTAAGGAAATTTAATCTACTTTGTTCATAGTACAGTCAAAACTAAAGAATTGTAGAGTGGTTTTTCTTTTAAAAAACACAACCTTTTGTTCTCAAAAAAAAAAAAATGCAGGCATTCTGATGGAGCTGGGATTGTTTAGTCTCAAGAAGGAAAGGCATAGGGGGATCTTAGGAAAGTCTATAAATATCTAAAGGCAGGAAGCAAAGCAAATAGAGCCATATTCTTCTCTTGGCACCCAGGACAGGATGAGAGGCAGTGAAGCATTCACTGAAATAGAGGACATTCTCTTTAAGCACAAGAAACTGTGAAGATGGTTAGACACTGGAACAGGTTGCTCAGAGTATTTATGGGGTCTCCATCCCTGGTGGTGTTCAAAACCTGACTGAATGTAGTTGTGGGCAACCTGCTGTACCCTGCCTGGGGAGGTGTGGGGGGAGTATAGTAGCTGTTATTGGACCAGGGTTCTGGAGGTCCTTTAATCCCCTGTGACTGTCTCATTTTTAAGTCTGGTTGATTTCCTGTTGTCTCAATTATTTTCCTTCTAACTAATTCATCAAATAAAAAAAACAAAAACAAAAAAAACCACCAGCCCTGCAGTATCTCTTACTTTTCTGTGCTCATGCAGGCTTCTCACGGTAGTTTTATTCTTAGTTTACTGTGTCAACCTTTTGCTTCAGTTTGTTTCTCCCACAGAAATCTGTGATAGTGAGAAATAAGCCATCAAGCGACATCAGTGTTTTTCCTAAAGTAGATGTAAATATATTTTTATTAGCTCAGATGTATATTATTGCTACAGTGCTAATTTCAAGGGCAATCTCACATGCGTTGGATGTGGGAAGTAGATTAAATATATATTTCCCAAATAACAAATGCAAGTAGCTTGTGGTTTATCCCCACCCACGAAGTGTCAATCAGATAGTACATCAAGAGGAACAGAAAGGGAAGAGCCTGCCTGTGTGAAAACAGAGTGGTGCTTCTGTGGCTACTGTCTTTGGAGGACTGGCCATGTTTTTTGCAATCCACTGATACTGCTTGTGATACAGCTGCTTTGTCATCTATATGTTGCATGAAATGCAACAAAAAGTCAGTTAAAATACGTGCTTTTAGTGACCTGAGTCGGTATTAACTTTCTATTTTCAAAACAAGATTTTCTAAGTGTTTGTCTTGGGGCACATTGGAATGGAGCCAGTTAAACAGTAACAGCCCTGGACTGGGAAGGAGCTGCTCATTTGGAGTAATGGTACAGCTTCATGGTCTGTGGTGTTCATTAAGTAAATGGTTTATGTATCTTCCCTGGGATCATCAGATACGCAAAAGCAGAAATAAGAGCCAGGCCATGTTCTGTCAGATTAGGGCCAAATTTATTCTAGTAGTTTGGTCTAAATTCCCCAGTACGCTCCTGATTTTGCAGCTCTGAATTAATACATGGTGCTGTCAGTCAAATACCAGAAAGCATTAGAAATTGTAGTGCTCTGTGGCCAAAACTTGAGCTTCCTATACTGAGGAGAGGATGGCTGTGTTTGACAGGTTTCCCCAAGGAGTGAAGTTAGTCAAATTCAGGTTGGGCACAATACCTAAAAGACAGGTGAAGGTAGTTAACCGGGGAGGGAGAATCACCCCAGTGTGTTGTATGTAGTCATCTTGCAATCTCTGTGAAGATATGTGTCTGTGCCAAAAGTGGCTATCCTGTGTCCACAAGAGCAATTTGAATGGGCTTGACACGGTTGTTACTAAGGTGGGTTACACAAGGAGGCTGGAGTCATTTATCCCAATGGACTCTCCAGGCCTTAATTTGTAGAAAATAAGTCTCTGAAAACTGCTGGGGCACAGAAGAGGAGCTGCAGGAGGGAGACCTTTTGGGGGTGTGCTATCAGGGAGCTACAAATGTGTTCATAGCATAGCTCTTGGTAGAGCTTTATAAACTACACCAAATACAATTTTTGTTTTCTCAGTGGTTTACACTTCGAAACTGACAGCTGTGTAAACAGCCCGTGCTCATATAAACTGAGCCCGTCTCTGTGGATGCTTCGGATTTTAAGGCATGAAATGGTTTTGTGGAATAATGCTGATAAGCACTGTTGATTTAAAATTGTAATTTTCTTTTTTTTCTATAAATTCCTATAAGTCCTGTAAACACACGCTTTCCTGTTTAAACTTTTTGATTTAAACTTAGTATTTTTCGTTCCTTCCCGCAGAGCCTAATTTACTCAGTGGTACTGCTCACAGCGTGAATAAAAGAGGTGTGAAGAGAAGAGATCTTGACATTGAGGAGCTGAGAGAGATCCTGTCTCCACTTCTACCTTTTGTCCGCATTGAGCACATCCTACCCATGAATAGTGAAGTACTGAGTGATGCAGTAAGTCAGTAGTCTTATACAAATACTACCTTATGTTCGTTGTACTTCAGATTCTACAATGTTTAGGTTAATTATTTTTTTTTAAAGGATTAGGTTCTAAAATGTTATCACTCAGAATAATGTATGTATAACTCCTTTTCTGGTTGAATTTTCTGTTCTTCAAATCCAAAGGCTAAAGAAGTTTCTTGCAAGTTTTTCCCATGTTTATATTTTAAAAAAAAAAACAACAAAACTTTTTTTCTTGATTCTTAAAGATGAAGAGAGGCCTGATTAGTACTCCTCCTTCAGACATGCTACCAACATCAGAAGGTGGAAAGTCAAATGCCTGGCTGCGGCAAAAAAATGCTGGAATATATGTGCGGCCAAGACTCTTCTCGCCATATGTGGAGGAGGCTAAGGTAATAATCATTAACAACACTTGACTATTGTTAAATTAGGGGGTTCTGTAATGAAAAGATTTTGTTGTGTTTTGTCTCTTTTTGCATGTACTGGCCTAAAATACTAACATTTTCAATTTAACAAGACTTACAAGATTGATCATCAGGCTCAAGTCTCTAGAACTGGTCAGAAAAATTTCAACAAAATTTTTTTTTGTCGAAATTGAACTGTTTGCGAGACAGATCTTGATGAAATTCCACCGGAAACAAAGCAGCGTTCTGAGGGAAACCTCCCTGGTTTCCAGCCAGTTTGCCGGCCCAGCTCCTCGGCAGCCCTCCTGGCAGGCGGATGGCAAGGTGAGAGCCTGAGAGTCCCAGTTTGCAGCTAGTCAGCAACCTTGGTACCAGGTCTTTCAGGCTCCTCAGCTCCTATCAGAGCTGGGTGGAGAGCTACTATTCCACTCAGCAGAGGACTCTGATATTTCATCTTCTTGTTTGAATCGGAACATATCCAAAGTTCTTTCGATCTTCTGCAAAATGGAATAAATATCTTGTGTCCAATTTGACTGAAGTCCTTCATGTTGTGCTCAAGCAGTGGCTTCCCTATTTGATACTTGTGTTAGGTCTGTCAAACTGAAGATCTTGTAACATCTCTGATGGTGATGTTTGGTGACAAGGTAGAGATGGCTCTGTGTGGGGCAGAAACATGCCATATTCTGTTTGACAGAATTGGGACCTTTTTAGGTCACTAACTAATGCTACCACTCAAGGCAGCTCTGACTTAGTTAGTTCAAGAGCTCATGAGCCCTGGCAGTGACTGCAGGGTGGCTGCAGAACAAGAGGATTAGGTGAAGCTGTGCACATCCACATCACCTACAAACTCCAAGCACCGCTCTGGTGAATTCAGAGCTTTTGACCTGTGCCTAAGAAAGAAAATGTTTTCTATGGGTCTGAGGAGTTGTTGACATCTTCCTTGAGGGGAGAAAGAGAACTGCTCTGTATTTTGGGCACAAAGGTTAGAGAGCACCAGGTGGCACTAAAGCAGCAAAGAAAGACCAGCCAGTTAAAATTTTATCTTTGTCTCTTGAATTGTTAAAACTAACAAAAATGTGTTAAAGAACGTATGATAAAAGCTTTGACTCTTTTAGATTTCAGGTTATCCAGTATAGGAGCACTTTAGTACTATCTTAAAGTGAAAAGTGCATTCTAAGTTTGTTTTTTTAATCCTTGTTAAGAATCCTGCTTGTTTCTATTAGTTTCATATTATGCTGTTAATATTTTTAAAGAATCATTAGCTGTTTAACCTTAGAAGGGTTAAAGTTATCTGGTAACTATATTCCTATTCACAGTTCCATTGGTGTGAAATGCAAAAATTGTGGATTAGAGTTTTCTCATGTTATTTTTTTTTTTTACTCCCCTGTTAGCCTCCCTTTTTTTGAATTAAATCCATTTAACATTAAATGAGAATCTTAAGGGAGTATGCATAAATTCCTTTCTAGTCTTTAAGACGTCTGAGGGAAAGACATTTCATTTTCAGACTAATGCCTTCTACTCAATGGCACAGAGAGCTGAGACCTACAGGCAGTAATTGTCTGAGACACAGTCCAGAGGGTCTCACCCCAAGAAGGTTACTTCTAGCCCGACAGGTACAAAATAAATGAAGCAACCTTCCCAAACTGTATTCACCTGCCTGCTCATAGCTCTGAAACCCAACTCTGATCATGGCTGGAAAATGGAATAGAAAATGCGGTGGAAAAGCCAAATACTGTTTGAGACCTGGAAATGTTACGTTTTAGACATTGTTAGAGATGTGGCCTCGGGGCCCGCATTTGCAGCGGGTCCCGATGGGGGTGTGTGTGCAGTGCCTTCACGAGGGCTTTAATGGCTGTCGTTGCAGTCGGTACTGGATGAGATGATGGTGGAACAAACCGATCTCGTTCGTTTGCGGATGGTTCGAATGTCCAATGTGCCCGACACTCTTTACATGGTAAACAACGCGGTGCCGCAGTGCTGCCATATGATTACCCACCAGCAAGTTAGCACTAACCAGTCCAGTCCTCCTTCAGTTATAGCCAATGAGATCCCAGGTAAGGCTGCTGGATCACCTGCGATGCTGACTGATCTCGTGCCAGCGCGTGGGGGCCTGGGGCTGGGGAGAGTGAATGTGAATTGTTGAATCTTGTGATTTCCTCAGAGAGTGGTGCTGCACCATTTGGGATTCCTTCTACACAGTAGTAGTCCCTTTTGCTTTGATCTACTCTGAAGACATTTACTTTTGGATGCCATAGTAAGTAGTTAGCAAGCTACTGAAGGGGGTGGGTACTTTAACCTGCTTCAGCTGAACAATGTGGAGAACCTTGGACTGGTCAAACTTACTGTAGTACTTGCTGGAGCCTGGATGTCTGTTCCCAGAGTGGTTCTAAGTTTTCTTTAACTGGTTTTACTTGTAGTTGTCTACCTTATAGGGCAGTCAGTTTAACTCAGTTTGCCAGAAAAATATTGGAAGTAGGCATTCAAAACACACTTTTCTTCAGTTTACCAAATCCACTTTAGCTTTGAAGTCAAACCAGCTTCTCTTCATATGGATCAGTTTGGGAGTGTGTAGAAAAGCAATAAAGATGACATGCCACCAAGAAAACAGTCATCTTCCTCCCTCCACTACTCCCTGTTCCCATTTTATAAGCTCTTTGTATATCAGTTGTGTCCTCCTTCAGTCAATTATGTTGAAAGGAAGTAGGTAAACTATTATTACAGATGCTAGACCCAGAACAACAAGAATAGGTTTGAATTGCTGCCAGAGAATTTAAACTGAGGTGTGAGGAAATTTTCTAGGAAAGTTTGTGAAATGGTTTTGATCTGTTTCTTACGATTCAGAAAGAGACTTGATAAAGCTTACACAGAGCTCCCGAAAATGTCTGTAATTTGCTAGAAGTACTGTTTGTTTAGAAACTTGCAGCTGTGGCATCTCAGCAGCCCATTACAGCACTCAGACTCTTTTTCACCCCTTGACAGAAAAAGCATAAATACACTTGCTATGAATTGAGTGTAAACTATTTCATCTTAAGACATGACTTTGACAATGCTTTGCTCCATGTTAGTTTCCAAAAGAGAAAGGAAACAAGTTCTCAAAGGTCTCTGAAGTCTTTCAAAACTCCTTGTGTTCTGAAGAAACCTAGCTCTGGAAGCATGAGACATCTTGACCAATCTGAAACTCTGCTACAGCTTGATTCTGTACCATTTAATACATAGAAATTATTATCAGCTATTTCGTTTTAGCATGAATGTGAGCCCTGGGCCTGGCCACAAGTTGGAGCACAGATACTGTAGCTTCATACCTGCCCGTGCTGCTTAGCTCTGTAATTAAGCAAAAGAATTGGTTGGGGGGTTTTGTGTTGTTTGGTTTTTTTTTTGTCAATGCCTTGTGCTAGGAAGGGTAGATGGAGCCCAGTTAATTTGAGGAAATTCTGGCATGTACCAAACCGGTAACTTGGTACAGGAATCCATCCCAAAGCATAGATGGAGCACAGAAGCTGTTGGAGGGAGAGGTAGGCAGCATCACCTCCCTGCCCCTTAGGCCAGGCTCTTGGAACAGGGGGTTCTTTACAACTTAGGTGTTCTCCATCTGTCACTTGTATCTTCCTTGTACCCTCTGCCTGTGAACTTTATTTGCGTAAATGCTATTAGCAGTATGTCTTGGTGCTCTTTTTAGAAAACTATTGTAAAATGAGTACAGCCTGTGCTAAGTCTGTTCTGCGGCTATAGTGTCCTACAGGTTTCATTAGCTATTTTCCAGTTGGTTTGAATTAGAAATCCTGCAGCTGACTCGAATTGTATTTTTTTTATACGTGCAATCCCTCCCCCATGTGTTTCATGTAAGTAATAGTAAAAAAAAAAAAAACCCAAACAAACCCAAACGAAAAGAAGCCTGGGTTTGAGAAGATAGCACTATTTTGTTAAAAACTTGGACAATTTTTATGCCTACTAGTTTGGAGAACTGCTTCAGATTTCTCTAAAATCCTCTTTTTTTCAGTGTTAGCAAAATGCTGGTTGTAGCTAAACATCTGGCTGTTAATTGTTCTGAAAAATCCCAGTTTCCTTTGGAAGGTTGGGTTTTTTTTAAAATTATTTCAATATGTGTGCATAAACCGACATAATTTTTACAGCTTTATGTTGGCTTAAAGTTTGTGTAATCTTTTTAGAATGCTCTTTCTGTAGTTACATGCTGGTATTATGGTCTTGTGATTACAGAATACCACTAGAAGTGTGAAGTGTATGCCAAAAAAATCAATGAATTCTTGTCCTGTAGAATTCATGAGGGAACATTCAGTTGCTATTTAAGATATCCTGCCCCCACCTCCAAATCATAAAATTCCTGCATCATAAGGGGTTTACAAAGAAGGCTGTATTTGTGGCTCACTAGCAGAAGCTGGAAAAATGGTGTATGTCATTAGCATTTGTATGATATGTGTGTTATCCCATGGGCTTTAAAGATGCTTCAAGGAGCACGTAAGTTGAACTGTTCTTGGCAGAATGCTGCTTTTTTTAAAAAAAAACAAAAGCCTGTTAGATTTTTTTTTTTCCTTCAGAATTAAATCTAACCATTGCATTCAAACTTACTGTCTCAGTTCAAAAAGTAATCTCTGTTATCCCCATTCCGTTCTCTATTATCCCTCCAGTTCCCAATCTCCTCGTTGTAAAAGAGATGATCAAACGGCTGCAGGAGCTGCGTCACACGGAGCAGGTGCAAAGAGCGTACGCTCTCAACTGCGGGGAAGGCGCCACAGTCAGTTATGAGATTCAGATTCGTGTGCTGCGGGAATTCGGACTTTCTGATGCTGCTGCTGAACTTCTGCAGGTATGAAAAATTGCCGTGTAAGGCCACAAATGCTTTCGTTCTCTTCCGCTTATGAATTGACTTGGATGTGTAACCTGCAACAAGAGAACTACTTCGTGTTTGCAAAAATGCTTTCAAATGCCCTATATAATTTTAGAAGTGTTGAAGTGCAAATTCTAATGAGACTGTTGCATTTGATGTATGTGATTTTATAAATGTGCAAATGCAATGTATAAGTATTTTTCTCAAGAGTTGTTGCCGTTCAGGGTGCTCTTACTGCCACAGATTCTGGGGCCCAAAAAAATCTGCTAAAGAAGCAGTTGATAAGAATAGTCAAACCATAACTAGAAATCTTATTTTTATTATGATTTATTCTGGAATCCAAGAGGAGAAAAAGTTCTAACTAATACAGTAAATCTGCATAGTATGTATCAGGACTGGGAAACTGGAAATCCCACTTCTGTTTGTACGCTGCTGTTAAAGCAAACGCACTCGTTGGTCAGCTTATTCACACAGTTTGGTGCTTCTTATCTGTTTGTTTTGGTTTTTTTAAAGAAATGTCTCTTCTGTGGTAGCTGTCATCATGTGCAGTGTTGGTGAGGTTTTAGGTGGCACAGCAAACCTGGTAGCAGATTTCTAGTTCCAGTGCATGGTAGTTTAGGAGATTTTTCTAGATGACTTCCTGCTTCATGTTGTTATATGCTGGGTTTTTAACTTTGCAGAATCCTCACAAATTCTTCCCTGATGAGCGATTTGGGGACGAAAGCCCACTCCTGACAATGAGGCAGTCTGGACGGTGTCGCGTTAACAGCACTCCCACTGCAGAAACCATGTTTACAGAACTGGACTCTTTTGTGGCCTTCCATCCACCATTGCCCCCTCCTCCACCTCCATACCACCCACCAGCAACTCCTATTCATAACCAGTTCAAAGTGGGCTGGAAGCAAAGGGTGCCAAGTCAACATCCCTCCCGTTCCTTTTCTTACCCGTGTAACCACTCGCTGTTCCACTCCCGAGCGGCTCCCAAAGCCGTGCCTCCTGTCTACTTGCCCAGTATTAAAGCAGCGCCTCCGGATTGCACGAACACCGCAGGGCTGGGGAGGCAAACGGTGGCTGCGGCAGCAGCAGTGATGGCAGCCGAGAAGCAAGTCGTGAGTATTACGATTTCTCCTCTTCCCCCTATCCCTGGCCACTCAAAGTAACTTCCAGAGAGGAGCTAGAGAGAATTAGCTTGGCTTTCTTAAATAGAAGAGCATCTTTTTTGGTTAGGAGAAGAATTTTCTTCCAAACTGGTTATCTGCGTTTTGCATCCCAAAGGTGTGCCCTAATCCCTGGGAGAATGAATCTTCCAGGGGCAGGAATGCTTTGTATGGGCAAGGGGGACTTGGGAATCTTATGAAATAATGCATAAAAGCATCAGGCAACTTTAGCAGTGGACTGCATGCTATAATTCATGGGTAGAAATAGTGATGATATTTTGGTTACTCACAGGTAAGTAGTCTTGAAGTAAATGGGTGTGTATAAAGAGAACCTGTGCAGAATGTGAAAGCCTTACAGCTGTGGAAAAGATTTTAAAATTAATAGGCTGCTAGAATTGGTAATTGCAAATACAAAAAGCTGTGTTGTAGCATTTGAAGACAATCGTTATAGTTGCCGAACTAAAACATGATGCAATGAAAGTAACAGTGACAAAGCTACGTCTTTGTCCAGCATGTTAAATAAAAAATTTGGTAATTTATTTCTGCAATGAAAAACCTGTTTCAGTGCACAGTTGTGTCTTGCTGAAAACCTTCTCCTCAGATGCAGATTTGATCTGGAGTTCTAAATGGAAACGGATATTTTATTTTTTTCCTTTAGCAATTGTCCTAAACACATTGCAATCCTTTTTTATATCTTAGGTTGAAATATTAAACTTCAAATTAAAATTATTTGCCATTGCTCACGGGAGGGTTTTGTAGCATGTATTGTAACATCTCTTGATAAATACTGACTTCATGAAGGAAACCATTTAGTGATCTTCTTAACATTAGCAATGTTTCTGTTAAAACGTTTCTATAAAAAATACAGGGAGAAGCACAGACTTAATATGGGTGACATTTTTTGTTCTGTGTTCTTTCTGCAATTTGTGAGTTACTAGTAATCAATGGTTACTAAAATTGCGTTCATTAGAAATGATAAATACAAGTAGAAAATTTACCTCTTCTGTCTGGAAGACTGTAACACGGTTGTCTCATTGCAGGATTGCTTGCAGGGGAGAAAAATGCCACACAACAGCTTCTGTGCACTTTGTATCTAGTCAGCCCCTGGAACTGGTGCTGCCCCCAGGGCCCGAGGCTGTCATGCACACACTCATGTGTGCCTGCAATTAACTTTAAAATATAAAATGCAGACAGAAGGTTTGTGTCTGTAGTGGTGACGTACATGTTGGGTGGCTTCTGGAGCTGTGCTGTAACAAACCCCTTATAAGTTCTGCACTGAGTACCTTGCTTAGTTTGATAATTGCAGGTGGCTTAAAGCAGATGTGCCTTTGGAGAGTTTAACAGTACATTTTCTGCATAATCAGTACCAGGTACATTTAAGAAGGAACTGTTACTGTGGCACAGCAGCTTCACGAAGGAAAGAAGTTGTCTTAAGCTGGCAGGAAGGTCAAGGTTGGGGCATACATGTGTTCTCTAAACACTGTAGATTGGTCTAGGCAAAGGTAGATCAGGAAAATGCTGTTTTGAATTACAGAGTCTGAAATACAGTGCATGTTTTAGCTTTTGCTTTTGTTTCCATGAACCAATTTCTTTTCTTTTCCAGTGTACCCAGCCCTTGCTAAATGAACTGATGCCAGATATCGCAATGGGTGTGTCAGCAATGTCTTTAAAAGACAGAAGATTACCAGAGCTCACAGTCGACACAGAGTTAAGCCAGATGGTTACAGAGGTAGGGCCCGGTCCGCCCCAGCACATTTCATGTATTCAGAACAGACACATGCCCACTTCTCGAAAGAAACATGCAATAGAGCAAAAAATAGATGCTCGCGAAAATCAGCAGGAATACCCTGACTTCTATGACTTCTCTAATGCTGCATGCAGACCCTCTACTCCAGCACCCAACAGGCACAGTCCTTCGCCTTCACAAGGCATTTATTTTGGCCCAGATTTGTATAGCCACAATAAGGCATCACCAAGTGGCTTAAAGTCAGCCTATCTACCTTCCCAGATATCTCCTAAAAAGCAAGAGGACGCTAGGTGGGAATACCTGCTCTCCCAAGACGGGCATCAACACAGACAAAAGAATGAGCCAATACACCTCGATGTCTTAGAACAACCTCCCCAGCGACTGGACCTGGCCTTGGCTACCCAGGAAAATGCTGGTAACGCCGCGGTTCACATCAGGGGAAGAACAAAAATGGAAACAGATTTAACCTATGGGCTAACCTCCAACAGGCCTTCGCTCTCTGCCTACACCCCTGAAATGCAAGAAGAGAGACCCAGCAGGAGACTGACGGATGATGAGCCATTGGAACACGGAGCACAGAGAAATGTAGATTTGGAAAGGGAAGATGCAGCGAGCAGGGGAAGGAGGTCTCCAAATAAACCAGACTTCCTGTATAAAAAATCTGCCCTATGAAAGCGACCTCCACTATTTCTCTGTGCCTAAGAGTTGTCAACGTCCCATTCTCTGTGACTTTTGGCCTGTCTTCGGTCAGATAAGTTCGTTCATGCCAGCAGACAAATTCAGCTTCGCTCACGTCTTTTTGTGCATACATCGCTTCATTAGAGACAGCATGATATCAGTTTGGTTTTAATGCTGCTTCTGGTTTTATTTTGTGGGGAATTTTTTTGGAGAAAATTTAATTTAGCCTTTTGAAAAGAAAAACCCAACAAAAACGCTGATACCTTTTTTCTACAACCTGGTAGCCTTTTGCACCTGTACATCTATTTTAGTGTATTAGTTTTGTACTAATATGTTAAACTTTATTGTCACATTTAAAGGACTGTATTTTCATACTTTTGCATTTTCCCTTTCGCCTGCCAATTTCCAGTGTGCATTGGGTTGCACATTATGAAATGTATTTTCTTATGAGATAGTAACAATGTGTTTATTTTTTAATTATAGGAATTCCAAAGAACAGCACATCAAAATACTACATTTTTAGTTACGGTTTTTTGTTTGTTTAGATCTGAAATCTTCCTGATTTTTACAACTACGGCAAGAATCCAGTCTAAAGTTTTGTTTGAAAAGTTCTGGCAGCTGGTCTTATCCCTCTATAGCAAGCCCACTTCAAGAATTATATTTGGGTTTTTAAGAGTCCAGGGGGGATATTTAGGAGTCCGAATTCCAGTGAAATTCACTGGGATCTGACAGTCTGGTTCTGTTTGCCTTCTGGTTCAGCTGTGACTGTGAAGAACTCCATCGTCACCCAGAAGCACTTACTAGACAGATTAGAATTACTCATTTGCCCATGCAGAAATAAACCTAGAAATAGTGTAAAAATGATAGTAATAACTTGTTCTTCCAGCTACCCGTACGTAGGGGTAAGTGAAGACCGGAGTGAGGATTCCTGCTAAATCCGGGAGTGTCAGGAAGATGAGGCGTAGTGTCTTTGCTGTTGCCTGAACGGTGACCCTCTGCTCGAGAGGGTTCCCTCTCCAACCGTGGTGCTGAGGTGGCTGCTCACGGCCTTGCTTTCTCCTGCCTACGATTACAAAAGGGCTCCACTCTTAGTGATGTCGTTCAGTGTTCCTTCCCTCATCCGAAGTGTTGCCGACTTCAGAATCGCAGCTGTTCTGTGAACAAAGGCCAAGTGAAGAGTAGCTGCTCTGGCTTCATGAATTGTGCAAAGCTTTAGCAATCTTAAATTGCACTTCCATTCCCCAGCTTTGCTTTTTTTTTAAAGCACAGAAATGAGATTCATCTATTAAGGTGATGCAAAGAGGGAACGATCGTGATCCAGGCTGGCTCCCCGCCACCGGGTTGAGGTTAAGCAATACTCTGGGTGTAACTGTTATCGTTAAGTGGATCCTTAATACTTCCCAGGCAGCTTCCCCTGCAGATTCACTGCATTTTGGATAGGAATCCTGATGTCACTGCAGTGTAGTGATTGCTGGTGAAGGCCTGTTTGCTTTTTCTAAATGCAGTTCCTAGAATGAAGGATTTCCCTGTAGTAGAAAACTTTAATCCCAAGCGTGACCTAAGAACTACTTTGTGGTTAGGTTGAGTTGTTTCGAAATGCTTAATACTATTTAAATGGAAGTCTTGCTGCAACTTCACTTTTCGTTGTTGGCAGATTCTTACCTGACCCCTTTCTTTAAAGTATGCAAGGCCCGGTAACACCACCACAGTGTTACTGACATATGTGGAATTACCACATTTCCAAACTACCAAATAGCTTTTACGTAAAGGGTCTTTGAACCAAAACACCCTCATGTCTCCTCTGCATACACATCTGTCGGCCTCCTGCTTCTGTGGAAGCTCTGTAGACACTCCATTTGAGATGCAGCCATGGTGTAGGACTGGAGGAGAAATTTAGCTGAGCTGCGCAGGTGATGTGTCTTGTGGGTGAAGGGAAGTGTTTGGGGGTTGTTTTTTTCTCTATCAGCCTTTTTTAGTCTAGATTCTATTTTTTTTTGAGCATGGTCAAGACACTTGGTGGTCCTGGCCCCATCACGAGTAGGTTGTATTTCCATGGGGCTGCAGTGTAGAACATTGTTAAAGGCAAGGAGAGGGGTAGTGGGGGACTGTGCTGCTGCAGGCTGGGGACAGAGGTTCTCTGGGTTTGGCTCTGGAGGTGTGGGCACACCAGGGCTAGAAGCATTCGCTTTCATCACACACAAAAAAACCCCTGAAGCTCCCTGCATTTGTCATGTGTACGTTGGTAGCTTAATTACTAAAATGTTACAGCTCCCCTGAGAAGACTTCCCATTCTGAATAATTTATTTTTACCTAAAATTGTTAGATGTACTTTAAGAAAACCATTTCAGTTCCTGTAGTTGGATGTGGCACTGTGTGCCTGGACAGAGATGGGGCTGAAATCTACAGATAGAGCTTTTAAGCTTGAAATTCTTGGGGATGTGGCTGATGACAACAGAAGTTTTGAGGTTATGGCTTGAGGGAAATCTTGAAATGCTTTAGCTTTGGAATAAGCTGGTGAGAAATGCTCATCATGGGGAGGGGGACATGGCTGCATTTTAGAACACAAAATTGCTTCTGAAGTTTCAGAAGCTGAGCAGTATTAAAAAGAATTCAGTGTTTAAAAGTAGGTGCAAAGCAAAAGACAAATCCTTCTGAGGCCACAAAGACAATCAGGCCACGTAGACAATCCACACTTTCGCTTGTGTATTTTGGGAAGAAGATGGGGGCAAACGGCAGCTGATTCTTAGTGGAAAAGAAGAATTTGTCAAATTCCTGGAACTGTGCTTCTTTTTGTATTCCAGTGGAGGATTTCCTGCCTGGTTGGACTTGCAGAGGGAGGGGAGAGAGACCATGTTTATTCTTCTTCATAGCAGCATTATTGGGAAGCTTGTGTTCATACTGCATCCCCCTCGCTGAACACACCTACCTGTGCTACCTGCTGCTGCTTGTTCTCTGTCTACTGAAACTTTGGTGCAGAAGCTCCTTGTTTACATGAAGCACTTTCTGATTAGGCTGGAAATTAACATCTTTTCCTCCTGTAAATGTGATGGAGATAACAGATTACTGATTATCTTTTGCTTGAGGATAGAGGTATGAACATTAAGTTTTCTTGGCCAAAGGAGACTCATGCTCCTTGTTCTAGTCAAGAGAGAGCTCAGACTTTCATTTTAGTGAGCAACATGCAAAAACTTCCTAGTCCCTTTTCCCTGACCCCCTCCTCTTTTCCTTAATATATGGATGAATAACTTAATTCCTGAAACAGATTCTTCCTTTGAAATGTTTTGTTGTTTCACAGAGTTACTGTAGTTGTGTGTTGTTAACTGCTGTGTTGATTGGCAGTTTCTTGTTGTATTTTTTCCTGTTCTTGAGGAGTTTCATTTCTGAAAGTTAAGGCTGTGGCCGCCTGTACTTTAAGCCTTGGTTCTTGGTCCTGGAGTGTCCCAAATGTTTGTCTTCTGCATTTCTTTGGTTTGGGTTTAGTGGGGTGTTTTTAGGGGTTGGTGGGTTTTTTTGGGTTTGGTTTTTTTTTTTTTTTGAAAGAACACTTGTGCTGTTTGTTCTTCTAGTGATGATACGCTTATGTGGTGGGGGTGGTGCTGAGCTCTGCCCAGCGCAGGGAACAGCTGAGAGATAAAGTTGTAAAACCGTTATTTGGGGTTTCTGTAACTATCTGTACTGCCAGAAGGTCGCCCTGCCTTCGGCAACGTTACGGTTTTGTTTCTTGTCCTTGTGTTGTTGTTACTGGTATAAAGTCAAGTGCCTTCAATGCTAAAGGCTCAGAAAACTTTCTTAAACTGACTTCATGTCCTATGCAAGTGTTTTTTCTACAACCTGCATAACCAGTACTTTGTAAAACTTGTTTACGCTTCAATTGTACATAGTGTTTTTTAAAAAAAAAATAGTATTTTTATTTAGGTACCTCCAAACTTGAATTCTAGTCTTGTGTGATGCATTGTAAAACAATACATTTCTCTTTTGAGTACCATTACAGTTGTAAAAAGGTTTTCACTGGTTCTATTTTTCTACTGTTGCTGAGAAGCATGTAACACTGACTTTATCCTACGTATAGTTGGCATTTCAAATAAATGGCTTGTATAGAATGTGCTTGTGCCACTTCTTCCCGTGAGCGGCTACTGGGGGCCGCTGAGCAGCGGGACCGGCTGAGCCCACCGAGCCCCCGAGGCCTGGCAGGAGGAACCCTCTGGGACAAACCACACCTTGTACCCTACCACTGGCAAGGTTTGATCTTCCTTCCGGGGGAAGAAACAGCACAGAACAGTGCTCTGAACACCAAGGCTCTGATATAAACTAGTGGGAAAAGAGGAATTCAAAATGAGTGGCACTCGCTGTTCAAGCAGCTTGTTAAAAAGGAAAAGCTCTTCAGTGAAACAGTTCAATGAGTTCTTGTGGCTAGAGCTTAATTGAGGGAGACTATTGGCTACTGCAGGCAACAGCGTTACTCGAGTCGAGGCATCATCTGGGAAGTGTTGATTTTCTGAGCAGCGCAGCCAGACAAAGACACTCATTAAGTACCCGGCGTCCTCTTCCTGAGTGGCAGTTATTCGGCGTCAGCTGAATAGTCATTAAATCTCTTTCACAGGAACAAGTGCTTCCCTACTTCAAAGAGATGACTAAAGTCTGGAAGTGCCATCCAGCAGCAGAAAATCTTGACTAGTCTCGCTTTGATGCACAACATCAATGTGGGGGGCTGTGTCCTGGCATAAACCCGGGTGGGGTGGGGGGAGAGCAAGCTGCGTGGCCTCAAACATTTACTGATCATGCCTTTAGTCCCACAGCTGAGGACAGGGGCCTTAGGAGCAACTTCCTGAAGTAGACAAAATAGGGCTTTACTGTTAGATGCTTTCTCTTTGCTTTGCAGCAGCTGCTGATGCTCTAGAGGACTCTTTAGGAAGGAAGCAGAGCTGCACAGAAGGAGAGTTAGGGGCTGGGTCTGCTTCAGGTAAACCCAAGAATGGACAATGGGTGTCATCAGCCCAAACTGCAGTAGAGAGGAAACATCATCCCCTTCTGCTGCTTCTCTGCTCAAAAACATACCAGTAAGAGGGAGCCCAAACCTGGTTTGACACTTCCCGCACTGGCGTGGTCAAGGTGGAAGCAGAGGTCTAGGAACACCTGACACAGCCCCTGAGCTGTGTCTTGGCCCTGTGGCTTGTGGGGTCATCACCTGATGACTCTGGGTCCTGGATGAAAACAAACCCCCGCAGCAGCACAGCAAAAAAACAAAAAAAAAAAAAAAAAAAAAAAACCACACCAGCACAGATTGAACAGTTCTTTAATCTGTTGGTATTTTAGTTCGATACGCGGTTACACCTCCCAGAACAGTTGCTACAAAGAAAGCACATTCTCTACCCAGAATTAAATTTAAAAAGCAACTAGTCATTTCGCATGAAACAAACCCATGAATTAAGCCCCTATGCTAGAACTAGTTTTGTAAATAAAAAGTGGTCAGAAACTATTGATAGGGAGAATCATAGAGAAAGGGCTGTTTTTCTCCTCAAAAGTCATTGCTGTGAAGCAAACTAGTACCCTGTGGTAAAGAATTCCTCTGACTATGTAAAGCAGGAGTTAAAAATTAGAACTTTCTTAAAGTATGTTTTGGGGCTTGTGGGCAAAGAAAACTAGAAACTACATTAGGCTCCAAACTTAGGAAAAGTCAGTATTTAATTGTAGCTAAGTGTAGATTCTTAAAAGTTGTGTTAGAAGTCCTAAAACAACTCCTCCCCATGCTTAATTTGTAATTTAGTACATTGTTTGTATTGCAGTGAGGGGATGAAGTTCCTGTGACAAATTTTTGCATGTAAAACATCACTGTACAACAGTAGAAACAAAGTTGGGGTTTTTTTTAATTTATAAAAACGGAACCCTATGACTTTTTCCTTTTTCAGGTGCCTCAGGAGCCCTTCCCACTGCAGTCCCGTGCTGTTCGGTTCCCCTGATACCACCCCAGTCTTAGTTCCACCCAACAGCCATGGCCTGACCTGGGGCTGCTGTAACCCTACAGCAAATGCATGTTTCTTTGTGTGGGAGCCTCCGCTGGAGCCTCAACACCCCAAAGTGATGGCACAGGAAGCGGAAAAGCAAGGAAAAAGAAAAGCAGGGAAAAAGCAAGCAGGAAAGCTGCCCTCTCCAGTCCTGGAGAGCAGAAGGAGTATGTGTTCCCTGCACTGTGGGGCAGAGGGACAGGCAGAGCCCACCCAGGCCCCAGCGCAGCTCCAGGCAGGGTGACAGAGGGGACAGGCTGAAGGGAAGGCGCAGCGACACCCTGTTGGTGTGAACACACCACCCACCCCCCGAGACAAGGCCAGCTTTCAGCCGGTCGGGGCGGAACTCCCTACGAACAGAATGTACCTGTCGGGAAGGCTTTCAGTCGCTACAAGTAAGGGAAGTATGACACAGAATGAAGGTGTTTCTTGGAAAGTTGCCAGATGCTGAAGATGTCTCTTCTGTTTGCCAATGAGTAGTTTTCCCAGCTGTCCTTTCTGACCAACACCCTCTCAGTCTAACTACAGTAGTACTGCATCCTGTTCGTCCGTCGTCTTTTCCGTGACTGAAATTCTTCAAAGAAGTGCTGAATGTCTTCTCTTTTAACCACCTGGGAGAAGGGATAAGAAACCCACATTCCAGTACAAGAATTCAATTAAATGATTCTTTTTTCTTCCCCCCTTGCATGCATCCCACACGTCACACACAAAGTGGGTATCCCAAAATCTTTCTGGTAAACCAGCTTTCTTCTCCCCCTCAAAGGAAACGATTAATGACCAAATTCTATGATAAAGAGAATACAAGCAGGGAAACAAGCGCCCCAAAGGCAGAACAAGTCCAAGGAGCAAAAGCTCCTGAGGGTTTGTAATGGGTTTGACCACGTGCTTGTATCATTGGAAAAATTAACACAAAGCAAGACTTTCACTACCTCACTTCAGGCTCATTACAATGTAACGAAGAATGGCAATTTAGCAAATAAGCCAACAAAAGGCATGTGTTGATTAATAATAGCATGCAAATTCCTCCAGCAAACAACTGACAAGAGTGTTTGCCAGTATTTAGTCAATCCTTATTCTTCTAAGGGTTTAAATTTCAATCTAAGAAAAACCATAAAGGTTAAGAGCTTTTTTCCCTGAATGCTTCTCCTCAAGCAACAGAAGTTCCATTTAAATTCAAGAGCTGCTCTAAGTACGTGATAGACAGATTTCTGCAAGGTCCCTGTTATCTCTCAACAACGTCATTAAGGAAATGCCACTTTTAAATTCTAATCAAAGTAGGGATTTTGAATTCCTGCTGCAGTACCAGCAATATTATCACAATAGCATCCCAGAATTCGACACCGACCCCTCAAAAACACATTTTCTGTCAAACAGATCCCGCGAGTTGCACCTTACCGTTCCCTCGTCTGCAAATCTCCTGAGATAGTCAGTCAGTTCTGTCTTCAAATCATTGTATTCTGGACAGAGAAGCAAAGTCGAGGAAAAGGAAACAGAAAAACAAGAAAAAACCCAGCTTTAGTTTAACACTGGCTCAAGAAGACAACGTGTTCTACCTCCTCTTGTCATTCCTTAGATTTACTTGAGACAAATCTAGATTTGAACTGGATTATAAATAATAACAATAATGATAAAAAGAAAGGCAAGTTGAGGTAAACATGAGAAGCCTAATAATTTATCAGACCAGTCTATGCAGCTGAGTATTTGTTCCGGTGATCTTCAGAGAAATGTACAGAAGTACACTGAGTGAATTACTGCAATTAATTAAAAGACTACACATGTCCCCAACTTCCCACTGCAGTGGTGGGAAGCCCTACTGTAACTAAGGACTGGGCACGTGTCCTCAGCGGGGGGCCAACCCCTCACTCTGAAGAGGGAAACACGGCCCCAGTTACTAAAACTGTTCAGATACAGTGCTAAGGCAGGCTCTAGAATTAAAGTTGTACTTACCACAGATGAGTTCTACTTGCTGGACTCTGTTCATGCTGTTAAGGGTGTCCATTAAAGGATCTCTCCTCTCTGTTTCTTGGTCACTTGTACCTTTATTTTCATAAGCCAAGACAGTATCACATTCATCTGTCAGGAACTGGACTTCAAGCTCTGAATACATTTTCTGGAGAACAAAGTAAAATTTACTCTTGCATCACAAAACTTCCAGAGAGAGGTGCTCTCCCCCAGTCCGTTTTGTGTTCAGTATCCCAAATAATAACAAATAATAATGTAAATTTTGTATCCAGCTTTTCAGACACCTCCCCACGATGACTTCCAAATGATTTGGTGTGTTTCTTTATGTGGGGTGGAGGGGGTTTTTAGGTGTTTCTAAGTAGAATAAGAACATTTATACAGATTTTACCTAAAAGCTGCTTTTCAGAGATTCTCTGGGAGCTCCCCCCTGGCTCCCCCATGTCAGTGACAGTAGAGAAGACAGAATACGTACCAAACAGTCTGCGCAGGTGCATAATTTGCTTCTCCAGTTTGATGGCCAAAAGGTGGCAGTATCTTTTTTTAAAAATTGCTTGCTTTGGAGTTCTTTCAGCTTGCAGACTGGCCCCTCACTCTTTGTAACTACCTGAATTAAAATGAGAGTGTTCAGTGCCCTATAACGTCACTTCAAATACACTCCATTCTTTCCGGCACGTCATTTGCCTGATGCAAGATTCTCTTTCCCAGCTACACTTATTTTTATAAGCAACCTATATCACTATTTCATCCACATGGGAATTCTGATATAGTTTTAGCAGTTTCCACTAGAAATTTCGGTAGAAATGTACTGCAATAGCCATAAATGTTTAAAAAATCCGAGCTGGACTATCATGCAAAATGCAGCTACAATGCAGAACACCCTTGTGTTGGAGCAGACTCAGGAGTCACCTCTGTGTAAAGGCCAGGGGGCCGACAAGAAGGGATGGATCTCACCTATCTGCAAACAGACGTTACACCCTTGTCACCCACTTCTGCAAACATGTTCCATGGCTTGCTGTGCTCCACAGCAAGCGCGCGTTTGAGGTGGCTGTGACTGAAGAGGAACACGGGAACAGACTGAAAGCAGCCACCTCTTCACCACACCTACGAAGAGGTGGGCTTTACCTCACCTATCATCAGCACAGAGACCCACAGAACAGGAAAGAAGGTCTGTCTTACCTCTGGACAGGCAGACCCAGAGCTAGTGGACGGTTCATTAAACTGTTCCATTTGCTTTTCCTCCTCCTGTTCTTGCTGTTCCACTCCACCTTCCTTTTTTATTTCTTTTTTCTGCTCTTCACTTTCCTCAACCTTCAGGACAATCCCTTCATCTTCAAGGGAGTTCACTTTGGTCAAAGCAGGAACTGGAAGATATATAAGCAAAAATACCCTGCCAGAAAACATACAGGCCACCACGGACGTTTTCTGTGATTTGCGGTACAGCGTCAGAAAGCACCTACATCACCATGTAACCTGCAGAGTCCTGCATACAGCTGCCCAAAGACATGGTGACCTACAAAGAAACTGCTCCCTCTTTCATCATAGTCTTCTTCCCCCTTCATACTCCTAAAATACTCTGCTTCCCAAAATCTAAGCCCAGGGAGAGGGAAAAGGGTGTTACAATTTGAGATAGTTGTAAGATGCTTGTCCTTCTCAACAACCCTTGACAGCTATCACAGGTTCAGTAGCTGTTGTGTACTTTTTTTGCTGACTTTGTGTCAGAGTCCTTCATTTTCTCCAGACACACACACCCGCCAAAAACTCTATTACAGATTAACTATACCAATAATTTCCTTATTTAAAGCAAGTTTTTCTTTTGACGCCAATTCAAATGCCTGACCTGTGACATAGCTGGTTAGAAGGAGGAAAACCAAAAACAAACAAAAAAACCCCACTGTGTACTGTATTTACATTAGAAGGAAGAGAACTCCAGGTAGGCCAGCTTGGAGTCGTTAAAATCACCACTGAAATTTCTGGCACATAGGAGATCAATCACCAACTGATACAAGCAATATTTAGGAGACTATGCGAAGCCAATTCTTTCCACAGAAATCAAGTCACCTACCCTTCTGATCCCACAAAGACCACACAGCAGACAGAGGCCTGCTGTCACCACAGGGAACGTGTGTCCTGAGCCCAGCCCCAGCCCTACTCAGATCAGGGTTTTACACATTCATTTCAGGTCGTTCTGTCATTCACTCTTTGTTGCTCAGAGCCTCAGCTGTTTGCCTCATCACTTCTTTTAGGAAGGCTCTTCAGTTCTTCGATCCACTTTACAAAGCTCCTGGAGACAAGTATTATATCTCCACCCACCTCTGTGCCAACACATCTTTGATAAAATATACAGAAGAGTGAGCACCACAGAATTAAGATTTAGGAACGAGAACTGCATTTTTTTTATTTTTTTATTTTTTACAGAACAGTCACTGCAGCCCCACATGTTCCACTGCTGAAGGTGATCATTCAACATAATGAGTATCATTTTTCCAACCACTCAAACAACATTATGTCATTAATCAGCCAAGTATTAGAAATACACGTGAACAAAATATTGGCTCGAATACCTTAATTTTCTTTACCTGCAAATTGCGACGCATAGGCCCACAGGAAACGGCAGTGATTCATGCAGGCTTGGCAAACCATTTCATGGAAGTCTCCACTTTCGGGGGGAACTGCACCAAGATGCTATCAAAAAGAAACAAGCACACAGCAGTGAAGTGTTCACTCAACTCTAGGTTTAAAGGACGTAGAACATCCACTGCCACCATATTTTCAGCACAGTCATACACTCCTGTGAACTTTCTACAATGATTATCAGTATAATTTAAAAGACTGGAGGGGGCTGATAAAAATTCCAGGGAAAAACTAAAATAATTCTTTGTCTATAGCCTTTTATGCCTTTTACATACCCAGAAATCTCAGTCCTATCTTTATCTCATTTCTAAACATTATTCTTCTGAACTGTCCTAAACACAGGACAGGTAAAGATACCTATTGCACACTGAACATTTAAACTCTTAAATAACTTAATGATTAATTCCTTATGTGTAAGAGGCTATAAGTCCTCATACCAAAATTGAGAAGAATTAGGTCCCAATGCTCTCCATAAACTGGTGAGAGCAATTTAGGCAATTAAAAGTACTTACTGGCTTTCTTTTGAAAAGCACTGTTGCAAAGCTCACAGTACACAACATTTATACAAAAGAATCCTACAGTTTATCCACAGAACCCATAACTGAAGCCAATCCTCTTTTTTAGATTCTTTGATTGTGCAACTTCAAACATGGAATTTCACTCATGCCCTTCAAGGCACAAGAGGCTGAATCCTTAATGCTTACACGTTAAGTAGGGCACTCACTGGAGTGCTGAGCTGCTTTTAAAAGATTTCCCCAAAGTTCATAATCAGGAACCAACAGCACAGTTTGCTCCTTGCTATTTAAAGTAATTACAGCTTAAAAAGCATGCTTTTGAATGAAGAACTATTGAGGTAGTTGATAATGATGTGGCTCAGTAAGAATCTTCTTCTCATTGATTCTACTGATTAGAATTTTCTGATTACGAAGACGGTTATAAAGATGGTTATTATTTTATTCTGCAGTAGTATCTTCAAAAAGGTAGAAACTCTTACTAGGTTTTTTGGACTGGAGTGAACAGCAGCACTGGATTAAACTTTCAATATTCCTTTGCACAGGATAAAAAGAAATACCTTAGAACTTGTGTCATAATCTTTTGAGAACTACAGCAAACCTTCCCAATTAAGACTAACCATACAAACTTAAATGGCACCAACTTATTTCTATGCAAATGGCAATTCTGCCACTTGTAGTTTCCTTACCCTTCCATGGAACCAGTCTTCACAAACTATGCATTGGATCATCTCATCTGGAATCTAGATGAATGGTCATGTTATTAGCATTAATAGCAACCTCCCGAATCTTTCACAAGCCTCAAACTGCAGTATTATGCAAAGCTGCTCAAGTGAATTGCATTTCCCTCTTAACCCACAAGGAGCTGCCATTAATAAGTAGTTACTGTTTCATTAGTCAGTTAGCTTCCCTGAAGTTCAGCAGCATGTGTAATATGTCGTATTACCAACACTGTGGAAGTTCCTATTTATTATTACAAAACAAGTTGTCCCAGTAGAGCAAGGCATTCTCACACAAAAGAGCTGATAAAAGTTAATACTTCATTAGTTTCTGTGACTGGATTCTGATAGTCATGATGTCATCAGGTTTATATAGGAATCCCAGAATCCTAACTTAACTTCCCATAATGCAGTATGGTACAAACTGCTTTGTTATGAAACAATTATTTAAGATTTCTTTAGAAAAGTTTAGCTATCTCTGAACTGCAGAGAGGTGAGTTTATAAAATACTTTTTTGTATTTGAAAGACTTGTGCCTGCCTTATTCTTTAAAAGACTTGACTTCTGCGACTGCAAATGAAAGTGTGCACGTGCAAACCAAGTAGTATATTTTAATGTTTGAGACAGAGAAAAAGTGTTCTGACTACCGTAAAGGAAAACTAAAGCCAGTGCTACAAGACAGACTCTCCCCATCCCAGGAGCCTTGTCCGAGCCCTGATGCAGGCACAAGGAAGCAGATTCTAGTCTCTGCTCACACGTGCTACATGTTTATTCTGTGCTTGCCACATTCCTCAAGTAGCTGAGAAACCCAACCCATAAAGGAACTCTGTAACTTGAGAAAGAGGAAAGCAGTGGGTTTTGTCCAAATGATGGTTTGTCCTCCTCATCTGTCTTTAAGGCAAGAACACATTGTACCAGTTGCAAAAAACAAACTGATAAAGTAACTACTTTATACAGCATATGACAACCAAAAGCAATACGGAGCATAAGATTTCTTAAAGTGGGATCTTCCCAGCAGGGCAGCTCAGCGACCACCCTGTGCACAGTATTTTGCATAAAACCATCCATATATGATTACTACTGGGTTTTGTATTTCTTACCTCATCTTCAGGATCAGGATAAGGTCTTTTACAAGTACAGTATAATCCATAGAAATTGTCATTATACTTATTTCCTGAATTCACCTTGCTCTTTTCCTAGGAAGAAAGGAAAAAAAAAAGTCTCAATAAGCAGTACAGTGAAAAACAAAAGACAGAAAAGATGTATAATCTAGAAAAAACAAGTTCCTGTTCTGCTTTAATTCCTAAAAGAAGTCATTATACTCATCAGCTTGAAGATCCAAAAAGAAAGATATTATCCAAACACCTATGCTATAGAGTGAGCAGCAAATGGGGCACATGAGGAATACCAAAGTTCAAAAGGAAAGAGGAAAAAATCTTTCCAGATTTGCAATAAATGGCAACTGTGGTGTTTTGTTAAAATACTGCTAACCTAAAACCACGTAAGAGTTCTAATCACCAGCCACACCTGCCTGCTGTCATTACAGCAACATCTACAGATTTATCGTGCACCTCCCCCTCCATGTTTTTAAACATCCAGACTGTGATACAAACCCAACTTTGTTTAATCTTATCACCAAGCTTCCACTAAATTCACGTCATATAAGCCTCACTCTACAGGAGATGATTATTGAAATTACAAAACATGTAAAATGAAATTCAATTATAGGTAATCCCGTTTAAAAAAAAAATACAAACAAACAACTAACATCATGCAGCCACAGGACTTCAGAACTGCACGCAGCTGCAGGCTAAGGCCATCATCAGCCCCTGCAGAAACAGCTGTGACCACTGATGGTGTTACTGCAAAACTCTTTCTATCGTTATTCTGACAAAGAAAGAACATAAGATGCAAGCACCCAGCATTAGTGAAGTCAGACAGATTAACGGACGGATGCTGAAGGTCACTTAACCTGTACAATTGATTTTGCACTGAACAGAAGGAGGAGGAACAACCACGTGATCCATTTCATTGACTCAAATGAGAAACAGTAACATCTTAAAATTGGCCCAGGCAATCTCTGTAGGAATCACTGGAATGTAGCCTTAGGCTGACTAGCTCTACATCCGTCCCAATTCTGCCAGAACAAAATGGCTTTCTGCAGTTGGACTGCTATTACCCTGGGAGCAGCACTGGCAGACAAGCCAAGCAGCTTCCTGTCGCTGCTTCCCACAACAATACTAACTACTTGACAAGTCCAAAATGCCCACTGAATATGAAAGCAGAGGCTCTCGTGACAACCTATCAAATAAGATTAGGGCACTAATGACACTGGGAAGAAAGGGAGGTACCTGTGTTTCAGACAGCAGTACAACCTTAAATGTCCTCAATGCAACTGCAAAATGGCACCCCAAGGGGCTCTCCTAAAGGCAGCCTAAAGCTAATAATGTGTTAGTGCAAGGACCATGTTTCTGGCATTACACTGACCACAGATGCAGAACTGCTGCACACATGGATGGTAAGGATCAAACGTCCTCTTCTCCTCTCAATATTTCCCATTGGTCCCTCAACAGTTTTATCTCCTGCCAGAATACTTGTACCTTGTTTAACTTGCTGGGAAGAACAGAGGCATCGCATGAGTCAGCCCTGGCTGAGACAAGGCACCAGCCTCCCAAGACTGTTATTTTGATTCTGTATGTATGAAGCCTATGTCTGAACTTACTGGGAGTAACTTGCACTGCAGATTTTTGAACTTGCTATTTCCACAGTCACAGCGGAAGTTCCTGGAAAGAAAAACATAGCATTTCAGGGTTTTTATTAACTGAAAATACAATCATTCTTCTCTTCATAACAATTCCCAGCGGTTTATTAGGAACCATAAAAATATTCCTGCAGCCATTTAAACAATAGCATCAGTCAGAACCAGCCAAAGGGCCCTGAGGCCTTACCCTCTCAGCAGATCTCGGCTAAGACCACCATCTGTGACAGCACTCGGCTGGGAGACCACAATAGCACAGCTAACCCCAGGTGCTGCAACCACCACACTCAAAAATGCAAGCATGTGCGTTGGCAAAACAGGACTGTGAACTGGATGGTTTCTGAAGGCTGGACCCACAAAGGCAATTAAGCTCTCATCTCCAACTCAGACATCTAAGGTCTCACTTAAGTAGGGCTGGTATGACAATTGAATGAGGGGAAAAGGGTACCTTGGTGACCTGGCCTGGCTCTGCAGAGTGATCTGGACAAGCTGGATTGATGAACTGAGGCCAACAGTATGCGGTTCAACAAGGCCAAGTGCCGGGTCCTGCACTGGGGTCACAACAACCCCAGGCAGCGCTACAGGGTTGGGGAAGAATGGCTGGAAAGCTGCCCCACAGAAAAGGACCTGGGGGTGTTGGTCAACAGAATGTGAGCCAGCAGTGTGCCCAGGTGGCCAAGAGCTTCCTAGCTTGTATCAGAAAGAGCGTGGCCAGCAGGTCCAGGGAAGCGATTGTCTCCCTGTGCTCAGCGCTAGTGAAGCCCCACCTCAAGTACTGTGTTCAGTTTTGGGCCCCTCACTAGAGGAGGGAAATTAAGGTGCTGGAGTGGGTCCAGAGAAGGGCAACAAAGCTGGTGAGGGGTCTAGAGCACAAGTCTTATGAGGAAAAGCTGAGGGACCTGAGGGACCTGGCATTGTTTAACCTGGAGAAAAGGAGGCTGAGAGGAGACCTTTATCACTCTCTACAACTACCTGAAAGGAGGGTGTAGTGAGGTGGGGTCAGTTTCTTCTCCCAAGTAACAGGACAAGAGGAAACAGCCTCAAGCTACATCAGGGAAGGTTTAGGTTGGATATCAGGAAAAATTTCTTCACCAAAAGGGTTGTCAAGCATTGGAACACGATCCCTAGCAATATTTAAAAGACATATAGAGGTGATGCTGAGGGACACGGCTTGGTAGGGGTCTTGTCAGCCTCAGGCTGACGGCTAGACTCGATGACTGAAAGGTCCCTTCCAACCCGGACAATCCTATGACCTGGGCTGCCCACAGCAGTTTTGCCGGGAGCGGCGTATTTTGTAGGAGCTCACCTTACCCGTTCGCACGCGGTCCTGCCTCACCGAAACGCGCTGCACAGCGCAGGAGGCTCCGAGGAAACTCCCCCGGCCGGCTCACCTCCCGGCTCAGCCCCCGCAGAGTGGCACAGCACCGAAACCGGTGGGGGAAGGCGGACACCCCTCAGGAGCCGACACGGCCTGAGGGGGCGCGAGCCGGCCCCGCCCACACCCCGCGCACGCGCGCCTCCCGCCGCACGCCCCGCCGGTACCTCTTGGTGTAGAGCTCAAAGAGCCGGTGGGTACCGTGGCACTCGTAGCTGCAGGCCAGGCAGATCCCCGCCGGTTCCCCACCGGGCGGCGTGCAGGTGCTGCAGGCGTACAGCGCCTGCCGCTTCACCGCGCCCTGCGGGGCCGCGCCGGTTACAGTGGACGCCGGGGCGTAAAGTGGAGGGGGTCCCGGTCCCGGGCGACCCCGTTCTCCCCCGCCCCCAGACTCTCTCCCCTACTCCCAAGGCCCCGCCCACCCTTGGGCCCGCCCCATCACCCCTCTCTCACACTCCCAAGGCCCTGCCCCCAGCCCCTCTCCCCCACTCCCAGCCCCTCTCTCTTATTCTAAAAGCCCCGCCCCCATTTAGACCCGCCCCCAGCCCCTTCCCGCACTCCCAAGGACCCGCCCCCAGCACTCTCGGCCCCGCCCCTGCCCCGCCCCAACCCCCCTCGGCTCCGCCCCCAACCCCTCGCCCCCATCCCACGGCCCCGCCCCCCGCTGTGCCCGGCCCCGCCCCCTGCGCGCCCACCCCCCTTCATCCCCCC